>OX246738.1:18529253-18999253 GCA_945910005.1 Isoperla grammatica | reverse complement strand
GTGCATTATCCAGTATCCACGTCTTGAGACATCCCGAGTCATAGACGAGATTCGTAGACAACCGGGGGTCCGGGGAGCCCCCCGAGCCGGGCCGAGCCGAGCCGGGCAAATACCGATCGCTGATTGGCTAGGAGTCCCTCGTCTATGACCTAAGCATCTGTAAGGTTACCTCGGGACATGCTATCATTAAACAGGTCTACTTTGTTTAATGGCTTGAGTACGAATATCATTGAAAACTCCACATTAAATCACATTTCATTGTAATAAAAACGAAAGTTATTTTACCTTATTAAAAGTTTTACTGAAAAGTGATGAAAACTAAATTAATTAATTTTTCCCCTAAAGTTTCCGTTGCGGCCCAGGGATCCTCAATCTGTGAACTTCTAACGTGACCAAAGTCAAAAAATCTATCTTATACTCGGGTAATAAATTTTATATAAGAACTCCCATCTACAAAACTTTCAGAGAAGAAAAGTTTTTACGGTTAAAATCCGATCAATTACTTGTTTTTTTTTTGCGGGTTTCACAGAAAGTGAAGTTTTGCTTTCAGTGGTTCTACCGAAGTGGGTGTTCGAGTTCTGTTTACGGAATCTTATGTGTCGGCGGGTATATACGGCGCTAAGAATGGGGACAGACACCCAAGGAGGACCACAAACCATACAAAACAATAACAATAAGAAGACAACAGCGTAAAACATAGGTGTGCTTAGTGTGTGTTTGTAATTGATTATACGACCCAGATGCGACAGCGGCAAAGTGCTAATTACAACATTAAAACCCCGCGAATTTAACGTTTGTTAACCATATCTCCAAAAAATAGCTACACAACACGTGAATATGAATGGCCATGTGATTTCGTTAGAACTACGGAAAAATCCATTCAAAATTACTTCTAAATTGTGTATGTCACTACCTACATTACATGGATAAATATAGTTCCACCCTGTTGCTACTTAGGATTATTCAAAATAACGCCTCAATACACATAAAGACAGGAAATATTCAAGGTAATTCTACTTTCCACTCTTCACTTGTCGCTCTTCTTACTTCCTATTTTGGTATCAACGCGGAAAGTAGGCCTACCATATCACATGAGCTATGTGCGTTCTCTACTTCAGAAATGTAACTTGTATTTTCACTTTCCACATTTCACTTATTTTACTTCTCAGTGTGTTGCCCATTAGTTCGGAGTAAAGTCTTAATGTTTACCTGCTTTTCGGTGTTACGGTGGGTTTGGGCAACCTATTTTTTCCAGTAACGATGACTATTTTAAGGCAGTGATGATATTAACTAGAGGTGATTCCCTACTTCAAAGTATCATAAGGCCAGGAAAATCTAATCAAAAAGGCCCATAAAAATGTTCTGGTTTATTGGGATGTAAAATCGCGGTTTGTAGTATAAAAAAAAAACGATGAAAAGTGATACATATGGGGTTCTTCGTATAAGGTTCTTGATGACTATAGACCGTTCACTGGCTCTATATTACGTATACGCCCCTACAGTTCGTGCACTGGCTGAGGCTCGGGTGTACTCGGTCAATCTCGGCTGCCCGAGATCCGCAGGCACATCTTGTATCCGTTGACCAGACGCAACTGTCTTACCTGGCATAACCATTCGTTTTATACGTCAGGCATTGTATCATATGAATAGTTACACTGTAGCGGTTATTAAAATACTGATCATTGCCCATTGGACATAAAGGGAATAATGACATATACAATTTAAAAAAAATAGATATTTAGAAATTAAATTATTTTGCCACAGAAAGTTCTAGCATGAAACCTTCCCCCACAATTTTATTTTATTTGATATCGAACTCAATTTGAGCCGGAATTAAGAAAATAGTATTATTTACCGATTAATTGACGTATGCCATCCACGTTCAGAGAATTTCAGAGAACATTTCGTAAGTTATAAAATTGTTCATTTTGGATTGATTAGTATAAAAAAGATTTCGTTATCATAATTAGCGATAACAAAAAATGGCATTCCTCCTTTAAAGCTTAAAAATGCGAGTTTGACTTGATTTAGTTCCCTCATGTATGACCTTCATATCAACGTTTTATTGTGGTATATTTTTTATAAATTATATCAAAATTATATTTCATTCGATAATTATTTTACTCGAATCCCTTTGAGTTTCGTGATATGATAATTGGATTAATTATTTGTTGATACATTGGGTAATTACTGATTAGGCGACCCAATTTTGAAATTGCTCCATTAAAAAATCTTTTGTGAAAATAATTAGCGATCAATTAGGGCGTTTTTTTAGCTTCCACTCTGGTCTAAAATTCATTGGCCACATTGCCCCAAGCAAGTTTAATAACATTTTAAATTAAAAAAAAATATGTACCCTCATATCGTTCCCACATACTCATCTCAAAAGTTATAAATAACTGTGGTAAATATACAATCGATCAATTATGAGTGACGTGTGCAACGCTTACAGATTATTACAAATACATATTTTGTGAATTCCCAAAATATCACAAAGAATCGTTCGCTCAATAGCATACTATAACGCTGCATGCTAGTTTATCTGGCCCTGTTCAAACAATAGTAACAATAATGTAACATAATGAATGGTTATTTGTTTAGCGTCAAAACGTATATAATGCCAGATAACCAAACATTTCGAGATAATTAACAAACATGATGTATGTTGAGTCAATACTGTCACAAACAGTGAAAACGAGGCCTGATGGTTCTGTCTTGTTAGCCGGGGAACAGTTCGTCAAATAATTTCCTTTCAGCATTATGTCTAATTACGTTTACACACACATAAAGGAGCAAGTGACGTGAGTTCAGTGCGTCGTCTTTGATTTGTTTGTTTTCCTAGCCTTCTGCTTGTTTATTTGCTCCACGGTTGTTGTAAATAGTAGTGTCCGCAATACAGCCACGTTATAAAATTGAAACAAAGAGTCCATTATGTTAATAACAGGTTTAATTGAAGGGGATACTTCAAGGGAATAACTGTTGTGAGAAATGTGCAAAGAGTATGATTTATGGCGGGTTAATAAACGAAATAAGTTTGGAGATTGTAATCAAAACCGAGACCTCAAATATGTTAAATTGTGACACCAAAACACTTCCGTCTGGTGTTTGTAAGTATGAATCTATGTGTAATGTTTATAAAGTATCACGTCCAGGAAAGCACCTTTACTTCTTCTAAAACACATTGAAACCACTTAAAAATGTGGAATTTCTAACAGCCCCCATTGTGAAGTTTGTGGAGCACCTTTTAACAGCTATGGCCTACTCTGGGCAACTCCCCTACCCCGAATATGTTCCTGCGTACGCCACTGACCCCGTGCTAAAGCCTCTTGATGAGAAAAGCTACTGTTTGTTTACTTTGATATGTTTTCTTTACAAAAAAGATTATTTGAAACCAGTTTTTTCATTCCACTGAATTTTATTTTTTCTACATCCTAAGAGCCTATGGAAAAGAGGTCGCAAAAGCTGAAATCATTTTCATACAGTACAAATAATCTGTTCTCTATTTTTTATTTGGACACTTTTATTTCAAGAGGTTTTCGTCAAATGTATTAACAAACTTAATGGTATTATATTGCAAAGTTATTCCATTAAAAAGCATATTGTATACTTACCAAACAAACATATGGGACGGTCACAACATCTTGTTCAGAAAACTCTTTAATGAAAACCCTTCTGCGATCTTGTATTTTATAATTCGCTGAGTTTTTTTTTTTTTTATATGAAAAGCAGCTTTACAACCCACAGATTTCATTGTGCTTCCATAGTTCATAATTTATTTGACGATTTAAAGGAAATTATGTGTTATGCTTTGCTGATCGTTCAATCATCACAAGTTAGTATTTCGTTGATGCTGTTACGAAAATATGTTTGTCACGAGTATTTTTCTATTCCTGTGATAAAAAGTGCTCAACAAAAGGAAATTTTAATGTTGTTGTCTCTGTTGCTATTTATATGCATAACAAATTTTCAAATGTGTTGTAACTTCTATGACGCAATTTACCGCGAGAACAATTTTGTAACATAAATTAACATTAAAAGCTATTTCCCCCCTCACTCTTTCCTTCAGTATCAGTGTGTGTGTATTATTCCGTACACCCGTAAATACTTATTTATCGATCAAGTTGTAAATATTTATTTAATTAAGAAGTACGAAATAATACACCATTACATCTGTATGTGGTTTGCAATTTACTAACACGTAATCTAACGGTAGTTCACCGCAAGTAAAGATTTGTATGACCAGCTTTGCTCTTGTCAGGAAACACGATTCATATTATTTTTCTATACTTCGTTTGTTGATATCTTATACAAAAAATAATAAGATGCATTTTTTTAAATCCGTGTTGTTTTCTAATTTATTTCATCTTCTTATGTTTATTAAATATTCACTTGTATAAAATTCTTAATTTGCAATGAAGGTAGGTAGCATACAAACATAAGTTATTAGCAAGGAATTATTATTCACATTGTATAACATGTATGAGGTTAACTGATGCTCACTTCTTTGCAACAAAGGAACCATACAAATATATGTTAATAGTAAAGGAATTATTATTCATATTGTATAACATGTATGAGGTTAACTGATTTTCACTTCTTTGCAACAACGGTAGCATTAAAATATAAGTTAACAGTAAGGAATTATGGCAAAAATGTATAAGGTTGGTTTCAACTTCAATTGCGATCATTTCGTATTAATACTTCTGAACGATTCTGCTTCTATAAACAGATGTTCTCTATTTTGTCTTTATTTACAGGCGCAGATGCTTAAAACCTCCTTCATTCCAACGCATCTAGTTTCAAATTTAATGTTTTACAAGGAAGAGTGAATGTAGGTTGCAGTTTCTTAGTTTCCTCTTGCAGAGAATTATAGGTCTATCCTCGTTTTGTATTTCATTTGAGATTTAATTATATCCAAGAAACCTTTTTGAGGGTAACGACGTTAGAGAATTATGGACTAAAGAAAATTAAGTTTCTTGCTTAAGCTCTTTGGGAACCATCACTTGCCAAGTTCTGATTCAACGTAATGGAGAACGGGAAGCTTTGTAGATAAAGTAGTGATTATTCTGTCGACGTATCTAACATAAAACATGTGTCAGTAACTACACCACAATTTGAGGCACGACAAAGACAAGACCTTTCACGGAACGTCTCGTTTCTCTGATAATCCATCTGGATCATCTTTAAACGGCGAAAAGCGTGTTCGTTGGCTTTTGAGTTATTAAAAAACAAACAGCTAACGATTCCCACTAACCAAATATCGTATGTTTATCTATTGCCCTGTTTGTGTACATTCACACATTTTTAGCTCGAGTTTTAACGATTTTATAACGCCGTTTAAGATGAGAAAATGTTTTTCTTTTGGTTATAATCTAGACATCGTGTTTTAATTTTTAAATAACATTATTCTTTGCATAAATGGGGAAAGTTAAAGTTTCATTGGATGAGCGAGCGTTAGAGAAATTAATTATCCAACCAACTCTTTCTTTTCTGTGTTGTATTATGCGCTTCGTTGCTCTGACGACTTCAACGTCACCGTTTATACATACGCGTGCATATACCAGTAAAACATTGATCGATTTTAAATCAACCGGGAGTCGAAGCCTGGACCTTCTTCACAAGAATCAGGAATAAACCCACAAAACGCAACGAGAACTTACCTTACTATTAATAATAATTGATTTTGCTTTAAAATCTATCAGCTTGAAACATTAGTTTCGTTCTTTCCACCACACAGCAACAATATACAACACAAATATCGGCAACTGATTGACAGATGTGTTTTTTTTAAAAAAGCATAAACTATTTCCTAAAAAAACCGCAGTTATTATTAAATGATGTCGTCACCAGGATAGACACAAATATGAATACAGCTTTATTCCTATGGTTATCTATTTGTCCAAGAACTGCACAGATACAACCCTGGGGAATGAAGATTAATTACTTTTTGAGCTAGTTTTAAGATTTCCAGCAAAGAGATTTGTAAAAGAATATCCACTTAATTAAAGACAAACTCATCTTCATTGTCTTGACGTTTGGATAGAAACAAATTCGCCATCTTTAGAGACTGCAGCATAAGCTGAGCATTTATTTTATCACTTGTTATATTGTGTACTGGGAAATAATAATTAGCTATAGGAATCCGACGAAATTGTAGTGTTTAAAACTAGAACATATTTCTAAATCAAGGAATGTGTTAATCTACTGCTAGTGTTTAAGCGTGCGTGCTTCTTGATCTTGATCTCTTTGATCCGTGTATTGGGTAACCTGGAATAAAATCTTAATTTCTAATGACATAGCAATAAATGCATTTCTGTTTGAATCTATCAGTGTGAAACGTATTCTGTACCACGTGAAACAAAATTCACTCATAATGATATTAGATCAACACTTAAATACAAATTTCTAGCATTACACACGAAGCGTGAATTATGTGTGTTTTGTATTGATGTATGTCCATACATAATGCCAAACCTGGTTTTATTGCGTTTAGTACATGCATTTAATTAAATAAAAACACTAATTATCAAATGAAAAATGAAACTACATTCACAGTCTGTTAGACTTTGTACTAAGCACGATTCTTTTAACATTTAAGGGGTAATATTTATAGCCCTCGACTTTGAAGCCTTTGTGAAACAAAATTACTTAAAAAACAAAATAAAAATAACTATAGACAAATATTAAAAAACACGTTATGAACACACTTTTACCAACACATAAAAGCGAAAGGATACATTAATTAGGACCTGACAAAAAATGTTAAAACATTTGAAAACATTTTAAGTATAAGTGACCTTACTACGGACTAAGCTAATTAAGCATGTTTATGTTTTTTCACTTCATTAAGGACTACAGAGTGAAGGTGTTGAAACATCACAATTTAATTTGATAAAATTAAAGTGCATAGTCCAATTTATTTCTCTAATTCATCATATTATTCTTTGTTAAATAACATCTTCATTATGCTGTACCCATATCATCTCGTTATGACTATAACAAACAATGTTTTATGTTAATATATTATATTATTATTACCGGTGTGAAGAATTCACAAATATGCATTGAGGAAGTAGATTAATTATTCAACGAGAGTCATATGAATGTGGAAGCCTAAAGCCATCTCATAGCTTACTTTACCAAGGCCACTAGGCCTGAGATTGATCAATAGCTGATTGCTCTGTTTCCATCATATTAGTGTCCGTGTGGGGACTTATTCGTCTTCGCTGAACAACTTATATCAAAAGTAAGGAACACAATTTGTTTCTCATCAAAATGTAAATAATCTAAATTGGTCTACTCGTAAATCAACGCGCTGGCCAATAAAACACCCGCGTGCTAATTCAATCGACAAAACACAACTTTCTCAGATTGAAACAACCGTGAACAATCTAAATGAGGAAGCTTAAACAAATCTGTCTTCTACTTTCCGCGCGTTCTTTGAGGGTCCTTGTTTGCATTCCAATCATTTTATCACTTTGCATGGAAAAAACATTAAAAACTTCGACGATCGAGGATGGGTCCGAAGAGGAAAGTAGGGTTATCAACCCTGGAACTGAAACTCAGTAGATACTCAGAATAAGAGCGGGAAAGTTTGGAACTGAGGGGAGAGTTTAGAGACTGTTTTATCACGTTATCACTTTGATACACGCTACTACCGAAACTAAAAACATTTACCATCTGCTTACAACTTTGGTTTATTAGGTGTTGTAATTTGTGTTTCCAAGATGATATTTCCAATCTCCTTTGCGAAAATATAATTACAAAATGTACAGTTTACTATAAGTACACATTAATTTGGCTTTCCATGTTATTCAATTTCCTAAATTGTAATTCTATTTATGTTCCTAATTGACTTTTAGGGCGCGTATGGTAAGTGCGACTGGACAACGTCAAGCGCAATAATAACAATGGAAGACACTCGGCCCGGTCGCGGTTAGGGTACATGACCCTAGTTCTATTCTAAATTCAAAACACGCATAGGTTACTCCCAACCACCCATTCAAGGTCCTTTAAATCCCCTGACGGAAGCTCGTCGAACTCCACGTGATGCGCGCGCGACTATCTGTGATTTAATAGACTGTAGATTACCGTATATACACGTAACATTTTACAGTATTTTCACCGCTGCATTCCTTATGTCAAAGAAATAGAGTTTCACGTGTGTTTTACGTCTGAACGTTATGCATATTATGTCAGCCTTTCCCTTCACACAAACTTTACTAATAAACGTGTCAATCTACAAGCGTGACTCGCGTCCACTTAAACAATGTCACCCCTCGGTTTGTTAAGCGAGCGAAGCGAGCGTTTCCACTTGACTCTTATGGCACTTCGTTCTGTTTTTTTTTTTTTTTTTTGTTTGTTTTTTTTTTTGTTTTTTTTTTTGTTTTTATGTCCGTCGATAGCGGTCGAACGGAAAGTCCGATCAACTTGAAATTTAGACCATCCACAAGCCTCGATGTGGATTGAAGGTGTATAGTTTTGAGGCAAAATCGTTCGAAAAGTTACAAAGTTACACCATAGTTACTGCAAAATATTTTTCTGAAACAAAATGGCGGCAAAATGTGAGATAGCCAGATTTTTTTACAGATTTTTCCGGTGGCGAATATGTTAATGTAATGGCAATCTGATAAATATTGGCAAAGTTACACAAAAGTTACTCGAAAATATATTTTTGAAACACAGTAACGGCAAAATGTGAGGTGGCTATGTGTTAGTAAATTTTCGTCCGGTTATGAATATACTAACGTTAACGCGATCCGATACGTATAAGAGGCAGAAATTACATTTCTATTGCTGTCAATAACTGTTAGTAACGGTGGCGGACCGCAGCGAAAACATGACAGCGAAAATTCTTAGCAACGCACATTGCACTGCATCCAACAATGTCGGGAAGTATAATAGCTATGGAAATTAGAAACATTTTTGAAATGCGCATTCTTGAATTGTTGTTAATTGTTGTTTGTATTAGCATTGAAATCTTTTCGCCAGAAAGTTCGTAGATATTGACGCGCTCGCTTATCAACGCGTCAAACAGAGCGTTTTCCTAGTATCAATCAATTGAATATTTATATATTCTCTTCGAACTTTTGTCGTTTGAAAAACAGTTCGAACTATACAACCGATATTTAAATTATGTTCGAAAACTCATGAAAGATGAAAGATTCCACCTCACGCACGTGACTAGGGCTTTGATTCCGACCGTCGCGTGTAGGCCTACTTGAAGGATGTATGACGTAGACGACAACAAGATAATCCTTTCATGACACACGAGACACAGATTTACACATCGGCGCAGGAACCACTTGGAAAATCAATGGCCTAGACGATGACATAACACGTAGGTTTCAAATTACTTTAGTTCAATAGCCACAAACGTCGAAGGTAGGGAATTTGTTGGTTCAATTTAGTTTAGTCTGTTACTAACGCAGAGCTATGGTTAACTCAATACTACGTTTAAATGCTTAATAACAGGCACAATGCGTACGTGGGAAGTATCATTTATTGTTGTGCAGAAGGTTTTTTAAATAGATTTTTCCTGATATAAACACTTAAGCATAACAATGCAAATATTATTTATAAAAAAGTATGATTTATCCATAGATGCAATTTATATTTATTTTCATTGTTATTGTAAAAATGTTTGACAACTATGATTACTATAATTCCAATGTATGCGATTTTATGGAGTCAGTTTACTTTGGATGAAGTAGGCTTGAGGTGTCTCAGCGTAGACAGTAGGGCTGCCCCCTACTGTCTACGCTAAGACACGTATAGGGGACGAATGCCCCCTCCGCCCCATCTAGTATGGTGCCCTCTTCGTATAATTCCTCCACTCCAAATACCAATACAAATAAAAACATATGCCCATATATAGGCATGCACACATTACGCAGACTACCCTGCAAGATTAGACGAGGGTACAGTACAGTACAGTACTCACATGTTGATACCGTCATAGCCTGCTCCTAGGCCCACGTGGTCTATCCCTGCCACGTCACGGATATGGTTGATATGAGCTGCAACAAAGAAGACAAGCGGTCAGCTCACACGCGCCCGCATACGTCATGAATTAGTATTACTCACAACTAAAACACAACACTATTATGTTATTTTGTCTGTATGTTTCATAGTTTTACAATAATATTTATCCAGACGTGAAACTTTGATATATATGTATATATATTAAAACAGAAATACTTTCGTGGCCAGGATTTATATGTTAATAAATTAAAATAGTTGTGGGTTAGTCCGCCACGTCCTACCTCCATATTATGCCGACGTTTCAGGAACCTTGTGGTCCTTTTTTTCAGGGTATCCTGATAATAATAGTTCGCCCCAACAATAGAGCCAACAATAGTGCCCAGATCCTCCGGCTTTACTTAGGCTACCGGTAGCTTAAAAAGAGATGGAGAGAGTACAGGCACGTTGAGCCGGAGTATCTGAGTTCGATGTCTAGTCGTCGGAGCAAACGTTTAATTACAATTACTTTCCACAATCCTGGATTATGCTTTGTGTAAATCCAACTTTACGGATAATTTACATGGAAAGATAGAAATTGCAATAAATAAACGAATGGTAAATGCAGTTTATCAACATTGTGTCAACAGAACAAAAAGCCTAACAGAGGTTTGTTTCCGCGGCCTAGGTAGATCAAGTGGCAAGAGCACCAGTATGCAGAGCCGGACAATCTGGGTTCGATACCCAGTAGGAGCAAACTTTTAGTACAATTTCTATCTCTTCATATATATATATATATATATGTATGGATATGAAAAACCGCTCCATGCCACACGCAAGAACCAGGATTCGAACCTGGTAACACAGTAACCATGATCGCGATGATCTTGTAAAATGAAGCAAATGAGGTCACCTGCGCTGGAAACACTAATAGACAAGCCTAACGCTTCATCGACCACGGCCATTAGGCCAGCTTTAACTAATAATGTTTCTGAAATAATAATAATATCCCAGTCCGAAAGTAGGACTCCGCTAAAGACGTATTCTTGCTCATTAAAGCATATTATCCTGGTTTTGTTCGTAACAGCCAATTAGAGTAAATACAAGGTAGGTTAACTTACATCTGTGTTCTCTTTGAAGGGTCTTGATAACAACCTGTTGTGATTATTATGTTGTTTATACAATCATTAGGCTGTGGTTTCAAATCATCTTGCCAGCTTGTCGGTTGACAAAGACTAGAAAGGGATTCAGTCTAGAAACATACAGTTTTCTTTTCTCACAGACTGTTGAGGATTTGTCGCGATCAAAATGAAATAAATAAACGACACCGTATATATACTTCGATAGACGAGAATACAGCTGAATAGAGAAAGGTTTGTTTTTGTAAGGTTGGCAGAAATAGAAACGCTCCAATTCAAACGGTAGGCTGCTTAATTCCCCCATTTTGTTATTTATTGTTAGCTGCCGTAGAAAACGTCTATGAATCATACAATGCGTACAAATCCAGTCACCAGCCCATTCCATTTATTGTCATTTTGCCAATAGATTGCAATAATTTTCGAAAATACTTTATGTCTTTGTTTATGAAACTTTCCTGCAATGAAAGATGTTTTTTGTACAAGTTGTTTGTGAATGTTTATTTAACGCGTAATCGTTTGTTGTGACTAGAAATTTAATATTAATCTCTGTTACAGTAATTGTGGTTGATGCTTTTGTTACTTTGAGGAACTGTAGGTCATTATGTAAAACGTATTACTAACTCTTTGAGAAACTTTTAGAAAGATGAAAACCTACGTTTATTCAAATATACACTCTATACGACTCGTTAAGAATGATAATCAATTCAAATTTTCTGACAATCTTTGTAACGGTAATTTTTCTTCTCAACTGCCATCATTTTAAAGCACTGCTTTTTGTGACACGTTTAACGCTTGATTGCACCGATATCTCAACTGCCACGTCATGCCAAGTGTCTCAGCTGCTAGAGATCGTATCGGGCTCGGCCCCAGAGCGCTGACTTGTGATATTTGGATCCTCGTGCTAGAGACATGGGGACGGGGTCACTCACCTAGAATACGGACTAATGCCGGTTTTTCAGTCAGTTTACGGGTCGTTAACGGGGCCGTTAGCTGACGGTCCGTTATCTGCATAGGGTTTATTGGGTTACAGATAACGGACCGTCAGCTAACGGTCCTGTTAAAGGGTTAGTCAGATGAAAAACTAAAAAACTATCATTTGTATATGTCCACCCTCAAATATGGAAAACATGACTAAAAGATACCATACTTTAAAAGCAGGCGGTTAAAAAATTAAAGAAAACGCGATTTTTTGGCTTGTCGCTACCAAGTAGCACCTAGCAACTCTTCTCATGGTAATTCCCATATGAAAAAAATGTTGCCTCGAGATAGTAATACCACCGCTAAAATAAAGCACTTATCAAAAATCGATATCAGGAGGTTTAATGTGCATCGTTTCCCTACCGACAACATGCTTTTTAGTATGAACGTGTACTTCAACAAAATGCCCTGCAATTAATTTTCTTGTAACTTGATGTGAAGAAAAGTTGCAATCTGTTTTGAGCGGTACTGTCCGCAGTCGCCGAGTGTTTCGCGGAGCGCTGGCTGGACTCGTATTACACAACGAGTGCTCTGTCTATCAGGCAGGCGTTAGCGACCTCGGAACCGATACAGCTGTACTACGCTTTAGAAGAAACATGCAGCAGAGCTTGCGAAGTGAATCTTATAGAATAGCTAAATGTTCACTATTTTATTTCTTGCATTGAAGCAACCTATATCAATTGTATTTTACACATAACTGAATTTCATGCACCTATGACTCATTTGTGATTTTTTAGTTTATCACCTGACTATTCCTTTAACGACTCGTTAACCGATTGAAAAACCGGGCCTTAAGACTATTATGTCGTTAACGTCAGTGGGTAGTCGAAGAACTAAACCACGAAAAATTGACAGCATTTTATATGTCTATATAAGAACCCATCATATATTGAAAAAGTGAATCATACCCAGATTCAGTTTTGTATCAGGTAAACAATGATTTTAAGAACCTTCAAGTATTGTGATCGTTAGTACTGTCGATTCAATTAAAACCATTGTTTTGTGACATATTTTATCCATAAAGAGGTAAATGTTAAGTGTTTTGAATTATATTATATAACTGTGTACCAAAATAATCACACACAATAACCAATGAATCAATGCCCAACAAAAATTGATCCTTAGCACGTGGCGGCCATGTTAGTTTGAATGTTGTTATCATTCTTCTACTGATTGTATTCTAGTTCGAAAACATTAATTTTTCAGTTCGAATAAACACAAAATTACAAACATTTTGTATAGATTTGTTAAATTTTATCAAATCTCGACTTTGATTGTATTTTCGCAACAAGTTCTCTTCGATCTTTGCATTTTATCGACTGAATGCGCTTAAATCGGTATTTCAATTAATCTGTCCCACTCGCTTATTGGACCACGCACTCAAACGAAATTCGACCAGTCAGCTCCCCCCCCCCCTTCTTCTCCCTCCCCCGCACGCAACCACCGAATGCAGCTGATTTCTGTGTAGGAAGAGCGTCTGCGAAACATCGAGTGCGATCAGAGATATCGCGCTGCGGTCGAATGGTTGACCACTCAGCCTCACCCGGGTGGTGCGACTGGTCTATACGGACGCTTTGTGTGGAAGGTCCCTTCACCTCAAGATAGTGGACAGTCTTGTTTCTCGTGAACAGTTGTGCTTCTCGAAAGATTGGTTAGACACTTATCTCAAGGGGGATGAGGCATTTCTTGAGCGACACATTCTGGTCGAAGTTGTTGAACAATTAATAACGGAAGTATTGACTTTGTTAACTAGAAATTATACTACACGAATACATATATAATTCAATCTGGATGCATTTTATGGAATTAAATTAAGGTTTCATGAATATGAGAGAAGATAGAATAAGTTTCTGATTAATTTTGTGAAATTGAATTTAGAAGTCACTTTTAGTCAGATGTAGCCCAGCGCATGGCAGCCATACCGGTTGCCAAAATGGTATGTTATTGGTTGTTCGTTGTTACAAAGTTTCAGATGGCGTTAAGTTGAAGTTCAAAATTTGGGTTCCTATTATTACCGAAAACCAACGTAAAGAAACTCTTCTCAATTTCGGCCACTATTTTATGTGGTTTAAAATGACACACAATCCTTTTCATAAACAGTATAGGGGGGTATTTGTGTTGAATCTCTCATGTTCCCTGTTAAGCATATTTGTCTTTAATTGACAGCTGAAATGTAAATGCACGTTTTGGCCTCAAATATGACCGTTGGGACGTAATGTGAATTCACGTTGTTATTGTTAATTTTATCAAATACTTTATGTTCTTCAAACCACATAACTTGCAATTACAATGCATCTACAATTAGAGCCGTCATAGCAACGAGCGCCATATCAACTCTATGTATAAAGATACAGATATTTTGTCGACCGAACATTATGGCCATCAGGGCTCTTATTCTGTAAAAAGTTGTTAGCTCATATCAAACATATAGGCCTACATTTGCAAACATCTATGTCGCTTTGACATCAAAGACTATACGTGGTGTTCAGGCCTCACGCACATACATTCACATTCAACAAATTAAATACATTTTGATCAAAATGTAATTTTTAATTTACTCTTCCAATGTCATTAGAGTATTAGCAAACATTTTTATAAATACAAAAGAATGAAAATGTTACCTGCCGCGTATATAGGTACTAGCCAATGAGAAACAAAGGGTACAATAGCAGAATGCCTTGTCTCGATATTCTACCTAACGGAATCTACCTCTCGCTTTGTTGCTGTATCAACTCTATATTGAAATATTCCCGACCCTTTGGTATAATGTATAGAATACAACAACGTAAACCAACCGTGGAAAGCATCACTTGCATCACTTTCCTGAGCACGTTATTCCGGAACTGTGCTGGAAAACACACATTGGAAAACTCAAGTTTTGCTATTGTATTATAGAGTTAATTTTAGTCTGAGTACTATGACCGATTTATCTTGATATTTTTTTTGACGACGAACTCAATATAAATGTCTATGTTGAAATCCATGGCAAGAGTGTTTCTTGAATAAATACTAATATAGTATTTCTATGGTATTTAAACTTTTAGTGTATCACACGACAGGCAGACCTCCCATGGTCTGTTTTACCCCTGGGTGCAGTTGCAGTTGAATTGATAGAAACAGAGTCGATAAGGAAGTTCTCTTCTTGAAACTTATTTATGGACTTGAGAGAAACCAGACTGAACAGTAATATCAACAAGAATAGTTAAGAATAACGCACTCTGAACAAATTACGATTAAAACTACACATACGTTTTAGTGCGATTTTTCGTCGTAATTTCTCAAATATTGCGCCATTTCGTGCTTTTCATAACTGATATTTTGTGAGGTGTGTGGGAGAAGGAAGGGGTCAAATTTTGTAACTTTTGTGACATCAGTAAATAGTATGGAATCAGAAGGGAGGGCACACTTAATTAACTGTCCGGTATGAATCTAATCACAGATGCAAATACAGTACGCTCATGGTAATAGACAAAAAGTTACATATTATACTATTCAGCTATGAACCAAATCAATTACTTTGCCCTAGTTTATCCGTACGTTCGTTCTGGAACCAATCGATGTGAAGTGACATTTTCACATAATTTCCTCTCATGAATCTGCGATAGTCGGGGAATCCAACCATAACAAAGACATCGTTTGACACGGGCTTTCCTCAGATCCAATCTCTTATGCGCCTCATTACCCCATACTATATTCATCCTCGGGTGAAGCTGAAGACACATGAAGCAACGAGTTGCCTCTCACGCAAACAACGCTACGGTAAAGAAACACAACTACTGAACTACAGAAACTAGTACACAAATAGAACTAAAGTGCATTATGCTGGTTAGTGTTTTGTATTTCAGCGGTATATAAATTGGAAAGCAATTTGTTCCATCTTTTAAAAATGAAATCCATGCTTAATACGCTAAATAAATGAATAAATAAATTCGTATTTATAGTCCACAGAGAGTCTACAGAGTCCACTCACTCAGTAACAAGACTGATTATTAGTTGGGGACTTAAATTTAAAATTTAAAGCGACTAAACCAACTCTCTAGGCCCCGAACACCATCGACGAGTGAGCGATAACCAATCAAAGATCTTTATTTCAAATATGAAACATATGAATCAGTGCATGATTGGACAGTGCGAACACCTGCGGACAAATGCCACAATCAACAAGGCTACTGGTACTGGTAGATTCTACGTACTTTGTATTTAAAACATACGGAAATTTAGTAAAAATATACAGTTTCGTTGAATTTATCTCTATTTTTCTTTAAATGGGACTTAATTATGGAAATGAGCCAAACGGGCTTACAAGGTTTCGTGATTTTCAATTTATTTGAATAGACTTTACTTGACTCTGTCGTAAGATGTTGCTGGAAGGGGTTTGTTTCTATATTGATTGATGTAGTCAATATAATACTGAAAGCAAGACAAGAAATCCAAAAGAGTTTCACCTTTCACTTTCTAAGAAGAAATTTGTTAATGTTTCTTATATTTCGTTTCCTAAAGGATCGTATTCGTAAGTACGAATATTTCAGAAACGAAGATAATTTTATTAATATCAAATTTTTATTTCTTCTTTTTTAATATTTTTAATATCATTAATATTATTTATTAATAATTAATTATTATTTAATAATAATATTGTCATGAAACGATTGTTGTTATCGATCATCGTTTCGTTGATATCGATCTAGGGGTCGTGGCCGTGTGGTTTGTGTTTTTTATTTATTATCAGTGTTATTTCTCGGTCTATGGCAACGGGTTGGGAGATGAAAGAGAGCTCGAGACACACGAAAACGAGACGCGCCGACTGCTGAGAATGGATCACGGGGACACAGCGTGGGTTCGTTGATAATTATTGGAGTGTTATCTTGTGTTCATTATCTGTGGCAAATCTACAATAAAGATCCCGTCATTGGCTACATGACAGATATGGTGGAGGCGCCGGGTAGGTTTTAACCACGATAAGTTTGAACGTCAGTTTGGTATGTCTGTGTCTTCACTTTTCTTTTGCTTTGGAGGTTGTTTGGCTTGCGGTCTAAGGAATATCTAGCGCATGTTTCCGGTCCCAGACGATCGTACTTTGCGGCGTGTTCTTCGTGGTGTGGGAGTACTGGCGAACTTGTCATCTGCAGAACGCCTGCTGGAGTACGCTAGAGTGACGCAGGGTGAGTCGAACCAGATTGCTGAGAAGGCTTTATTGGCACATTCCTCCTGATAGTTCTGTAGACGAGTTCGGTGGTATATTGGTTGGTGTGCCTGGAGCGGAAACTGCTGTAGACAACATGCAGCCTCCACAGGTTGTGCCTATGAGGTTTCAGGCGGGGGCGGATGATGCCGATAGGTGGATGGCAGCGTTTGAGAGGGCGGCAAAGGCGAATGGATGGGTGGACGACAAGAAGCTGTCCATGTTGCCGTTGTATTTATCAGGTACTCAGTTAACTTGGTATGACACTGTGGAGGCACGTGCAGCGGCGGGGGCACCTGCAGACGCTACAGCGCCGGAGGTTTTGCAGTGGGCGGCTGTGAAAGCTCAATTCCTTCATGTTTTTGGAAAACATAAGGGCGACATTCAATACTGGATACTCCTTTTAGGGCAGAGGCTTCAACGGCTGGGTGAGTCTTCCGAAGACTATATTTTCGACCGTCTTCGTTTGTGTGACAAGGTCGACATTAAGATGTCGAATGCCGATAGGGTGCAGTGGTGTATCCGTGGTCTTCGACCAGACTTGGCAGAGGGGGTGGTAGGAAAGAAATTCCCAACAGTCGATGCGTTGTTGGACACACTTCAGCAAGTGGAAGCTGTTCGTAATGGTACGGTTGCAGGGGGTTTTCTTCCTCAAACAGTGGCGCCCATAGTATCGTCAACGGACACGGCTGTTTCGCAGTTGGTTGTTGTGGTTAGAGACTTGGCGAAGCAAGTATCGGCTCTGACTACCCGGTTGCATCAGTTCGAATCCCAATCGGCGTCACAAGACAGTCGACCCGGTCCTTCAGGGGTAGTACATCACCGGACGAATCAGCGGAATACAGGCGGCAGGCCTGTTTGTTTCTTTTGTGAAAAACAAGGGCACTTTTTTAGAGACTGTGTACAGTTTCAAGCCTCTAAGGCACAACATAGGGATCAAGATGGCCAGCAAGGGCGTGAGGAAGGGGTTGTTTCTGGGCATCGTCAGGCGTCGGGAAACTAATATCCCGACCGGACATGCAAGGGGCTCCGGTTGGGTATCGACAGTCACCTACAGGAGGGAAGAGAAAGTATAAGGAATGTTCAGCATGGTGGGAACGGGACATTCATAGAAAAATGTTTTTGAAGGAGTTTCCCTTGTTGTACGCTTCTTTCCTGGATGGTCCAGTTATCCCTTGTGCACATCACAGTCCTAAATTAGCTGCTCAGTTGGTTGCCAAGGATGAGGGCGATATATGTCGCGGGATGCGAGTCGTTGCTCATCCAGGAATTAATAGCGATTGTGGTACGGTAGGTTGTCCCACAGCAATAACCCCTTTATCAACTCGTGGATGTGTTGTTCAGGAAGACATTGTGGTTATTCGGACTATAGGAGCCTTAAGGGTTCGGATACAATTCGGGGACGTAACGTTGAATACGTTGCTTGATTCAGGAGCAGGAGTATCGTGCATTAATGCGGCAAGAGTGCCTCATGTCCAGCTTAAGCCTATTGCAGGTTTGTTGCTGCGCACTGCTAACAACGCTTCTTTGCGAGTAGTGGGCAAAGTTGAAGGAGCTACAGTGTCTATTAACGGTGTGTCGTTCTTGGCCGATTTTATTGCTGTGGATGGTTTGTCGGTGGATTGTATTTTAGGGAATGATTTCAGTGTGACGTATGGTGTTGTTATTGACTACAATCAGTTTAGTATATCGGCATGCAATGGCACAGCTCATGTTCGAGTGTCATTTGCGAATGATGCTCTGTGCTATGATCTGCAACAAGAGGAGGCTGAGTCAGCAGAGTTTTTAAATAACATTCAGGTTGACGAGGAAATAATTCTGAATCTCGTGGTGTCTAAGTCAATGTGTCTTGCTGCGGGTGCAATTACAGAGGTTCCATTTAAGGTTGATGGTGACATGTGGTGTGAGTCGTATGTGTTTGAACCTAAGCTGTCGTTAATGCATACCAAGGGTTTGCTTATGCCTAGTAGTTTTCTGCGACGGGAGTCAATGGCTATTATGTGGGTAGCTAATGTTTCGCCCCAAGTGTGTCAGGTATATGCTGGTGACGTGTTGGGTAGTCTGACTGAGGCTGAGACAGTTCGTAGCGTAGATGCTTGCGTGTTGACGGAGTATAATTCGCGGGGTGAGCAAGCCGCCACCGAGCAGTTAGTGAATGAGACGCGTGACGTTTCCGCGGACATTGAGCTACTAGACATTTGCAAAACATTGCCTCCAGAGCAGCGGTCACGTATAAAGGACGTTTTGACGCAGTTCCATAAAGTATTTGCATGGACAATGGATTTGATGGGTCGGTGCAATGTTGGAGAGTATGTTATTGATATGGCCGACACGACACCTGTGCGTAGACAGCCATACAGGGTCAGTCACAAGGAGCGGGAAATTATTCGCGAGCAGATTGACGCCATGTTGAAAGTCGGGGTTATTAGTCCTTCGACGTCGGAATGGGCGAGTCCCATTGTTTTAGTTAAAAAAAAAAATGGTAAAATGAGAATGTGCTGTGATTTACGTCAGTTAAATGAGAAAATACGTACATGTTCCTTTCCGAGTTCAAATATTGAGGACATTCTCTCGTATTTGACTGGGTCGACCATATTTTCGACAATCGATCTATTTTCAGGATTTTGGCAACTTCCTTTGGCTGAAGAATCTCGGAAGTATGTCTCTTTTACTACACCTGTCGGTCTTTATACTTGGAACGTTTTACCATTTGGGCTTAAGTCTTCACCAGCTATTTTCGAAGCTACTATGGATAAAGTTCTAGGTGCTTTGAAGTTTATTTCTTGTCTGTGCTATTTAGATGACGTCATTGTTATGGCTGAGGATTATGATCAGCATCTCGAGCGGTTGACGTTAGTGTTGCAAAAGTTTGTAGATGTGAACATGACGCTTAACCCTGAAAAATGTGTCTTTGGATATAGCGAACTTAAGGTTTTGGGACACATGGTAAGTGATAAGGGCATATCGCCAACAGCGGACACAATCAGGGCTGTCCAGAATTTTCCAACACCGAAGAAATTAAAGCAACTTCGCTCGTTCATAGGTTTGGCGTCTTTCTACAGGAAGTTTGTTAAAGACTTTAGCGTAATTGCAGCGCCTCTTACAAATCTAACAAAGAAGCAGGTTAAATTTGTGTGGGGATCGGAGCAAGAAATAGCTTTTCGGACATTGCAAGAAAAGTTGCTTTCCGCACCGGTGTTACGGCATTTTTCGCATACGGCGCCGATTCAATTGCGGACGGACGCATCGAAGGTGGGCTTAGGCGCTGTCCTGGTACAACAGATGGAGGATGGGGACTTTCATCCCATTGGTTATGCGTCCCGGCGCTTGTCTAGTGCTGAAGTAAACTACGCAATTTCTGAACTCGAATGCCTTGCAGTCGTGTGGGCAGTACGTTATTTCCGTCATTTCTTGTGGGGTCGTTCATTTCAGGTGATAGTGGACCATTGTGCATTGTGTTATCTGCGAAAAAACTGTGTACAAGGGGGGCGTTTGTTGCGCTGGTCGATAGCATTAATCGATTATGACATAGAGATTGTGTACAAAAGCGGGAAACGTCATCTTGATGCTGATTGTATGTCACGATTGCTGCCTGATGATGTGCATGATTTGGGTAATCGCAACGACGAGTTAGAGGTGCTGACAATGGCACTCGATATGGCTGACATTGCGCGTTTGCAGCGAGAGGATATGGATTTAGCTGAGATTATGGATGCAATGGCTGACCCCGACAGTGCAACCTCTAAAGTTCGACGGAAAACACGCAGCTACATAATGGAAAACGGCATTTTATATAGGAAGAATTTCATGTCACCTGGTTCGGATAAGTTAGTGGTTATTCCGCAAAGTTTGAAGGTTGAAGTGTTGTATGATTTGCATGACAGTCCGTCGGGAGGGGCTCATTTCGGTTACATGAAGACATATGGTAAAGCGCGCTCTAGGTTTTACTGGGATAACATGGCTCGAGAGGTGGAAAAGTATGTGCAGTCTTGTGGGGACTGCCAGTCAAAAAAGAGTCCTCGTTTGAAACCGGCGGGACTTTTACAACCTATTCCTGTAGGGGCAGTTTTTGATATGATTGGAATTGACTTGTTGGGTCCCCTTAGAAAAACTAAGAATGGCAACAAATGGATAGTGTGTGCAACAGATTACACATCGAAGTGGGCTGAAGCCAAACCACTTCCATCTGGTACGGCTCCTGACGTGGCAACTTTCATTGTTGATGATGTGATTTGTCGACATTCGTGTCCCCGGGTCTTGCTCAGCGATCGAGGGGCGGTATTTAGAAGCAATTTGGTTACTGAGATTGTGCGCAATTTGGGTATTAGGACCATTTATTGTTCGAGTTACCGCCCTCAGACGAACGGGTTGACGGAGTCCTACAATGGCGTGTTAGGAACTGCTCTCTCCATGTTTGTCAACTCGAAGCACGACAATTGGGACGAATATGTGAAATTGTGTACGTTTTCGTATAACGTGTCTATCCAAGCGACGACAAAGTACACGCCGTTTTACTTGTTATATGGTCGGGAACCGACACTTCCTATCGATGCAGGATTACAGCCGGATTTGCAGCTAGGTGAAACAACGGAGGAGCGATTGCAACAAGTTCGTGAGGCTCGCACGATCGTGCTTGACGTTATCAAGAAGGAACAAGAGAGACAGAAAAAATACTATGACGCTGGCCATCGTCAGGTTGACTATGAGGTTGGAGATTATGTCAAGGTGTTCTTTCCTATTCGTAAAGTGGGCCAGGTTGATAAATTTCAGCATTGTTGGCTTGGACCATATAAAATTGTGACCAAATTATCGGATTTGACGTACGAAGTTAAGATGAACAAGAAGGGAAAAATAATGACTGATATCATACATGTTTCCCGTCTCAAAAAGTATTATGATCCGGCGGAATGGCAGCAACCCTGGCAAGATTAAGAATTGTTTGTATTTTTCAAGCGATAAGTGTTGAAGAGTGGATCGGGTCATCACATGGACGAGGTGGTTTTTGATCTGTAGTAGGGGTGTTTACACATTCTGAATGCTTTGCGTTATGCGTACGGCCAGTTCAACCACCTTGCACATGTGTATTGACCGCCGATCGACCAAAATTGCTACATTTGGCATTTGCGAAATTTCTACGTTACGGAGTGTTTCGACGAGTTAATTTCAATCTCCAGGAACTTATCGCCTACAATGTGGCAATATTGTATTGTTGTAGTTGCAAACCAGACACGGAAAAAAAAAATCGAGGGCGATTTTTGTCCCAAGGGGGGAAGATGTCATGAAACGATTGTTGTTATCGATCATCGTTTCGTTGATATCGATCTAGGGGTCGTGGCCGTGTGGTTTGTGTTTTTTATTTATTATCAGTGTTATTTCTCGGTCTATGGCAACGGGTTGGGAGATGAAAGAGAGCTCGAGACACACGAAAACGAGACGCGCCGACTGCTGAGAATGGATCACGGGGACACAGCGTGGGTTCGTTGATAATTATTGGAGTGTTATCTTGTGTTCATTATCTGTGGCAAATCTACAATAAAGATCCCGTCATTGGCTACATGACAATATAATAATTTAAATAATTTAAATAATTTAATTTGATTTAAATAATAATTTAACTATTTTTAATATTATTTTAATATTATTTTCAATATTATTATAAATTTGATAGGATTTCAAAGGTGTTTCTAGGTTGTGTTCGCTCTTTAACTCAAATATTGTGCCTATACGTTTATAGAACAACAGGAGTAACCTATACGTACTGCAACAGTGGTTCACACTTCCCTCTGAGTGATAACAGCTTGACGATATAGAACATTCCAGGCAGACAACACAAACTTGCAACTAGAACACAATTCACTGCTCCAGAGCACAACGAGCTCTACTCGTGACCATTTTGTTGGTGTTGGGTGTATAACTCCAAAGTACAAACCATTGATGAGTTATTTCCTTAAAGCTTATATTAATCTTATATTATACGACCGCTTGTAAGAAAACTCAAATTTTTTATCTTAAGTATAATATCCTATGTTCAAAAAGTTATTAATTTTATCTAGTTATTACTTCAATATAATTTACATAACGGAAAATGTTCGTAACCTCATTAGACGAAATTATTGACCAAATATGATTTGTGATACACTGAATAACAATATGTTTTCTTTATAAAGAATACAAATTCTCTACATATTATTAGCTAACATAATACACATTTTGATCTTCTCTTTGCTACGTTTATTTTACGTAATGTACATTTATGACTTATGAAATTTAATTTATGTTATGTAACGAGTTCATGCGCCAACCAACCACCCTGGTAACACCCTGGTACTGGTACGGGACTCGAACCCATGTTCTGGTCGGCTGTCACAAGGTTTTACTGGGGACGTAATCCTCTTTTGACATACGTGAACTCGTACATTTGGGATCGTTGCTATGTCTGAGGAAGACCAGGAGACTAGGTACTTAAATCAACAGTCCTGGGTTCAAACTTTGAGGAACCGTATTTATTAAGTGAGACAATAGACATACATCCTACCGTGGTAAAGACGTGGCGTACCGATAAGCCTACATGACCATCAGATCTTCTTCTTACAGAGTAACACTATACTTTGGCTTTCGCCCCGTCCGTACGTCCCTCGTTAATCTTCCATCGTAACTCCTTGCCTGCTGCTTCGGGAATAGTCCTCCTGGAGCCCCATGGTTCGCCGGTCGCGTTCCGTCTTTACACGCCTACTTGCACGATCATCTTCTACGGCTCCTTCGACAGTTCCATCCCGAGATTCCACGTCCCACCACTTTTAACCACCTCCACCGTGTCATGTCACCTTCCCCCCTTCTACCCCCTCTTTGGCCTGTGCTTGCTGCTCATGTCTCTAATCACCAATCAATCTTCACGGTTCGGCCCCCCACTCGAGCCAAAATGCAAGAGTGGGGCTTAGACCAAACTGCTATCAACAATGAAACATGGGCCTCCCGAAAACCCCTGACAGGAAAGTTGTGACATTATTATTCATGTGTCGTATTATTGCTGCTATTGTTGTTGCCCTAGATTGATGATTACACAATAGCCAGCTCAGCACCTACGCCTACGTGATTGTGATCAAAACAGAGTGTTGTTTACTCATGTCACAATCATGTAGAATAAATCACGAAGTGAAGGAATCCAGCGTAAGAATGACACACACTATACATCACACTACAATATGCGACTTGGACCGTCACCTCCACCAATGAAAGCTGGCAAGTCAACGAGATACATGTTGGAATATGCGACTTGGACCGGCACCTCCACCAATGAAAGCTGGCAAGTCAACGAGATACATGTTGGAATATGCGACTTGGACCGGCACCTCCACCAATGAAAGCTGGCAAGTCAACGAGATACATGTTGGAATATGCGAGTTGGACCGGCACCTCCACCAATGAAAGCTGGCAAGTCAACGAGATACATGTTGGAATATGCGAGTTGGACCGGCACCTCCACCAATCAAAGCTGGCAAGTCAACGAGATACATGTTGGAATATGCGAGTTGGACCGGCACCTCCACCAATCAAAGCAGACAAGTCATCGAGATACATGTTGTAAAAAGTCATCCGCTCTATTGATCAAATTGCTCGCGGAAAAGCAAAACGTATGTGGAAACACCCACAATAGCCGTATAAACCTAAGTTCTTGCGAACGAAATGCAATTCTAAAGTTGCCCGCCTATGTGATTTATATGTTTATTTTATGTACAGCATATCCGTATTAAAATTGCAGAAATTCTGTATATGCCAAGATATATATTTCCGATCAGATATCTATGATTAAGAACAACTTCCCGTCAGCTCGATCTCATCGCTCTTGTTTGTTCACACAGCCGCTATAAAATACCTTGTTTTTTATTGAGACTCAGCATTAAATATTAAGAAGGGTATGTTTGTGGGCAACTCGATAGCCCGAGATGTCGTATAGTTTGCACTATGTAGTCTAGATGGCGGAGGTGGCAGCAGATCATAAATTATTTTTTGTTCGCAAAGTCGTTTGTTCCCCCCGAAGTTTGAAAACAATTCCCTCGTTCTTGAGCGCTTTGCGAGCAAGTTGGTCGTATCGGAATGCGAGCTCGGGCGTCGAACAGACAACATGAATGAGTGCGGGATGACTAACGAACGTACCAACAACACGCGGAGAGCAAGACACTAAACACATGCTTCAACGTGATTTACAGCTAGTGAGTATGTACACCCTGCGTATTGCTAATGGCCGCCATCTATCACTCGTCTACCCCTCACCCCCCCTCAACCCTCCACCCGCCTACATACTACGGGTTAAATAATGCAACCATCAAAACTGATTTCGAGTGCAGTAAAGGACAAACAAGGATAAATCAGGGGTTATTGTCGTCATGTTTTTGTGCAGCTAGGCAACTTGAAACGTCCTTATTAAATTAATACCTCATGGAAATGACAAACCAGATACTTTAAAGGTATCCGGTAACATTGTTGGCGTCTATATATTTAAGTAAAACAATCAAAATAAGATAGATATTTTAAATGTGATAAAATCAAGAAAATATATATTTTTGTTCATTGTTCCATTATATATAATGCAAAACCATGATGCAGACCATCTAGCAACATTGAGTCTCTTTGAATGCAGCAAGGGGTCTTCTAAAAATGGTGCGGATAGACAAGAGAAGATACGCGGCAAAATGTACTTGGAAAGCAGGCAGATAAGGGCACAAACTTCTTTCGAGAGAAAAGCACAGAGGATTTTCTATACGAATAACATTGTTTCTTACATGGTTTTAGCTTAATATAATTGCTTGATATTGAAAGAAAATATACTTGTGAAATTTTGCACTTGAAATACAAAGAATCAAAGACTGTTCATGAGTATTTATGTGAAATTAATGTGACCATGTCACGTTTGTTTTTTTCCCCGTATAATTTCATCATGTTGTTTTAGTTATCCTTGGTTTTCATCTATTGTTTCCTATTTTAGCTTCGCAAATTTACGCTCGCACAGTTCTCCAAAAAACCTTGTGATGTTGCACGGCTTATACCGTTTGATGTTTGAAGAATGTGGCCTATACAGCGTGAGATTCATCCCAGCCTTGTAAGGTACATGATGCAGATGAATTCAATAAAGTGCCCTTTGGTCGTTGTGTATTTTACCAGAAATGCGGGGGAACAAATGAAATTACTACCGGTTAACTTAGCGGACCAGCCTGACGAAGTTTTATTTTATTGTTGTATTCAAGTGTTTTTAAACGTATTTCCTTAATTGCAGCAACACACTAAGATCAATCCTTAAATTTAGCAATCCGTACAATGGACCCCGTCCACAATCACTACCATGTACACATTACGCACACACCTATGTTCGTGTTTAGTTAGCTGTATGTTACTGCAGGTAAGTTAGACAGGTTTTTTAAATCTTCTATTGTAAGTTGTAACTAATGTAAACATTTTTTAAAAATTGGTTATTGACTTCATTTTTATTTGTGAGAGGCAGCCGGGTACCTATACCCCAAAGTCTAACACACTGTTTCATATTTAAATCTACCTTGTCATCGTCAACCCAGTGACACTATTTTCAAATCCCGAACACATATTATCGGTCCTCCTTCATTCACTCTTCTCTACACACTCATCTTCTCTACCATTATTACTTCTTTTCACTTCCTTATCATTCGTAAGGACTCCAATCTTGAGAGCCCAAGCTTCCTACTCTCGCACCCTTAACCTCTTCAATATATTCATCTCCCCTTCTCAAGACTTCCCTTTCACATGTCCCAACCACATCTACTTTATAAATCACGCTTAATTTCGCACGGTCTCATTCCCAGCTATAGACTATCATGAATACAACCAGAGTTTTATCACGAATGTGTTCGTAGGAAATTCAATCGTTCTGATGAATGTTCAACATTCTCTTGATCTAATTAGTTTTGATTTAAGTGTGTCCGTGGCCCTCTAGCCCCTTCTTGCGTGTCAACGGCGCGGCGCGCGGTGCATCACGGGAACCAGAGAGACGCACCCTTGATGTATTAGTGTTTCGGCGCGTCCAGCCGCAGGCTCCAGAGAACAACGCATGAATAGTGACGTACTGACGTGAAAGGGAAGATTGATGCGGATGTTTAGGTGGTCTGTTCAACTTACCGACGACGTCGTGTAGTGTGGCAGTATCACTACAGCTGATGAACTGGGGGTAGAAGGCGACCATCATGAGTCCTCCGTTAGCTGCCTGAAATACCAAGAGAGAACGTTAGTGGACGTTTTATTCGATTACGGTTTTTGTGAGGAAGCGTTTCAGATTTGTGGGTGGCGACTATTGGACTTTGGAATACAGGTTGGGCTTACTTAAAAAAGTGTAATCGAGAACCATACAATGCATGTGAAAAACTTTCACTTGTAATTAATTTTAACAAAGATTTTAAATTGAAATACAAAATATGTACAATATACACAGAATAATATTCTTACCATGTATCTTATTTATTTTTATCGGGATGAGTTTGTATGCTCTGTTATATACGGTTTACTCCGTAGTTATATTGCATTATTATAATTTTATAAAGTTGAAACAAACGCTCGCTACTACTAAAAACAAAAATACTTGTTAATTGTCATAATAAAAATAATATAAGGGCAAATATTTTATTAATAATTGTCAGGTTTCTGCTTTTTTGTGGTTTCGAATTTCGATACTTACGCCACAAAACTTGTTTTAATAAATCGAAAGTGCCGAAGGCAAACATTTTACGACATAAGAAGAGCTTATCAGTTGTGTCACAAGAATGAACGTTACGGCCGAACGCAACTGAGAACAAGGGGGGAATGTGTTGGGGTTGTATGTATACCTAACCTAACTGACAACACTCAGATATGGAGACAGACGAGTTAGTAACTGACGACTTAGCGATGAAACGTTTCTTAATTTGTCTATTTAATTAAGCTTGATACAGCTGCGGGGAATTTAACCTTTTTACGCGATGCTATTATTTAAAGGGAAACGCTGGTATTCTAAGAGGGAAAAATTATACATACTCAAATAGAATAATTTAAAGACACAAGAGATTGTTATGTTTTTTAACTTAGATTACGGTACAAACTATAGGTCCATACTCCTTTTTTGTGGATATGCCAGAAAAAATATGATACAAACATAGTTTAAGAATTTAAATTGCTACCAACTTGAAATTTTACATTTCTCACACAAAATCACTTTATGGATTTAGAGAAACATATAACGCGTAAAATAAAACACGCCTTTTCAAAGTCGAAAGGTTCTTTGGATTAGATAAATCTATAGCTTAAATTAGTGTAGATGACATTATTTGCAAGAATGTATACAGGGCACACTCAGGCGCTTAATCCCCAAAACGTCCAAGCAAGTATTACCAGTTAAAGGCCAGCAATATCATGGGTTGGGGAGTTGGGGCGCTGGAAGGTAATAAATCATGATTAACCCGTCACCCAATATTTTAGAAGGGTGCAAAATTTTAAAGCCGCTTAAGCAGACTTCTGTTTTCATTTTTAAATCTTAAGACAATATCGAATTGCTGTATATAATTATATGAAAACGGAAATGTTTAGATTTAATCTCTTAGTATAGTCAACGTTTACAAACGCAACAATCCTGTTGGAAGTGTGTGTTTAAAAAAATGAGAATGAACGACTTTATGACGGTCGGTGGATGTTGAGTCCCACCCATAAAACTTGCGAACAAACATTGAAATCAATAGTTTACAACGTTTTATTCTCTAAACAATTTCGTGACTTCGAGATCAGATCCGTCCAAGTTTGGCGTTGCCGATCTTCACCGCGCTTATAAAGTGACCATTATCTTTGTCCCTTGATATGGAGCAGTAGAATATAGAATACTGCCGATCCCCGATTAACCCACTCTAGACCCTCGAGCTAGAAAAAAACGTCCTTAAAAGTTGGAGAGGGCTGGAAGAGTGTCAAGATTATCTCAGTGGCAGGTCAGCTTTTCAGAGTTTACTCTTTCTATTGCCCGTTTCAAAGCCTGGATAGATTTAGCTGACATGAGTTGGCTTTAGATCTGTTAAATCACTTAAGCAACTTTGTAGTAGAAGCTTTAAGCTAGGTAATATCCATTGATGTGCCAGATAAAGTAGGGTTAAGACACAGACAAGTGGTAACCATGAGAGATTTATTGAATGATGAGTGGTCAATGTCTCTATTTGTTTACATACAATACAGCTAACTATGTAGCCACGAGTGTGTAATTTACACTCTTATGTCGCTGAAAAGGAAATAGATAAATACTATTTCACTTTCAATTAAGAACAAAACTAGTTGATAAATTTTATTAAAACTGCTCCATACTTGAAGCATTGCATGTGTAAATAAGTAATAAATAAACGCATTACTGTCGCCAACACAGTTTAATGTAGTGAATAAACTGTATAAACTGCGTCAAACGAATGCAACGATCGAGCGACCAAACCTAAACATATTTTGATGTTTGTATCATTCGCGGCGTTCTCCAGTTCGCGCGGATCCCAGCCTTCTGATTGGTCTGTAAACATTCGCGTTCCTCATTCGCGTCATCAAAGCGCTTATACGCTTGTTCTAATACGAATAAGCGCAAACATCCTCAACTACACTCCTGGATACGCGACAAACTAATGGAGTAGAATTAATAGATAGTACGAACTACGAACAATGTTGTGCTTAATTACGCGATTTTTTTTTTAAATTGTCTTACAAAAAAATTTTAATTTCAAAATTACTACTGAAAAATTTCACTTTCACAATAACGACCGTGTTGACTGTAAATCATACAAAATTCAAATGCGAGTAAAATTGAGATTAATGAAACACTGTATGGTTATAAAAGTGCTCACTGCAACAACATTGCGCAGTAGGGCCTACTGTAGCTATATGTGAAGTAACCATCTGTTGAATATCGAGTACCCCTGCCCTGATTATTATCTCTCACGCGTCGATTGGGATATCTGTGTGGTGATCGGACTGCAGAGGTTTCTGGTCTGTTTCCTCAGCGATCACTGGGCCGACGGATATTCCCCTAAAAACTCTGGCCGAGGCAAAGCTGAGAACGCCGCAAGGCATTTATTTCCCTGCATTTATAATAAGTTGATTGAAAAGCTCGTGTGCGACCAAAGTTTTATTGAAATTGTTGGGTCCGAACTGTAAACTTGTAGCTGAGCGCGGTAGGGGGTGGCGCTGTATATATAGCTGCCTTGAAGGGTTTCGGAAGTTTAAAAATACCCATATCAGTCAAAAGATAATCAATAAATGTCAAAATTAATCAAATGTAATCGTTTGTTTGTTCTTTGGACGCCTATTATTTGACTAGATGTTGTAGAGAGGGGTCTGATATTCAATCCTCAAAACAACCAATTCTCATTTATTTCTAATTCCCACATAAACGTTTTAAAAGTTTTTTAATATTGGCTGCTAACGTAGTATAAATCACAGTTTTTTGTCGTTGAGACAGCAGATAGCAAGTAGCAAACAGCAAGGAACAGACAGCAGGTTGCAAGCAAACACGATATAAATACGTTACATACAGACAAAATGTGCATGCTTTTCTTCATGTGGATACTCTCTGTTAGAAAGTTACCAAACATTCTTTGACTTACGACAGAATTAATCTAGCCCGAACGTGGACGGTAGAAATACAGTGAAGCAATCAATATATGTATGTATATGTCTTTACAAAACCAACTGCACTAAGATTGAAAAGACGAACATCATCCCCCCCCCCCCCCCCCCCCCCCTCCTAGCTCAAAGCTTCTCAAACTTGTGTTCACCTGCAACAACTCCAAAATCTTACATTTCGCGAAGAAGATTATTAGTTTTATGAAGTGACACCCGAGTAAATAACTTAACATCAAAATAATTATATACCTTACGGATCTAAGTGCATGTTATGTAGCATTAGTGCATCGTCTGGTGTGCTGGGTTACTGAATGTGAAATATACACACGCTGGTCAAAATGTTTTGCGATGCATTACAACAAAATACCTTATAGTAGTTAGACCTAGAAAACTCTTCGTCTTTATTGCCGACGTATTCTTGGGGGCAATCCTAGCGGTGAGGCTCTAATCTGACTCGGTTGGACCTAGGAGAATCGATAAAGAGTTTTTAACAGGGTAAATCTTTATCGACGCTCCACGTGGCAGCGTTGTTTTCATCCCATCTCCTGTCATAACCGCCATATTATCCTCACTCGTCCTTGATTTGGATTTCACAGTTTGAGAGCCAACCTCTCTAGGGTATTGTGGACGAAGACATTAAACCCTTCATCAGTGACGTCAGAGAAAGAAGCCGCACTCGAGTAACTGGTCCACAATTCAACAATCAATTAGGTTGCGCTGTATAATTTGATCTGCTGCACGTGCATTCATAGTCAGGTCTACTAGTTCAACAAGCAATTAGGTTGCGCTGTGTTGATCTGCTGCACGTGCATTTATAGTCAGGTCTACTAGTTCAACAAGCAATAAGGTTGCGCTGTGTTGATTTGCTGCACGTGCATTCATAGTCAGGTCTACTAGTTCAACAAGCAATCAGGTTGCGCTGTGTTGATCTGCTGCACGTGCATTCATAGTCAGGTCTACTAGTTCAACAAGCAATTAGGTTGCGCTGTGTTGATCTGCTGCACGTGCATTCATAGTCAGGTCTACTAGTTCAACAAGCAATTAGGTTGCGCTGTGTTGATCTGCTGCACATGCATTCATAGTCAGGTCTACTAGTTCAACAAGCAATTAGGTTGCGCTGTGTTGATCTGCTGCACGTGCATTCATAGTCAGGTCTACTAGTTCAACAAGCAATTAGGTTGCGCTGTGTTGATCTGCTGCACATGCATTCATAGTCAGGTCTACTAGTTCAACAAGCAATTAGGTTGCGCTGTGTTGATCTGCTGCACGTGCATTCATAGTCAGGTCTACTAGTTCAACAAGCAATTAGGTTGCGCTGTGTTGATCTGCTGCACGTGCATTCATAGTCAGGGCTACTTGTTCAACACGCAATTAGGTTGCTCTGTGTTGATCTGCTGCACGTGCATTCATAGTCGGGTCTACTAGTTCAACAAGCAATTAGGTTGCGCTGTGTTGATCTGCTGCACGTGCATTCATAGTCAGGTCTACTGGTTCAACAAGCAATTAGGTTGCGCTGTGTTGATCTGCTGCACGTGCATTCATAGTCAGGTCTACTAGTTCAACAAGCAATCGCTGTGTTGATCTGCTGCACGTGCATTCATAGTCAGGGCTACTTGTTCAACACGCAATTAGGTTGCTCTGTGTTGATCTGCTGCACGTGCATTCATAGTCGGGTCTACTAGTTCAACAAGCAATTAGGTTGCGCTGTGTTGATCTGCTGCACGTGCATTCATAGTCAGGTCTACTGGTTCAACAAGCAATTAGGTTGCGCTGTGTTGATCTGCTGCACGTGCATTCATAGTCAGGTCTACTGGTTCAACAAGCAATTAGGTTGCGCTGTGTTGATCTGCTGCACGTGCATTTATAGTCAGGTCTACTGGTTCAACACGCAATTAGGTTGCACTGTGTTGATCTGCTGCATGTGCATTCATAGTCAGGTCTACTAGTTCAACAAGCAATTAGGTTGCACTGTGTTGATCTGCTGCACGTGCATTCATAGTCAGGTCTACTAGTTCAACAAGCCATTCGGTTGCGCTGTGTGGATCTGCTGCATGTGCATTCATAGTCAGGTCTACTGGTTCAACAAGCAATTAGGTTGCGCTGTGTTGATCTGCTGCACGTGCATTCATAGTCAGGTCTACTGGTTCAACAAGCAATTAGGTTGCACTGTGTTGATCTGCTGCACGTGCATTCATAGTCAGGTCTACTGGTTCAACAAGCAATTAGGTTGCACTGTGTTGATCTGCTGCACGTGCATTCATAGTCAGGTCTACTGGTTCAACAAGCAATTAGGTTGCGCTGTGTTGATCTGCTGCACGTGCATTCATAGTCAGGTCTACTGGTTCAACAAGCAATTAGGTTGCGCTGTGTTGATCTGCTACACGTGCATTCATAGTCAGGTCTACTAGTTCAACAAGCAATTAGGTTGCACTGTGTTGATCTGCTACACGTGCATTCATAGTCAGGTCTACTAGTTCAACAAGCAATTAGGTTGCACTGTGTTGATCTGCTGCACGTGCTTTCATAGTCAGGTCTACTAGTTCAACAAACAATTAGGTTGCGCTGTGTCGATCTCCTGCACGTGCATTCATAGTCAGGTCTACTAGTTCAACAAGCCATTCGGTTGCGCTGTGTGGATCTGCTGCACGTGCATTCATAGTCAGGTCTACTAGTTCAACAAGCAATCAGGTTGCGCTGTGTTGATCTCCTGCACGTGCATTCATAGTCAGGTCTACTAGTTCAACAAGCAATTAGGTTGCGCTGTGTTGATCTGCTGCACGTGCATTCATAGTCAGGTCTACTAGTTCAACAAGCAATTAGGTTGCACTGTGTTGATCTGCTGCACGTGCATTCATAGTCGGGTCTACTTGTTCAACACGCAATTAGGTTGCACTGTGTTGATCTGCTGCACGTGCATTCATAGTCGGGTCTACTTGTTCAACACGCAATTAGGTTGCACTGTGTTGATCTGCTGCACGTGCATTCATAGTCAGGTCTACTAGTTCAACAAGCAATTAGGTTGCGCTGTGTTGATCTGCTGCACGTGCATTCATAGTCAGGTCTACTAGTTCAACAAGCAATCGCTGTGTTGATCTGCTGCACGTGCATTCATAGTCAGGTCTACTAGTTCAACAAGCAATCGCTGTGTTGATCTGCTGCACGTGCATTCATAGTCAGGTCTACTACTTCAACAAGCAATTGGGTGGCGCTGTGTTGATCTGCTGCACGTGCATTCATAGTCAGGTCTACTAGTTCAACAAGCAATCGCTGTGTTGATCTGATGCACGTGCATTCATAGTCAGGTCTACTAGTTCAACAAGCAATTAGGTTGCACTGTGTTGATCTGCTGCACGTGCATTCATAGTCAGGTCTACTAGTTCAACAAGCAATTAGGTTGCGCTGTGTTGATCTGCTGCACGTGCATTCATAGTCAGGTCTACTAGTTCAACAAGCAATCGCTGTGTTGATCTGCTGCACGTGCATTCATAGTCAGGTCTACTAGTTCAACAAGCAATCGCTGTGTTGATCTGCTGCACGTGCATTCATAGTCAGGTCTACTACTTCAACAAGCAATTGGGTGGCGCTGTGTTGATCTGCTGCACGTGCATTCATAGTCAGGTCTACTAGTTCAACAAGCAATCGCTGTGTTGATCTGATGCACGTGCATTCATAGTCAGGTCTACTAGTTCAACAAGCAATTAGGTTGCACTGTGTTGATCTGCTGCACGTGCATTCATAGTCAGGTCTACTAGTTCAACAAGCAATTAGGTTGCGCTGTGTTGATCTGCTGCACGTGCATTCATAGTCAGGTCTACTAGTTCAACAAGCAATTAGGTTGCACTGTGTTGATCTGCTGCACGTGCATTCATAGTCAGGTCTACTGGTTCAACAAGCAATTAGGTTGCACTGTGTTGATCTGCTGCACGTGCATTCATAGTCAGGTCTACTGGTTCAACAAGCAATTAGGTTGCACTGTGTTGATCTGCTGCACGTGCATTCATAGTCAGGTCTACTAGTTCAACAAGCAATTAGGTTGCGCTGTGTTGATCTGCTGCACGTGCATTCATAGTCAGGTCTACTAGTTCAACAAGCAATCGCTGTGTTGATCTGCTGCACGTGCATTCATAGTCAGGTCTACTAGTTCAACAAGCAATCGCTGTGTTGATCTGCTGCACGTGCATTCATAGTCAGGTCTACTACTTCAACAAGCAATTGGGTGGCGCTGTGTTGATCTGCTGCACGTGCATTCATAGTCAGGTCTACTAGTTCAACAAGCAATCGCTGTGTTGATCTGATGCACGTGCATTCATAGTCAGGTCTACTAGTTCAACAAGCAATTAGGTTGCACTGTGTTGATCTGCTGCATGTGCATTCATAGTCAGGTCTACTAGTTCAACAAGCAATTAGGTTGCGCTGTGTTGATCTGCTGCACGTGCATTCATAGTCAGGTCTACTAGTTCAACAAGCAATTAGGTTGCACTGTGTTGATCTGCTGCACGTGCATTCATAGTCAGGTCTACTAGTTCAACAAGCAATTAGGTTGCGCTGTGTTGATCTGCTGCACGTGCATTCATAGTCAGGTCTACTAGTTCAACAAGCAATCGCTGTGTTGATCTGCTGCACGTGCATTCATAGTCAGGTCTACTAGTTCAACAAGCAATCGCTGTGTTGATCTGCTGCACGTGCATTCATAGTCAGGTCTACTACTTCAACAAGCAATTGGGTGGCGCTGTGTTGATCTGCTGCACGTGCATTCATAGTCAGGTCTACTAGTTCAACAAGCAATCGCTGTGTTGATCTGATGCACGTGCATTCATAGTCAGGTCTACTAGTTCAACAAGCAATTAGGTTGCACTGTGTTGATCTGCTGCACGTGCATTCATAGTCAGGTCTACTAGTTCAACAAGCAATTAGGTTGCGCTGTGTTGATCTGCTGCACGTGCATTCATAGTCAGGTCTACTAGTTCAACAAGCAATTAGGTTGCACTGTGTTGATCTGCTGCACGTGCATTCATAGTCAGGTCTACTGGTTCAACAAGCAATTAGGTTGCACTGTGTTGATCTGCTGCACGTGCATTCATAGTCAGGTCTACTGGTTCAACAAGCAATTAGGTTGCACTGTGTTGATCTGCTGCACGTGCATTCATAGTCAGGTCTACTAGTTCAACAAGCAATTAGGTTGCGCTGTGTTGATCTGCTGCACGTGCATTCATAGTCAGGTCTACTAGTTCAACAAGCAATCGCTGTGTTGATCTGCTGCACGTGCATTCATAGTCAGGTCTACTAGTTCAACAAGCAATCGCTGTGTTGATCTGCTGCACGTGCATTCATAGTCAGGTCTACTACTTCAACAAGCAATTGGGTGGCGCTGTGTTGATCTGCTGCACGTGCATTCATAGTCAGGTCTACTAGTTCAACAAGCAATCGCTGTGTTGATCTGATGCACGTGCATTCATAGTCAGGTCTACTAGTTCAACAAGCAATTAGGTTGCACTGTGTTGATCTGCTGCATGTGCATTCATAGTCAGGTCTACTAGTTCAACAAGCAATTAGGTTGCGCTGTGTTGATCTGCTGCACGTGCATTCATAGTCAGGTCTACTAGTTCAGTCATCAAATTTAACTATTTTACTTCTCAGAACCTTTAAATTATCTCACGGCTACTGTGTTTAGTCACATAGAGGTAAACTCTTGGAATAGTACAATCAACCTGAAAAGTCTTAAATTTAGTTTTAAAGTTTTAAATTCAGTGGGAGTGATAATACCACAGAGTCAAGTTTTAAAGGTCTTCGAACACAAACGCCTACGAATAGTTTTACCCACACATGTTTAGGCACGAAGGGTTACTAAAGAGAATTATTGTAGAGATATTGGTAGGAAAACATTGTAGAGGCAACAGCGTTGTTAAACGCAAAATGGATGATATCCATGATACGGGTTATACCAAACATGGGTAAATGAAACAAGAGGCTTCCAACCAACCCACGGATTACAGACGTTGTAATTTAGAAGATTTTGAAATATAGTTTTAATAGTTTGTTAAACGTTGGAGTAAACAAATAAATGTGGAACTCAATTTACTAAAATGATAAGATGATTGATCTTGTTGGGATAAATAAATATAATAATATTATACTTATGAACTGAACAGGATTAATATTTAACAAACTGTTTCTTGTGAGACTCTAAACAAACCCAATATATAGGGTAATATATGCCATCGCATGATAGATTAAAAACCTATATTACAAAGTATGGAACTTAAAAATTACCCTGTATATCAGTGTATATCCTGTATATCATAGAACGGTTTGCAACTCTGTAGAGATAATATACAAGAGCATGACGTATGCTGTCAAGTATTAGCATATTATGCATCAAGCTAGTTGCAAAATCGCATTACTTGCTTCACTTTGATCTTTATGTTTGAGCCAATCCTGTGCAAAAGCATAAGATTGAAGTCAGACGATCTGCGATGCTTTTGACAATTTTCACGGACAAACTTATAGCATGCGCTAATTAACATTTTGCTATTAATAAACTACTTTTGATTTATGCAGTAGGTTAAACTATTTTATTAAAAAAATACTTTTATAAACAGCAGATTACCTTTTCATTTTTAGAACTGTTTTATTTAAGAAATGTTATATGTGTAGTCCTATTACAGTTTTAAAGTGCTTTGATAATTATTTTAATACTGAAATACAAAGATAAATCACATTCATGAATTTGTTTTGCGCCGTAATTATGAGTCGCCTCAAATTCCCACACACTAATATAGTATATGTATGTTTAAATATACATATATGTACAGTTTATACACATAATTTAGTATTCATAAAGCTGTTGCAAATATGATAGATTTTCATCGGCTGGCTAAAGTGATTTCGCTGCTATTGAGAAGGGCCGGCCAATAAAAAACGAACTAAAAAGTATAGAATTCAAATATGTATTTTTTAACGTAATAGCTTCAGTACGTTTTGGTACAGTGTCAGAACGTTTTTGTATTAATAAAACGCTGATAAATGATGCAAGTTTTGGAAATCGTTCTTTTTTTTCTTTCATCCTACAGAATTGCCGGCACAGTAAAAGTTGAACTTGGAGCTTGGTCTTTGCTTCTGTTCTGTATCATATCGATCCTAAAAATTGGCTTAGTCACAGTTGAATGTGTTTGTTTGACACAAATCTCGAAAGAGAGTAAAAAATGTTACTTCCATTCAAATTGGCTGCAAAGCATTTCTTCGTTTTTGCTGATCTGGGTCTGAATATGTATGTTTCTAAAATCTTTCCCTTTGCATTGGGAATATGGTGAGGGTTTTCATAGATCTTCTGAGGAAAGTGAAAGGAGGCGCAGAAGAGTTGTGTAGAAGAAGAGGATTTACTAGGGTATCAATTTTATAAATAATTGGATTGTGTGTTCCACATATTATCTTAGGGACGTATACGAATAATCCAACAACAACAAATATTATACCGTCGAAAACAATATAAACATTGAAAAAACGCATGGTTTCGGGGTTTTTTAAGGGTCAGTAAAATGTCTTTGGTGGGGGTTTGTGCCCCTATAAGAAGGGGGGGGGGGGGGGGGGATTTTATATCAAATTTGAAAATTTTTTGCGTTTATAAGAAGTGTTTAATTATGATAAACATAATTATTTCTTAAAACAAAACGCCAATGTGGGCTTCCTGCCAGATTAAATTTACCTGCCAGATTATTTAGATTTTGGGATTCCAGGAACGAGATAAACAAAAAGTAGTTGCTTTTTGCAACAACTCCCACGAGCGGAAACTGCCTAACCCAACGTTTACCCAAGCGATGGCATTACAACACAAACTTGTAATTGAATAATAGAGATCCCCAAACTTCATATTTCACGTTGAGATTATTATGTGTTTCAACGCCATAAAGCAGCAAGTTGCATTCGGGTAAACAAGGTTTTTGTTTATGTGACTCAAGATCTCCCGCTCATTTAGCAATGTACTCTGACCCCTCCCCCCACCCCCCACCCCCCTCTAACCCCTTGTCACATACAACGGTACACTATATGAACCATGCCGCTAACATTCCCATTACTGGCTACTTCTTCTAGGATGCGTGACTTCGTGTAATGATGTGAGCAGCCCCCACCCCCCTCTAACCCCTTGTCACATACAACGGTACACTATATGAACCATGCCGCTAACATTCCCATTACTGGCTACTTCTTCTAGGATGCGTGACTTCGTGTAATGATGTGAGCAGCCAAAAAGATGAGAAGCATTTTGTTTCGACTATTTTTTCGTTTCAAAATTGTTTTTTTTTGTGTGTAGTAGGTCTACTCGATCCATACATATTCCATTCTTTAGCTGCACTGTGATCAGTTTTTATAACTGAATAGGATAGATATTAAATAAATAAATATAATATAATAAAAAAAATTAGTACATTTTTATTATATTTGTTTAACCTGTTTTATTTTTTGTTGATTTATTTTTTATTTATTTCTTTCTTTCTTTCTTTAGCAACAGTTAAAAACCAAGACACTTAATATAATAAAGTCGACAAAACACACCACTAACCTAAGTATATACAAATAACAGCACATATTAAAAATATTAATACACAATGCAGATATAAGAACTGTCATTGTTTTGTTGTTGTAGTATATAGTATATTTACATTAGTTTGAGCTAATCCAAATAAATACGTGTATACAGATCTCTACGTTACACGTTTGTCATCAAAAACAGAACGTAGGTGAAGTGCAATCACACAAATGCAAGTGCCATGCGCGGAATGTAATCATATTGGTTCCATTCGACTGGACTCAGGCCCCAACATAAGTACTATAGACCGATGCTGCAGATCACTTCAATGTTACTGTGTTGACGGTAACTGGAGTGAATATGAGCGAGATAAGTAGGAACATGTGATACGTATCTACTCTGTTTTACGTATTAGCAATGCAGAGAGAATTATAATTATATTGAAGAGGTTGTTAATGTTAACTAAGGTAGATTAAGGGATGGATGGGCAAATGTGACGCTCGTACTTATTGAATAACTGAACTGAACTGAATGGTGGTTAGTTAGTAAGTGGGGCTTAAGGGCGTTCAGAAGTAGTCATTTTACCGCTAAAACATGCGTCTAAACTTTGCACTCCTCACGTCTAACCCGATAACAGGATTTCTCTCTATTTTTACTTCCTTAGCATAAAAATGTCAAGTTGATGACTTTAACTACGAAAACACAAGATACTTATCTTGAAAGAGTATTTAAAAAATGATAAAATATATAATTCTGTAGTTGTACCCATTGAAACACAATGTGACCAAATTTACATATTTGATCATTTTTCAAATACTCTTTCAAGATTAGTATTTTGTGTTTTCGTAATGAAAGTCATCAACCTGACACTTTTATGCTAGGATGAGAGAAATTCTGTAATCGGTTTAGGCCTGAGGAGTGTAAGTTTAGACCATGTTTTTGCGGTAAAATGACTACTTCCGAACGCTCTAAGGGCACACAATGTCATGGTTATTAGTGCCCAAAACTGAACTGAAGGTAAATATTTGGGGGAGTGAAATAAATTGTGTTAGTTTTCCTCAAGGGCGGGGGGGGGGGGGGGGGGGGGGGGTAGGACGTTTTTGTTAACCGCTTCTCTCAAACACACATTTTATGTTACTTTGTTAACTAAAACGTCAACTTTTAATTGATGAAGATATGTTTAATTCCATTTGAATTGTTGTTTGTATCTAAAATAACTTGGTTCGTTTGACTCATATATCACTGTTAAACTGACCTCAAACTTGACAGGTACTAGTCAATATAGTCATAAAGGGAGAGGTAATAGTGTAGTTAGTGTAAATTACATTTTGCTACAACCCTAGAATTTGATGTTTATATTTACAAAACATTTACAACCTATTATATACCACATTTGGTTAACGAACGTAAGGCAAACTGCGTTGAAAATATTTCATTGATATGAAATAACTTCAAAGTGTATTGGCCTAAAATAAACACAATTGAGCACGTTACAAAATAATATATGTATTTCTTAAGTTTTCTCCGAGGGTAAAATCTGCAATCAATCTCCTCAGTCTGCCGGATCTGTTGGATTGGCGAGCGCATCCACGGTCGGCAGAACAGTTTCCTGTTGACCGAATCAGTTATTGGATATAGGTTTAATTCCCACCCCTCTAAGCCATCACTCATATCATTTGCCTCAACCAAAAGAGTGGCACTAGGCTTTGCATCGACTGACATTGACGTAGTTACGTCTGAAAGAACTGAACATGTTGCGGTTTGAAAGCTCTAGTTGGTACTTGAATAGTATTGGGATTATGTACGAATCAAGAAATTCGCATTCCCTAGCCTGCATGCTAGCTAGGCAGGGCCCTATTACTAGGTTTTGTGGCCAGGTATAATTATTTTATGATGCCGTTTTCGTCAACTCTAATATCATAAAAGAAACCACATATTTAAAAAACAAAAATACAAGAACTTAAACAATGAGCAATAAATAGCGTCTTACAAAAATATTAGTCTTGGTATCATAAAACAAAATCAGCATCCAGCCCAAGATATTTAAACAAAAATACAACAATTTAAACAATGAGCAATAAATATAGCGTAACAAAAATAGTCTTCATTTCATAAAACAAAATCACTATCGAGCACAAGACAATGTAATGTAATCAGTCGACATTTATATAGGTTGGGAATTGGAACTGACAAATGAATTACAAAAAATCAAAATTCCCATCCTTGCTTTTCCGCTCGGCATCTACAATGTTTGATAACAACGATGATAACAAATGATCGACTGTGACCCGCAGCCGCTTGGTGTATACGTGCTTGGGGTCGCGAAGGCTGGTTAGAGGGCTCGTCACTCTGAATCATAGGCCCAGGGCGTATCCGATATCAAACGTTGTTTTAGCTAGAAGCTGGATCGAAGGAATGACTGCCAACAATTTCTGAGCATGAATTTACCCTAGGGCTGTCCAGAAAACAAAACAGTCAATGATACAACATAGTAGTAAACAAATTGTATTCTTAAAATAAATGTGTAAGAATGAAGGTATAATTGAGGAATTTATACTTTGTATACGATTTCTATTTAGCTATTATTGTATAAGCGTTATGTACATAATGAATTTCATGGTTGTTAACATAAGCTGTACGTTGCATGTATTTTGGAAGATATAATCTAAACACATTATTATTGTTGGTTATATATTTTTTTTCAATTCCACATTCAAGCTCATAAGGATTCAAACATTGTTTGAAATGAAATAATTGTACTGTACAAGTAAATATATGTAAAGCAATCTTTTATTTATATTACGACGGCCATTTTTAATAATATGGTAAATTTACTAAAATACAGAAAGGAATGTTTTGTTTTATTCAAGCATTCGTAACATATTTGTTAGGAGCCGCAGGATAATTTTATAAAACCATATGTTTAAAATCCCAGGAGCTTTTGTTCGTTTTAGTTTGAACTAGACTAACCACAATGTTTTTATGATTATTTATTTCAGTATTTCAAATAAAATAACATTGGACGTATGGTTTGAATCAGCACTTCGCCAACGTTCCTCCCCAGGCCTCAATGCTAAAATCTTACTAGTGAGGGATAATGTTTTCTAAAATAATTTGTTTTATAAAATTATGTCGTAACTACGAAATAAAACACCATGATATTAAGACTTCATCGAACACAAGTGAAGTTAAATACTTCACTGATGAAAGTGGATTGTATATCGTCAGTGGCTGGTCTGGTTTGGTACGCTACCCAACTTTAAATGTATTACACAGATCAGGCAAATCATATTGGTAACTGAAAGTAAATTTAGATTGAGGCCAAACGAAAATAAATGGTATTGTTGCAGTATATTGACATCATAATCGTAATACAACATAGCTGATGCACAGAAAAACATGGTATGAATAACTACACTAAGCTCTGTCAAACCCTATAATGACTAGATTTTAGGCAAACATTGATCTTGTTCAATACTTTTGTTAACCCCTTTGACCTAAGACTGTTATGAGAGAGGGCGTAAGAGGGCCTTCCCTAATTGCGCTCGTATACGTTTCATGGTCGTGTATGATGCTGTATCACCCTTACAGATTATTGTTCCTAACTTATGTATCTGTCTCTAAACCGAGAAGCCGACAAAAGAAAATCAAACATATTGTCTCATTGTCATTATACATGAAAAGCATTAATTAATCCCATCGTGTTACGTCCGAGACGTTAACCACCGGGTGATGGCAGGTTTTCCGAAGATATTAATGAACTTGCAGACAAAACAAAAGTAAAAAGGGGTATACAATTAACAAGATTGTAATGTTTATGAGTCACCAGATGTAGTCTGAAAGAGTTAAGACTGAATCCATATCAGTGGCGTGCGACATACTCACAGCTTCAAGACATGATCGGGCACGTTGCGCGAACTGTTGCACAGCGCATGCGCAGACGAGTGAGAGAAGATGACTGGCGCGCAGAGCATTGTGGGTACAGACACGTGTGATAGGTCTACTCACCAGCAGCTTGAGGACATGATCGGGCACGTTGCGCGAACTGTTGCACAGCGCATGCGCAGACGAGTGAGAGAAGATGACTGGCGCGCAGAGCATTGTGGGTACAGACACGTGTGATAGGTCTACTCACCAGCAGCTTGAGGACATGATCGGGCACGTTGCGCGAACTGTTGCACAGCGCATGCGCAGACGAGTGAGAGAAGATGACTGGCGCGCAGAGCATTGTGGGTACAGACACGTGTGATAGGTCTACTCACCAGCAGCTTGAGGACATGATCGGGCACGTTGCGCGAACTGTTGCACAGCGCATGCTCAGACGAGTGAGAGAAGATGACTGGCGCGCAGAGCATTGTGGGTACAGACACGTGTGATAGGTCTACTCACCAGCAGCTTGAGGACATGATCGGGCACGTTGCGCGAACTGTTGCACAGCGCATGCGCAGACGAGTGAGAGAAGATGACGGGCGCGCAGAGCATTGTGGGTACAGACACGTGTGATAGGTCTACTCACCAGCAGCTTGAGGACATGATCGGGCACGTTGCGCGAACTGTTGCACAGCGCATGCGCAGACGAGTGAGAGAAGATGACGGGCGCGCAGAGCATTGTGGGTACAGACACGTGTGATAGGTCTACTCACCAGCAGCTTGAGGACATGATCGGGCACGTTGCGCGAACTGTTGCACAGCGCATGCGCAGACGAGTGAGAGAAGATGACTGGCGCGCAGAGCATTGTGGGTACAGACACGTGTGATAGGTCTACTCACCAGCAGCTTGAGGACATGATCGGGCACGTTGCGCGAACTGTTGCACAGCGCATGCGCAGACGAGTGTGAGAAGATGACTGGCGCGCAGAGCATTGTGGGTACAGACACGTGTGATAGGTCTACTCACCAGCAGCTTGAGGACATGATCGGGCACGTTGCGCGAACTGTTGCACAGCGCATGCTCAGACGAGTGAGAGAAGATGACTGGCGCGCAGAGCATTGTGGGTACAGACACGTGTGATAGGTCTACTCACCAGCAGCTTGAGGACATGATCGGGCACGTTGCGCGAACTGTTGCACAGCGCATGCGCAGACGAGTGAGAGAAGATGACGGGCGAGCGACTAGCGCGCAGAGCATCGAGCATTGTGGGTACGGACACGTGAGATAGGTCCACCATCATCCCCAGACGGTTCATCTCACGTACCACCAGCTGCATGAGAGCAAACACACTTTATCAGGCAGGCAGGCAGGCACACTCGACATGTCATGTCGAGACGATTGACGTCTCGCATGCAAATAAAAGTACAAACACCGAAAAAAGAAGCTCAGCGGTACGATGCGAGACTCTAATTTGGCAGGTCGCAGGTTCGATTCCGGCCATCGGTTATCCAGACTGAAGTTTTTCCGAGGTTTTCCTCAGTCGTAAAGGTGAATGTTGGGATTGAGTTCTATTAACAGCCCTCGGACATATTTTCCCAACTATCAAAACACCACTTACATCGTCATCTTCGCTGCGGTAACATTATGCAAAATCCGTTGACAATAGTTTAGTAGTTATTACGTTTGAAGGGCTAGGAATGAAAGGTCGGTTAGTACTTTTCAAGTATATTTTGTTTCTAAAGTTGTAACATATATTATTTTATTGGCATTACATTTCCATTTACCGTTAATTTAGCTAGTAGCTGCTATGGGAAGATAGTTTGGCCATTAGCGGTTAATCTGCATGACTCAGAGGAAAGAATTCTGGAGGTCAGCGGTTCGATACCGGACTGAAGGTTTTTCCGAAGTTTTCCTTAGTCAAAAGGCGAATGCTGGGATTGTCATACTGCCAGTCCACGGACATTCCTTCCCAATGATTCCAAATACCGCAATACCTAGTCAGTCACCTGAAGAAGGAGATGGATTGTCCCTGGGCAGGTTTCCTAAGAAAATTTTGTATTGCTATTATTCTACATACATTATGAAAATAATAACATTATTAATGGTTGTCTTAAGTGCCATTCTTTCGGTTTGAATCATTATATTGTTGCCTTAGCCAAACAATTTGAACGAGTTATAACTTTATTCAAGATTGCCGAGCTGGTCTGTAATAATAATTCAGGTCATAGTTTTAAAAAAAATTAAACAACAACAATAATAATAATCTTACACTTTGAATAGTGCTTTGTGTATCCAAAATAAATTTCGGTGATATGTGAATTTAATATTGTTGATCTTTTAAACATACACACACAAATTATGTATCATTTTTGTCAATCATAAAATTGTACATTTAAATATGTCCTACCTCTTTCTAAGTTTAACAAAATATCGGTACCGGCCACTGCCCGAAGAGATATTGATAAAGAAGGTATCTTTACTACCGTTGATTTAAATATTATTTCGGCTAGTGATAATATGATGGAGGTTTATGAATGTCACAGTGCTAGGGTGATTGCCAACCGTATTGAATGGTCTTTAGACTTAGTTTTACGTTTGCGTTTAGACTTTTCCCAACGACCTTTCCTTCTCCACCATCGTATTGTTACCTCCCCCCCTTCACTCCCTCCTCCACCACTCACAAAGAACCTTTACTACGTCTTCAAACCAACCTACCTCATCATCTTGATCCCTTTGTTCCTACTAAGAATTTTTAAAATGCATGAAAGTATAACATTTGCATCACAATCTTTGTGTAGTAGAAAGTAATGATATTAATAACAGTATAATATTCTTTTATGCCCAGCTAGTTAGTTGGGCATTCAAGTGAAACTGAATACATATTATCCAAGTAAGGGCCCAATGGGAGTTATTATGCTTTATTTATAATTTTTCTATTTGGAAAAGGTATATGTATATTAACTATATATATAGGCATTATTTGTAAATGGTATTATATATTTATATTAACATTCATGATTATATATTACAATTTAGTTCAAACATATCTGAATACCAGAAGAATCTTCGTGCAGAGATTACATAAACAATATTTTAGGATGAGTGAAACTGAAAATTCCCCCCCCCCCCCCCCCCACCCTCCCCCCCCAGGGACTTGACCCAGTTTATGTTCTTTCTGGGCAAACCCTTAGAATTGGGGATTATCAGATTCGGTGGTGGGTTATCGAAGACTGTCTTCCGGTCGATATCATTATATTATAGTTATTATTATAGTTATTACAGTGATTGTAGTGGGGGCCCACTGGAATATCTTGGTTGGTACGTACAACATGTACTTGTTGGCCTGTGACTTGTGATTGACTAGAGATTTAATTTGGAATTGGAATAATATGGATGTAAAGTTACTCTACAAGAACCATCAACGTCCCTCTAAATAAACACTTGTTATGAATACCCGTATGCCCTTGACTTGAATGCCCAACTAACTAGCTGGGCATAAAAGAATATTATTAAAAAAGAATAAGAAGAATAAGATTAAGAATATTTTAAAGAATATTATTATTCATTATGAATATTCATCCTAATAAAGGGCTGTATAAGTTTTGTTTGAACTTTGAATAACAAAAAACAGAGCTGAGGGTATATATCAGGAAATGTTTAGGTAATAAAAAGTTAATAGCTTTTTTATTGACGATTTGTGGAATCAAAAGTCAATAGTTTAAAGTCTTGGAAATTCTTCTTGGAAATAATTATTGGATATATTCTTCTTAGTTAGATTATTGTACCCCTTCATTCAGGAGATTAAGATTAATGCTAGCTGGGATTAAAGCTGATCTAATCTGACAGGACGGCGGAAGTTTAATGCAGCCTATTAATTAAAAACTTCCTTCTTAGAATTATAAATAAATAACGATCGTGCCTTCAAAAATACTCTCTCTATGAAGTTCAGGCAAATATCTACAGCAGATTTTCTAGGCAAGAATCGCTATCCTCAATGTTATATGTAAATAAAAATGTCAAACAAATAAATTGAAATTAAATTTTGATCTTTATAACAAAAGAAAATGCCCAAAGCAACCTATTTTCACGCATCAAAAATTTCTCACACGTTTTTGCAATAAGTCTTGTCGTAAGTAGTCAATATAGATAAGCAAAGAAATGTTGCCACCAGGGTCTCTCTTCAAACAGCGTTCACAGTGACAAATTCTTACTTACGCCGCCTGTGAATATTAAAATTCGCTGACATGAACGGCAGATGGGATGTTCTTATATTAAATGCAACCTTACAAAGTGTTTTCAACGTGAAAGGTTAAAAACGTAATTAATTTGCCCTCAATGATTGATGATAAAATAATTCAAACGCGTCATGTTTTAAAATCAGTTTACTGAAGGGTGGAAAAAATTAGAAACCTGGTCTAGTCTCGGTCTGCGTAATATGTATCCGCATAGTTGGAAAAAGAAGTAATTTTGCCTTTTTAAATATGACAATTATCAAAATCATTTATAGCATTAGTCTCTGCTGTAAGGTGCACACCAGGTTTCTATCCGAGGACTATCTTATAGGACTCAATCCCAGCATTCGCATCGTGACAGTTGAAAACCTGAGTAAAAATCTTCATTCAGGATTGCCGGTGGCCGTTATCGAACCTGTGACCTCCCGAATTAGAGTCTTGCGTGTTATCGCTGAGCCATCTATGCTTTATTACACAGCTATTGATGATGTTAATACTTGTATAATGTAATACTTTTCTATTCAATACATTCTATTCTATTCTATTCTATTCTATTCTATTCTATTCTATTCTATTCTATTCTATTCTATTCTATTCTATTCTATTCTATTCTATTCTATTCTATTCTATTCTATTCTATTCTATTCTATTCTATTCTATTCTATTCTATTCTATTCTATTCTATTCTATTCTATTCTATTCTATTCTATTCTATTCTATTCTATTCTATTCTATTCTATTCTATTCTATTCTATTCTATTCTATTCTATTCTATTCTATTCTATTCTATTCTATTCTATTCTATTCTATTCTATTCTATTCTATTCTATTCTATTCTATTCTATTCTATTCTATTCTATTCTATTCTATTCTATTCTATTCTATTCTATTCTATTCTATTCTATTCTATTCTATTCTATTCTATTCTATTCTATTCTATTCTATTCTATTCTATTCTATTCTATTCTATTCTATTCTATTCTATTCTATTCTATTCTATTCTATTCTATTCTATTCTATTCTATTCTATTCTATTCTATTCTATTCTATTCTATTCTATTCTATTCTATTCTATTCTAATACTGAGTCGGAAACTCGGTGGTTTGTATACGTGAAAAGTTTCATTGGACAGTATCATTAACAAGCGTGCAAATTGCTACATGTTTATGACCAATACGAATGTCTGGGCTAGTCTATAACCTGTAAACTATAAAGACCTATGTGTGTTTAACCAGAATAATACAATACAAAATAATTATAATGTTCTAGACGCCAGAACTTAATGTCTGCCTAGAATAAGACTCAAACCACGTCTGATACGCATAAAATAGGTGCAAGTGTAATGTTTCTGTAGACTACTTGGGACAGCCTTTAGTGCACTGGAATTCAGAACCTGACTAATAACTAAGTGGCAAAAAGTGGTAATTACATTTTAAAATATTTAATAATAAACTTTGAAGTATGTTGCAAAAGGCAACTTTGTTACATAATTGCAAGAAAACTCTACCGTAGCTGCATTTTGCTTAGAAAATAGTGTTATTTTTACTAAGTTTTAAGCACTTGTTTTTTTTGTTGAACGGAGATTCTGATCAAAGTTGAAATTATGTAGTTATACTGAGTTGGAATTAGTGAAATTGATCAATTTGTATCAGTGGATGTAAATTGTTTTAAAGCACGATTTTATTTAAAGTTGTTAAGATGGGGTAAGACATTAAGCGAAAACTTAAGGAAAACTTACATGTATTTTTAGTAAACTTGCGGATAACTTTTATGACTAATAAGTAGCCTATAGTGAGAAATTTAGAAATTTAGAAATACTCATGTTATTTAAATTACGCTCACTGATACATTGTAATTCTAAACTTTTATCTAAGTTTTAACTAGACGGTTTATCTTGTACGTATTTTATACTCTACTGGCAGAGGGGCCGGGGTAATCTAAAAGGCTCAAAGTTATTTCAGTCGCTCAAGGCAAACATGTAAGAAATATTTAACGAGTACAACTTTCCTCTAAAACACATTGAGTATAGTATATCTCGAATCGTATCCTCACGCTGGCAGAATTTGCAGAGGTAATATGTGTCAGTCAGTTATTCAATCAGACAGTCAAATATGAGCGAGTCAGTGTTTCACGCTGCATCTCCCAGCTCTTCTAACTTCCCCTGACAGACAACTCTATAATATTATCTAAACGAGGTAACTATAATTTCCCTAAGCAGCATCAGTCAGATAACGAGGAGAAGCTCCATGGATATAGGGTGTCCTCATTTGCAACGCTTTGTTCTCAACAGCAACTTCTGTGTTTATCTGTTATTAATATATCTACACACAGAAATACTTCGTTTGTTTATTTTGTTTGCAAGAAACTCCGCTTCTGAAATGAAAGCCAATACCCTACAAATGTTAATGAAATATTTGCAAGGGAGGAGTTAGTGCTGCAAGAGCTTATCTTTCCAGTTTCCACATCGACAATGTTCACTGCGAATTGCATTGGCTACGCGTATTAGCCGGCATTCAGGCCAAAAGATATATTTAATAACCGCATTATTTGTTTAATTCTGTGTGTTAAGAGAACCATTCTGATATCAAGTATTCACATAAAACATTAGCAATAAAAATGACGACACACAAAACAAAGATATGCGGGGCTTTGGGACGAAAATTCCAGCCAACCATGAAATCGGCAGATGAATTATTAAACGAGAATAATCTCATCTGAACATTGTGCTAAGGATAGTAAAGCATGAAATTGCCCGAGAGGAATTTCGTTTTGTTCAATGTCTTTTTATGATGATCTTTGCCGCGTCGCTTGTGAGAAACAATCCGCTAAGGGAGGTGGCGGGGTCGTGTGGGGGGGGGGGGGGGCAGAGAGCGGCAATGGAAACATTGGAGATCAAATAACATACCAGCCCGTGAAACGTAATACAATAACGAACGATTCAGAGGAAAACTACGAGCTTATAACGCCGTGTCAAGATTTTTCTGTTCGGAAAATCTAGAAAATAATGTTTCAGGCGTGGTAAAAAGTTTCAAATATCTGATAAATAAATTGATAAGAGATTTTTTCTTAGTTTTTGAGGGCTAGAGTGTCAGGATCATATTTCAAGTAGACATGGAGATCAATTAGCTCTATCTTCTCCGTGTTCGTAGTTTACCCATTCTTCAAATCTTTCGTTTTGACGTGGTAAGACGCTCGTTGCCGTAGAATGTAAGAATTGGTGTAAAATATCCCTCGCCGAATTTCTATCGGAAGTCTGTAAAAACAACTCAGTCCGCACAACAGTCTGCGAGTAGCTTTGTTTTGTGTTTGTTCGGTCGCGGCAGAAGAGTGAGTCAAATAAACTTCTAGTATTCAAATATACAACATACATAATGTAGCTCCAAGAGAGAACGCGGCTCTGTAAAAGCCTAATTTATTTGCTCGGTGGGACCGGCCGCGGTTTGCCCGTTATTGGCATCTTTTCAGTCTTGACTAAACGGCTTAGATACTTTGTATTTCCACTTTCCACCATATGTCGCTGTTGAACGCACATGCTCGAAACAGCGCAGAAATGAAAGCGCGGGCATTTCACTCATCAAGTAGGTCTAAAGGGTAACAGGGAAAAGTGTGATTGAACACGCATTTTTTTCAATGGCTTCCACGTAATGATTGCAATTTTTGAATTGTTTTAAGTTCAGTTTTTAGTTCGTATTAAACAAAATGTTGGTAAAGTAGCCACTTTTCAATCCTTTCATTTTCACGGTTTTAAATAGTTTTAGTTGACTCACTTTACCCCGTACAACCTCGTGGCAATAAAATTGGCAAATTTCAATAACTCAAGCCCCACAGAACGCAATAGCCTATTTGAGGATCCCGCCCGTACATTTACTATACCCCGACAATCTTCCATCTGAACGAGCTAACATTAACTAAGCGAATGATTTCCCGAACACATTGTGCACGGGTACCTTGGTGCATAACTAACAAACATTGGTTACTCGGTCGCTGAATGTGGGCATTGGATTTACATACAGTCCCTAGATCTATGTGAGATAAGTGCGAATGTGCTGCACGTGTTTGCTGAGAGTGTGGGTTTGGGGGAGGGAGAGTAGTTTTGCTACGGAAACGCTGAAAGCCTGCGTCAGGCACGCAAGGAATTTTCTTCAATGTCTGTGAGAATGGGATGCGGGTGTGCTATCACTACTTGGTCTTGGAATTCTGAGGCTACGGCGAAGATTTCGTTGTGGTAGTTTAGCCTTTTCGTAAATGGAAATGAGACGTAAAGCCCAAATATCATCATGCATGAACGAAGATGTTGAGGAATATGTGTATTAAAATACGAAGGCTTTCGTGGCCCGAGTTAATGTTATTAAACACTTCTCGTGACGGACGTGGCGGAATACCCCGAAAGTAATTAATGTTATTTACATGTATTGTACATATATATAAATATTCTGTTCCGGACACAATATTATATCAAATATTAAATATTAATTAAATAATAATAAATAATAATCCATTTAAGTGTGTCAAATTATCTTTAAGTTAATTGCACACATTGTTGGAATGAGCCAAATACAAAGCAAAACACTATTGTTGAGGATATTTGTAATTGCTGCAAATCTTTGCTTTTATCCCGCATATCAACGTAGAAATATCCCGGTGTTATTCATAACAAAGGTTTCCTTATTTACAACAAACTCTTTTGTATAAACCATTTCATAGAAATCCATGGACTCTCTATAACAAATTACCAAACACTTGAACATTTTCTAGACAAATCAACGTAAACTCTAAACATTTTTTAACCCGATAAATTACGTAGGCCCTAAATTCAATCCGAGGTTCATTCAATAAGATCTATATAACACACATTCCTTATTTGTCGATTAATGTTGGATTCTACTTCATTTTTTTGCCCAACTTTAATTTTTTTTGTTAGCATAATCATTTAGATTGACGTTAATCCTCACTTTCAGAAATCCCAAGTTCCTCATCTACATTAATCTAAGTACGCAAGCGCATTAATCTATTTATCTCGTAGCTTTAAAAATAAGATTATTTTAATCTAAGGCGCATTTGGGGACAAAATACAGATATCAGTGTCGGTGTAAAATAACATAGGTCTACAGGTTAGCTCAGGCTGTATTACCAAAAGTACTATAATAAAATTACAAAACAAGATATAATATGTAATTAGTGACAGGGCCGTCAATTTTGTATAGTTAAACAACACATCAATCAATCAATGAACAATCAGCCAATCAATCAGTCAATCAACCTAACTAATGAATTAGAGAACCAATTGAATATAGTCAGGAAGACATCGTAGGATTTCGATTCGCACATTTTTTGTCAGAAACCGATAACTTTGATTCCCTTTCACACGAATTCGAGCTTCACGATCGCTCACACTATTCCCCGCTTTTTCTAACACACTGATGAGCAGCCGATTACTGGAACCTTGTTAGTTGAGACCATCGTACGCGTAACGCTCCTTCTATTCGTCGTGCTCTCAAGTTGAGTGGATCGTACTTGTATTGTAACACGCTCTCAAGTTGAGTGGGCCTTTACTTACCATCACTCGCACTGATTTATTTCGTTGTACTTTGCTCCCTATATTGCAATGTTCTACGCATTGTTTTAAGACAATCCTTATTAGCCCGGAAAACTATTTGAAATTGATTAAAAACATTAAAAAACATCTTTTTAAAATCAATGCCACTTATTGCAATGTATTTATAGCAATTGTCACCACTTAACTAGTATGGCCATTAATTTTACAATTTTGGTTTTAACGGTTAGTTATTGCCACCTTTCATGATCTTACATAGAACCCTCCAATCCCGTAAGAGCTGAGGAGGCCGAAAGTGATGGATAAATAAGGTTTGTATCCCACTTGTATTATAAACGCATGGATTTATGGTGTACTCCACGCGAGGCGTGATGGAAGGTTAATGGATGGAACCATGGACTGCTAACCACCACTAATCCCACCGGGCCCTCGGGGGTCAGCCAACCGTTGGATTTATCACATTAAAAGCAATTCGCGTTTTGGCCGTATCGCATTTTATGACGAAGGCATAGAATGACGCGTTTCCGCGGATACACCGCGTGATAGTGACTTGATCTTGTTTCGTTAATTCTCCCCGTGAATCGATATGCGTGTATATTGCAGCGTGCTTGTGCAGTGATACGGCCAGCCCACACGGACGGATATTGGCTGCCTAACTGCGGCAGGTGGAAGGAACCTTTCATGTATTTAAATACATTATTCAACAGTCCATTCTCTGCCGTTCAATAATTTCTAAATCGCACAAGTTCCTTTTTGGAAAGTGTTCAAATTTCAGAACGTGTCATCAATTAAATTTAATTACATTATTCATTCAATTACAGTCTTTTACCCGGGTCAACTCTCCACCGAGTTTCCGTCTCATAAACCAGGATAGCGTCCAACTAACACAAAAATGTAATTTACTGTTGGCGGAGGAAAATATTGTCCAGAATCCATTGAGCAAGAGAAGTTTGCCAGATCTCGGCTCTCGTGCGCGAAAACGCTCTTTATGACTGAAATGTGCGGCGCGGCGGAAGAAGTTGCAAAGGTCTGTTCCTGCTATACGTAATGGCCCACACGGTTTTTCCCACGATGATAATAGCGAAGAAAGGGCGCCGACATAGAAATAGTGTGAAAGGAAAGGAGATGTGATATAGTTCCTTCAGGAACGATTATTTTGCCTCGAGCACTTGTCACGATGGGAAAGGGGACTTTGAATGTGCTGCAGGAAGTCAAACAAATCTACTACAATCTTTACCACACATGCGTGCGCTGTGAGCTAAGGTGAGGTTCAAAGTACTTCAAAGATGTTTGGATGTATAGTAAGGCGAAGTGGAAAATGGAAACTGTGAAAATGAGTTCATCCTTCCTTACATCTTGATAACAAAGAATGTTTTATACTTGAATCCTAATCTAGAAACTGAGTGAATCAACCCGATCAACACATTATGACATGCTTATAATATATATATATATATATATATATATATATATATATATATATATATATATGATAGCTTTTATTTTGTTGTCGATATAACAACTTTAGAAAGAATCAAACACAATTATGTGGAGAAAATTTACTTAACATGGGTCATATGTTTTACGGCATCACTATCACTGTTCCAACGAGCAATCAAAAGAACAACACGAGGGACAACCAAACGAAAGCATTTTCATCGCAATATTTTTTTACAAACAAGTACAAACCGCTACAAATATGAACTTGGAAAACAATCCCAAATTCAAAACAAAAAAGAACAATCGCGTGAGAAGAATACACTTGTGACTACATGATAAATACTTGTCTAATTTTTCAAGTTTCCTAATTTTATCGTCAATCAAGTTGAATACACGTCGTTTTTATCTTTTCTATCTTGTCGTCAATTTTGTTGAATAGATGAGACTAGACGCCAAGTTTTGTGATCTAAACTTCGGCGCTCAAGGTTAAACTTTTTATAGAAGTAATCAGTTGAAACTGTTAAAACTAATGACACAGAACGGTCTCTTTGATTCATAGAAAACTTTTAACTTTTGACAGAAGTTGACATAATATTCGTTGGCTTATAATTAAGGTTCTGCAGTGCGGCTGTGGCATATTTCGCAGGGGTGGCCGCGGCGGCGTCGGGGGGGGGGGGGGGGGGGGGTGACGACGATGACGACGACGTGGGCAAAGCGCGAGTAAAAGAGACGATGGACGTGAAGTGAAGGAGAAAGTCGACGTTTCCTTCGACAGGAAACCCACACTGAAAAAACTCGAACAAGCAAAAGAAACTTGCCACAAGAACGTAATTGAGTGTTGGAAACGGTGATGTCTTGTTCGGGGTGACTTCTTTGGATGACAACTCGCAATGGAAGGCGCAACTTTATAACGCTATTACTTTTCTGGCTGATTAAAAAGACCTAAACTGGCTCCACGAGTTGATAAGAGAGTGATCTCGCCATTCAAAGCGAGCGAACCGCCTAGTTAACGCTTCGGTTAGCGTGACTTTGGAAGTTGCAGCATTGAGTTTTATTCATGTCTCTTTACATCGGAGCTGCGGCCTATTCATCAGTTCCGGTTTAGAAATAAGATTTCATCTCTTCGCTGAACCTATATTTCTAACAATTCCTTCAATGGATGGCGTTCGATTATTATTGGTGCATATTGTGAATAAATAGCAATTACACTGAAAAATAAATCACAGAAAAATAAATACATTCTATAAAATTCTCATATATACACAATTTATGTATACATACATAATTAAGAGTGTTGCTCTACAGTTAATTACCAATCAGTATTATGCCTTGTGTTGGTATTTATTTTTAATGGTGTTTTTTGAGTTGATAATAAAAGAACTCTGATGTTACAATTGCAAATTTAAAATAATATACTCACACAATCGGTTTCCATCGAACACGTTGTGTTAAATTAAATACTGTTTCGCTTGATTCAAATGGTTCACGTTTAAAGTGAAGGAATTCACGTATAAACTAAACTAATATTGGATATGAGATATATCCATCTTCGTTTTTACAACTTCATTACGCGTTCTTCTTCTTCTCTCAACGCCAATTTGTTGTGTGTTTTCGGTTTATAATTATCTTCGAAATCAACTCAAACTCGAAGACCGAAGACCTTCCACATCAATTACAAAACATAATTATCTAAATCGGAAAAACAATTACGTATTTAAATCCCGACTATTAGGAAGAGGACATTTAAGCCGAAGTTAATTAATAAAGCTCACCTTACCATTCAGTATAAAACGTCGGGAGGCTTACCACACTTCGCAAACTCGAAAGTCAAGATGTTTAGAATAATTGTTGAAACGAGAGTCTGGGAGTAGCAAGTTTGAGGAGAGCTCTTGAAAGTTTGCGCAAGGCAATTATGAACAGCGACGCTCAACAAGGTTAGATGAAGTTATAACTCGTGTAAGATGGTGGTATTTCATGTGAATTAGAATGCAAATATACACAGTCGTTCCGTGTGCTAGTGCCACCTGATCCAAATACAGCAGCTATTATTGTCAAGGTGTTTGACTGGCCTTACTGCAAATGTGAATTATAGATAACCAGAGTAAGGCAAGTTAGCCTAAGTTGTACTAGAACTACTTCTTTTGTCAATCACATTTGTTTATCAACATTAAATGAAATAAACACATGTTATCCAATTAAATATATTTTCTTAATTATATTATAGTACATTTTTATCCTAAACATAATATATAAATATATATGTGTCCTTCAACAACATTGACAACTCGTTTTTTTGTTAAAAATAATAATTCAACTCTAGTAGACAGTAGAAATTTAAACTTTTTGTTTGGAAATACAAATTAAATGGAGAACCTCTAGGTCACAACCTTCAGTCAGGATTGCCGGTAGATGGTATCAAACCGGCGCCTCTCCAAATGAGAACCTCTTGTGTTACCACTGAGCCCAGATAATGAATGTAATAGTTGTGTGATGGTTCACTTACCTTCCCGAAGTCTGATAGTCCTCCAATGTGCGGCATTTGTCCCGGCTCATCCGCTATCGAGCAGTCTGCCCTAACAGAGAGCTAAAATTAACACACTTCCCACAGCGATGCCATAATTGTAATAATTGACTAATAGGGAACACGCGTATGAAAATTTTGATCGATTTTTAAATACCTTGTCTCTCATTTTATAATTTTGTGTCTTTAAATTTTGAAAAACGGATCAGTCTATGCCTCAAAATAAATGTTTTAGTAACGATAAATAAAAGGGCGCGAAAAATGAGCCGCCGCCATGTAGAGTGGATTTGACGTCATGGTTTTGTTCTTTGTACGCTCACCGCCTCAGCGATTGGTCTGTTACGCCACATCTACAGAATCATTGCGTCACAGCCACCTGTACGCGTTTCAGATCCCCGAATTTAAACTTCAATAAATGCGACCACATTAAACCCATTTAAAAATTTCTTTTTTACTTAGGACTTGCATTAATATACTTTTTGTATCTGATACTATTAATCTAAGTGTTTGGTTTAAAAAAAAAATCGTACGAGTGTTGCCTATTGTAATTCAAATAAATTGTATAAATCATTTTTTTATTTAGGATTAAGACAGTATAATCTGTTACCAATAAAAATTAAGGAAACTTATAGTGTTGGTTTGTTTAAAATTAAATGTAGGGAGTGGATGGTGAAGAAATAATAAATGTATCTAGGATGCCAAAATAGCTGTTAAATAAAGTGCATTACATTACATTACATGTTTACCTCAAGGCTGTATGTGCACCACGCTGGCGGAAACACACATTTATGTCGGGTAAAATTGCTTTAATTTTGTCCAAGGTAAAACAAAATACGTCATCCCGTCGAGAATTCAGTGTTATTTCTAATGAATGTCTCCTTGTTGCAATAACTGGTTCTGTTTTTCAAATGTTTTCATTTAACTTTTGCAAAAACACGTTGCAAGATCGAGTAACACAACTTTCACACCTATACATAAGAACATATTTAGAAAAATTTAAATATTTATTGGAACACAGCAATACATTTTCTAGGGAATTAATATATGTAATAAGTAATCTGCAATTTAATTTAATTTTAGTATAACTATTAATATATAGAACGGTATGTTACCTATTTGTTTTGTAATATAAACTTGAACCGCCACAAACACTTGTTTAATGGTTCAAGTATTTTCCATTGTATGAAAACAAATATAATTTTACATCAAGCATGTAAAAAAAAGGAAACAAATAATTCCTAAAACATAATAAAGTAATAAAATATATATTTCATATAATTTTATACTTTTATATATATACATATATTTATTTTTTCCCAAATTTTTTTTTTATCTTCATGTTCTTTCTTATTTGCATACTTCTATTTTTATTTTTTAATATGTTGAATTTCCACTTCATTTGATTTTATTTCATTTCTCAATTATTTTTTCTTGTTCTTGATTATATTTTATAGTTCAGTAGTTTGTTTTGTTTTCGTTGTTATTGTTATTTATGATTTCATTACTATTCATTGTTTGCATAGCTTAGTTTTATTTAAGGTCCTCCTTTGTAAATCAGTTTTTATAACTGAATAGGATAGACATTAAATAAATAAATAAATAAATAAATAAAAGAATTTTAAAGCGTTTAGCAGACATAAATGTGGGGGCGGTGGTCCGCAGGGTAGTGGACGTACAGTCTTAATGTGAGGTTGGGGTAACACAATACATGTCAGATCAATCAGAACTAGACGGCTTTGGTTGTTCGAGGTTTAAAGTTATTATTGTATACACAGAGAAAACTAAAATTACAAACATATACAACGTCAAATGATAAACGAAACATGGGTAATTGACATTTTACAGTAGGTAATATACGATGGGCACCTATAAATACATTGGTACTTAATTTAACTTTGCATTTTTTATATTTAGGTTGAGTTTCCTTTATATTGTAGACGAGTGTTTTCACATCTTACTAGTATGAAGACCTTGTTAAGAAGGAGAATTAAATGTATAATGTAACATATCTATACCGAACAAATTAATACATAATTTGTTTCAATACGACAGCAGTCGCTATCACTATACATTTGAGTCTTCTGGTGCCTCTATTAACGTTGAGTCGATTGTGTGACGTAGAAGTCTAATCTGAAGTCTCCAGTCCACTCTAGCTTCTATAGAATAATCTTAATCTCCATGAACAGTTGAGCGTATGTGGTAGCTCATATGATTGGTATAGCCGTAATATGACTCCGAGTAACACGGATGTAATAGATTTAATGTCGTCATTCATTACCGTATATCGCCCACTCATAGCGTCTAATGAAACACTGGATTAATTGAGAATACCAAAACTACAAAACGTTTTCCTAATTAAACATCTAGTTATGCCATAATCGTATCTACATTAATTAATTTAATACATGTGCTTTAAAGTCATCATTACTAGATTTAGGAATTTTACTAGCTCTGCTAGAACATATTTTTACAAAAAAATCTACTCCCTCATTCTTGCTCTTGCCACTCATTTATCAAATTAATAAATCTAATAAACATGTTTATTTACTGCGAGAGTAGATTTTGAGTTAATTGTTACCACCTTCGTACACGGGTTTTAACCTTGGTGGTTTCATGAATATTCCGAAGTAGGTCGAGTCTCTTATTCGGTCCCTCACACGTTATATCACTATCGTCCCAGCACCAAACAGGAGTTCTACTCTCTCATTCTCGATCTTGACAAACATAACATGGCCACGCCTTCTCTATAAGAGAATATATTTATGTCAAATTTCAGCATATTAGGACGCTATATTAAATTAGGTAACCAATTGCATCGCTCCTCCCATCTGGACACACACATACATCTGTGTCGACTCACCCGAGCTCTACAGTAAGTTCGTGAGTTTCCGTGTCAGTCTCGGGCTTCACCACAAGAGCGCGACGAGAAGCCGAGATGCGCATGAGTAAACATTGCAACGAAACTTTACCAGGTAACACTGTTTTACTTCACCAAGTATGCGTTGACACCTATACTGGCGACGCCGTAAGAAGCGAGGTGTCCCCTAAAATTCTGAGAAGAGACGGTCGCTCCACACGGTCTATTTCAACGGTATTCAACTCGAGATTGCCTGACCCTGATAGCTGCATTGTTATTGTCCACTGTATTGACTGCACCAACCGTGAATGGAATGCGACCCCACCATGTCTGACAACATGCGGGAGATATCATCACTACAATACCTGAGGCAGGAGAACGGGATGCAACTGGATTTAGGTTTATTTATTTTATTTATTTATTTATTTATTTATTTAATGTCTATCCTATTCAGTTATAAAAACTGATTTCACTATTACATAATATGTGACGACAACACCTTGCAAGTTAACGCGACGCGACTATAGCCTAGTGTTGCATTGTTTTGTCTCGTGTATTAATAATATTTCTGCCTTTTCGATATTATTTACATATATATTGCCCTGGATATTAATTTGGTTTTCTAAAGTTTTGATGATGCGAATTTGAAACTGCTATGTAGCCGTGTGTTCCTCTTTAGTCTCTGGATTGTCATTAAAGTACAGTGTTATGTTTTAATGAAACAATTATTTCGTTTTTAACGAAGTATCATTGAGTGCTTTTAACTTTTAACATCATTTTTAATTAAATTAAATAATTAGTTAATTAAATGTAATGTGTTTTAATTATCAGTTTTAATTAGTTTATGCATGAATTGCATTGTTATTATTTATTTTGCGTAATTTGTTGTGAAATACTCTACACACCCATTTGTATCGTAACCAATTACGTATGGCGTCACATTTTCCCAAGACAGTATTTTATTTATTATGTATGACGCCTATACGTTCTCCCTAATTCTATTCCACTTTTTGCATGCGTGAACCCTAAACAAACTTGAGTTAAACGAAATTCCCTTAGAAATCATCTCTCCATAGATCCTGGTTTGAAGTGATACTATTTTTTTTTTTTCGGTACAAAACGTAACGATTTGTACGTAAATGTTGGGCAAATAGTAGCTATTTTGAAAAATGTGAGGATATTCTAAAGCCTTGGAATGATATAACCAACTGCACCCGTGCATATACTAGACACTTTTTGAATACAAAACAAGTTAATAAAAGGGTTCTGTGGATTCTCTTGGCTCAGGTTGGCTACCGAATATATTTACGCATTTAGCTATATAATACAAACAAAGCGTTCGAGAAGTATATGGACCAACACCAACGACCCCGCGTTTCTCTGATAATGCTACTAGGTTGAAACTGTTTGATTCAACCATTAAGCACGAAATCTACCTTAACCTACCCATGGTATAATAATATTATTCGACCATGCGACCAGCCTACTCATCAAAAAATCATTTGTGAGTGCACTTATTGATTTCAAGGGCCGTATGCAGAATCAAGTTAATATTATTATTTGTGGTTTAAAGGCACAAAACATCTGGGTTATCAGTGCCTATTTTTACTATTTAGATCTTGTTTATAAGGTTAATTGATTTAAGGAAGTTTAAAATGTTGTCGGTTGCGTCAGTTTTATCTGACAGGTTTTCTGTTAGTGTGGATTTTATCTTATATCTTTGTCGTTCGGCTAAATACTTTGCACAATCTAAAATTATGTGTTTGACAGTCAATGTCACATTGCAAGCATCACACACTGGTTGGGGTTCACTTTTTAGTAGATATCTCTGAGTAATATAGGTGTGACCGATTCGGATGCGAGTTAAAACAACTTCCTCGCGAGTTAAGTACAGATTTTTTTGCTATGGAAGTATTTTATTACATGCTATTTTCCAGTAGAAGAACAAACTACATAGCAACCATAAACAAATCACATAACTCGACTGTGCATTCTGGCCTACATGTGTCGTAAGACTCAGCGATGATTTAAGATTTGCTTAACTAAGACTTGTGATCTTTATGAATCCGGACCCAGAAGTCGTCAACCCTGAAACTCACTTTGAAGATAATTCTGTGTGGAGGTAGGGGTTATGTGACGTCAATGTTGGAAATAGTAAAGTCTCTACTACCCAGGCAAACGAACAACTTAAATGGAGCTTGGTTCATACAATCTCATTTAGGTTGTCAAAAACGTTTGATGCTGTACATTTATCTCATCTATCAACGACTGTTGACACTAATATCCGAATGATCACCTCATCGACCGTCTGCCCGCCTGATACTGTCTGTATTATTTCATTTATGCAAAATGAAACAAAAACTAAAGAATCTATGTTTCAATATTCTATGTTGAAACATGGCCACATATTTTGGCCAAACACATAATGTGTGTTTGGATTTTTTTTTGGCCATTTTATGCCCTAATATTATTATGGCATATAACATGGTCAAATATTCTATGTTTGTCATATGTCTATGTCAAACACGAACTATTTCAAATTGTTTTTCATTGTTTGAGGGCATTAAAATAACTGGACCGGCAAACGAGTACTTCTTTTTCATAATATGATATATATAATATACATATATTAGTATGTGTGTATATAAACAGTCAGCGTAACGCGAAGCGGTAAGCGCGATGTCGCGCGCGTATACTTTGACGCGTACGTCTAATCGAGCAATACGAACGGTTTCAGTTTACCCGATTTTATGAAAAAAAAACATGTTTTATGTACGGTACTGCAAGCACGTCACCTTTTACAACGTCATCGATTGAAATGTATGGATGGAATTTAGATGAGATAATTTTATAAAGGTTGTAACAACTTAATGTATACTTTAGTGCCATATAGTTTGTTTCAAAATACAACCATATTATGTAACTTTATTGATGTATTATTGTTATTGACTCGTTATCTATATTTTAGAGAGTATTAATATCCCGTAAATTGTCTTTCCGTTTGGCATAACTAAGGTTGTAGGTTAAGGGCAAACTAAGAGACTTTGTGAAATGTGTCACCTAGTTTACGGTATTTTGATAAAGAGCTAAAGCTACAAGTTTAACACAAAGCAAATAGACTTTGGGTCTTTACGTTCCCGAATTTAGGCTAATTTGATTGAGAGCTATTCCGACTTAAGACGGATCAAGTAAGAATTATATGGTGGTGTATAAATTACTCATCTAGAGGTGGGGACTTTTGAGTGTTTCATTAGCTGTTACTTTTGCGAGAAACATGTTGAACTTGTGCTTATTAATCATTTGAAGTAAACCGTAGCTAATGCATTTTAATCCCTTATTAGAGCCAGTAGTTATCTTCATTAATAAAGTTTAATTTAAATTCTTTGGTGAAGTTGAAGCGTGCAGCTTGCGCTATCATTTTTCTATTATTCCACTTGGAAGCGTTCACGGATAATTAAGTTTTCGCATTTAATTGAGAAATTATTAACATCCATTCTGTATAGGGGTGGGAATTTGCCAAGTTACTTTCTCATCGATTTTTTTACGAATTTCTTTTCTAACGTTGAATTGAAACACATTTTAAAAACTTGTCTTAAGATAATCTATTATTCTCATTTAATGTTTTTACGCTAAGAAGCTAATTATAAGGCACATCAACGCTAATGACCGTATTAAGCGCGTTGTTCTTATTTTTACAGAACTACGCTATAAATATAATGAGAACTTACAACTTCTCGTAGGCAGCCATTTTGTATTTATCTACTTAACAGATACTCGCATACAAATACTAACGGATTCAAGGTGCTTACTTCTTAGTTCTTATACAACTTGAACTATGCGCTGCGCTCAGTCTTATGACTTAATATTATGGCATTAAACTCTCATTTGGTTTCTCATGTTTCGTTACGTTTAACGTACGCAAAGTAGATGTAATTAAACGTTAATAATTGTTGGGTTGGTTCGAGACTACTTTAAATGCACTGTACTTAAGTGGTAATTAAACCGCTAAATGATACATTGAAGTCAATAAAATAAGGAAATAAAACTTAATTGAGCAATTTGGAGTAGAAGAACTGGAAAAGGAAGGAAAGAGTAATGTCTATAATTCAACGTTTAGTGTTGTTTAATACCACAGTTTTCAATTTCTTACTCAGGGTAAAGAAACCATTTAACGATCGTTTCTGAAGGTTGTTATTAGTAGATTTTTTCAAATGCCGTTTGTGGATATTGTTTCCTTGACAAACCTGTGGTAACGCAAAGTGCCCCTTGGAAATCCCTTGTATAAATATTCACGCGTGTTTCAAGCGCCCCTTGCTCAGTTTCAGGGTTTATTTTTGACAGATTTTGTTTCCAGTAAATATTTACTTAGAAATGACAGATGCGTTCGACAAAGTTAAGCAAGATAACAAAATCACCCGCCGGAGAGATATTAACTGAGTCGTGTTTGTTGTCACAAGTGTCACCCACAAGGCGTAGAAACTGCGTCACAAGTGTCACCCACAACGCGTAGAAACTGCGTCACAAGTGTCACCCACAACGCGTAGAAACTGTGGGAATAGAGTTTCATTTCATTTTCGTATAATATATTATCTAAAAGCAACAAAAAATACAATATTTTGGATAGAGGACAGTTTGGTTTCGAGTTCTAAGGGGTGCGTGTACTAATCGATGCACGTTTTATTTTTAAATTTTTCTCTCTCACGTTCTCGCTCTCTCCCTTATTCCAAAAAATTCTTTAAGACAAAAATAAGATTTTCGTTAACTCTTGTGTGTACTAAACCGTGACATTGTAAGAATAATAATATTATATGAAACAATGAAACATAAAGCACCTCAGCACTGTTGTGTAGCTCTATATTTCAGGTAGGTATATTATAACCTCAAAGTACGTCGTACCGTGATGCGTATATTATGCTTAATGCCAAGATGTTTTGCCAACGGAGATATTATTAAAAGTTGCGACTCTCAACTTAGGCACTCCTGCAATATCACTTCACATTAACGTTGGTGCTCAGGGCATACTTCTAAGGAAATGCTTTCAAAACAAGGTCCCATTTCATGATCTACTTGCTGTGTGTAAGAACCCATTTATATGCCAATTTTTTTCACCATTTCCTGCAGTGCCATATTATCTTCACAGATGGCACTGCTTTGCATACGATATAAACATTGTTTCATTTCAGTCACATATAGCCCTACGTTTTAAAAACTTTAACCTTATTATTATTTTACTACAACATGTCTTTATTATTTAACTTAAATGTTAGTTTCAATTTTGTAAGTAGTTACAGATTTCTTAGTGGAATAAGGTAAATTTAAATTATGATCTTTAGGTAAATATCTTCTATTTGACTGTTTACTACATTGCACAGACTCTAGAGCCGGCTTTTAGTTTATAACGTAAAGTTAACTTCCAAGTTTGACAGAACTTTAGTGCAACCACAAAACAAAATGGCACTCAAGACACCAGTAATTTGCTTAGAAACCTGAAACCTAATTGTAAAGTTCTGGGTTTGAAAACTAGTCGGGCCAAACGTGTAATAGAAGATAGAATTGTGCACACTGAAACTTGTTAATTTAACCCAGGGATTGGTCACAATGTTGCAACAAATCATACTTTATTAACATTTATATAATTATACATTTTATTTTTTCAATTCTGGATAAAATGCTTGCCCTGTAAAACGTAAAGATTCTCTCAAAAGAGTTTTATATTGAAATAAAGATTTGCCAGTTTACTCAGAACTGATGTGTATTGAGTAAATTACTTTAAAAATAATATGCTGGCAAGCTAGGTATGAATAATCAATCTTAATAAAACATCTATTTTCTATGGCATTCAAGCAATGGCTACACTGTAACCAAGCACAATCCATCGTTTGTCTTGATTATATAAACCTCATTTTTAGTCTATCCTCTATACAATGTTTCTACGCGATATTTTATAGTATTACGGTTTGGTTAAAAAGAAACTTTTTTGTAAACCATAATGCTAGTCTTTCTCATGTAATGCCTTGTTACTCTTCATAGGGTAAACTATATAAAAATTGGTAAAAACCGTGCCACTACATCATCTCAAAGTCATAAAATATAATCCATTATTAATTTGATATAAGAATTCGTAATGAACTGACTTCCATATGATTTTATCATTATTTATTTGTTTAAAAAATAATAATGATAATGATGATGTTTGGGGTTTTACGTCTCATATTTTTGCAACGAGGCTAATCGAGACGATGAGTGGGTGATTATGAAAATGAAAAAACGCCACATGACATCCATGCCCAAGCAAGGATTCGAACGTGGAACGCAGACACTGCGGTTTACTAGACAAACGCCTAATCGACCTCGGCCAACTGCGCCGGCTCTTTATTAAAACAATCGACTTTACTTGATACACTTTTATTGAGAGCGTATATGTGCGGACAAACCAACTCTGCCACAAATCTCATTGCTATGTTTGCTCGAGTAAGTTTTGTTTGTCCGCTCTTCAGAAGTTCTGTACGTCGTAACGCCACTTGCTCATTTATTTCTAGAAACATTCTCTAGTGTTTTCTAGTTCTGAGTTATTGAAGGTTGAGCTATCAAGTTACTATCTGTGCCATCTGTATTAACGTTGTTTGGTGGAGGTGCCGGGTCAGATGTTCCATCTATGACATCATATGTGCAAAGGATCATGGGAGTGTTGTAAACTATTTTACATCGTCAATCTATTGTTAATTTAAGAAGTATCAAGTTAACACGCAACGAGGCTCATCGAGACAATGAACACTTCGGAAATGTGTATTGTTATAACGCTGTAAAATTTAGGAAAGTGAAATTCAAATTTTGAAAATATAACGGAATGGTTTATTTTTAAACTTTTAAACAAAGTGTTCTGATTTTTGCAGGTAGAGATTTAAACTGCGTTGGAAGGTGTGTACGCGGTCACTGAAAATTATGTTATTATTTCTTTGTTTTAAAGTTTAGTTGAAAATAATATCATATCTTGCCACGAACACAATAATATTGAAATCTACAATCAAAATGTATATATACGAATTAGTAATCACATATTGTGCAATATTTTTTTTTTTGTGTTTTTTCATATTACCCCGCTACATCGCTTTGCAGTACGAAAGCAAAAATAATCACAATTATACCATGATTACAAACAGCGTTAAATGTTTAAACAGCCCTGGTAAAAATTTCAGTTGGTGACCAATTGGTATTTGGATGAAAATCAACTGATTTGAATTGATGTCAGTTGGTGTCAATTGGTACTATATGTTGGTACCAGTTGATGTAGCTGATGTCAATTGATTTCAATTGGTACTGTCCGTTGGTGCCAGTTGATGTAGAAATATGTCAATAGGTATTGTCAATTGACATTGGAATCAGTTGGTAGGAACAACTTGCACTCAAATGATGTCAGTTAATATACCAATTGATATAATTCGACATCAACTGATTATAATGTGTCAATTGTTCGGGTCACTTGATAAACTAAGTAAGCGGTCGGGGTTATCGATTGACACTCTGTAAACTTGGAACGCTGCATTGTTTAAGTTAAAATTAAAAGCATTATATTTTATATTTATTTATTTTGTATTTATTTATTTATTTATTTAGAAATGACTATATTAAAATTAATAATATAATTAGACATTTGATGTATTCATGAAATTATGAAATTACGTATTGTTCGCATCCAAATTAAAATATTAAAGTAAATACATTTTTTAGTTGGCTGTTCCCTGGGCAAGTAGGATAACCGAGTCTCCCCCCCCCCCCCCCCCCCAACCACGGAAAAACACCCAACACACTTCTGTCAACCTCAGCCCTCCTTTGCTGGACTGGATTCTACGACGACCCCCGCTATCGCGATGCATAATGAATATGATTCAGAGCAAATCATATCGCCTAACCGTAGAGTACGTCGTTAAACACCAAATTATCAATCAATTAATTTGTTTCTTCGTGAAAGTGACATTCGCGAAGATTGCATTTAAAATTACCAGATTGGCCAACGTGATGGCGCGGCGTACGACTCGAGTTAGGCTGGGGGAGATGTTTTTAATTTAAACTTTGGTTTCTCAGGTAAATTTTTCAACTACCTTATATATTTACTGAAATACCTTCTTAAATACTGGTTTTAATAATATAGCTGTCTCTTCGTACGGTCTTACCGTGATGAAACAACAGAGAAACAACATCTTACATTATCATTTTGTTTTCGTGAAGTTGGCATTGCCGCGTTCATTCATCCGTTGGTTTGTTCAAACCTGTCAAGACGCTGTTGATATCGCAGTATGTTGCAGTTGGCATTTTCCTTCGTGTGCCGTTCGTCTTTCAACATCAAATTGATTTGAATAAAATCAAACACGTAATTATTATACTACGCTAGTGTCGGCCACAAATGCAACAAGTAGGATAGGCTAGTTGAAAAGGTTGGACGTGGGCCTGCTTCATAACCTCAATCATTAGGCCTTGGCTAGGCCATTGTGTTTAAAATCCCTTACCCTTAAGGTGCATTCACAATCTTTACTAGTACTATGGTTTAATGATTAAGACCAAGACAAACCTTAGTCACAGCCAATCAGAGCGCAGTATTCTCACTCCTAGCCAATGAAAGAAGCCTGTGGCTTAGTGTTAATCATTAAACCATAGTACTAGTAAAGATTGTGAATGCACCTTTACGTAAGGTATTTTAAACTCAATGGCTAGGCCTACTTCAAAGCCAATGCGGCAATGCCTCAATTTAATGTAGGCCTACTTAATGCAAATAATCTAAATGTAGGCTAAGGCATTGGGTAATGGCTAGAGCCTACTAGGCTTAGGACTAGCCTTATAGACTAGGGGGTAGGCATAGGCCATAGGCCTAGGCCTAATCTTGCAAGGCCTGATCCTAACCTTTGCTTAAATGATAGTCTAGAGCTGTTTATAATATGTAGGCTAGGGCATTCCATTGGGTTTGTTCCCTGTTACAAACCCAACAGCTTGGGCCTACCCTAGGCTTAGGACTATAGACATAATATTTGTTAGGGTTGGGGGCCTGTTTACTAACTCAAAAGACAAGCTGTATCGACAGTGGCAACTTGGTAAATAGAATTAGTCATGCGTGGCCCGGTAGTATTATTACGTGCCAGATTATCAAATGTTTGCCTTAGGGTTCAATTTAAAAAGTTGTCACCCTCGATCGACAAGTTGAAGCATGCCTTATTATATTTACGTAGTTGTCGCTTGAGTTACTAATAGACCCTCTGGTCCCAGCCTATGCAGGGAAGTATCCTTATGCTAAGGCCAGAGCAATGTTGGCATCAAGATTGCAATTAGGGTAGTCGCAGTAAGCGAGATTCATACAAAGTCACAAGGTTTTGAAATAGTCATAATGGTATTGCAATAAGTTTTCAGCTCTGTTGCATCGATTCATGGTCGGTGGCATCTCATTGGCTTGTTATAAGCGAGTAAGTGACGTTTCAACGCCCGATTAGTCAGTCACATGGATTATGGTTTAGCAATAAGAGCGTTGAACATTTTTCAACTCGCTTGTGACTATGACTATTGCAATTGCAATGACGAGTTTGTGTAAACCATTACCCGTTTCCGATCCCTATCTCCCAACTCAGCTTATAACTAAACCATAATCCTTGTGACGTTGTGTGAATCCGGCAGTAGAAAACAGGACTAGTTACCACTGGTAGGCTACGTATGCCTAGAACTTCCCATCTGTGTCCCATCATAGCCTGAGTATTAACGCGGCCTGAGACTGTGATGATCGTGGATGATTAATGCTATCGGTTTCATTTGCATCACAATTGTAGACAATATAAAACATATAGGCCTTAGGCCTACAACTAACTTGCCTAATTGCAACGTGGAAAGTTCTTTATGTGTGTGTAACTTGTTTGCAGTACCGGTAGTCCGGTACCATAGCCAAGTCAGAAGTGACTACATATTTTACGATTTAGGCCTACCGATTCCGATTGTGATCTCAATGCTGCTAATTGTGCTTGGGCTTGTCCTGCTTTCACCTTTCTATTGGTAGCCCTGATAGGTGTAAATAGTACAGTGGTGATACCAGCTAAGAATTTGTGTTGCTCGGGTTTGAATGCCATGTAACCGTTAATATAACAATCTTAAATTAGTTTTTTATTTTTGAACCGCAGAATATGAACTTTGTTTGATTACTGGCGGGTAGCAAACTTGTGTTAGGCCTACGGAATTAAAATAATTGAGCTAGCGATGTAAAGTACTAGGGAAATACACTAAATTGTCAAGTTGAGTTGTCCTCAGTAGGCTTAATGTTATCTTCTTAAAAATTACTGTAATTCCGTGCTGTTGTGTTCATCGTACCAAGAAGATAGGGCCTATACATAAATAAGATTAAAGTCTTTTAAGCCTACATCTCAACTCAACACTCATGTCGACTCAAATCAAGAAGCACTACCAGCACTCGTACATATCTAATTGTTTACAGTAGTTTTTTTTTCATGCAGGTTTTTTAAATTCTTTCTATACACCTTCAATCCACATCAAGGCTTGTTGTCCAAATTTCAAGTTGATCGGACTTTCCGTTCGACCGCTATCGACAGACATTAAAAAAAAGAACAGCATGAGTGCCATAAAAGACTAATGAAAACTAAATAATATGAGAAAATAATTAACCTACCATAAAATTCTCGTGGATTCAAGTTTGGATCGTTTAATCCAATTTTGTAAATTGATTATTGATTTTTCCTTTCTTTTTCTGTTTTCCATTTCCAATTCTTATAACTTTTATCTTTTCATAACCATTTCTTTTAACATTTTCTAATTCTGTTTCTCCCTTTTTGTTCTTTTTTGTTTGCAGTAGGCCTACCTTATCTTACTTCCTTTTAACACATTTATGTTTGTTTCTGTTCCTATTTTGTCAGTAAATCCTGTTCATATTTTGTCTTATGGTATTATTTAAATTTATATAGCCTAGCAATTTGTTTTACTTAATTATTTTTATTTTTCTTGTTCTTTCTTCAATAGTAGCCTACAGCAGTTGTTTTTTTATTCTTGCTATTTTTTTATGTTTTCATTATTAATTTTATCTATAATTCTACTTATTAGCCCTCCTTTGTAAAGCAGTTTTGTAACTATATAGGCCTAAACATTAAATAAAAATGAATATGTTTTCATAAAACACATGCATTTTTTTTCAGGATTTAATCTAATCTGCGGTTTGTGCTCCTGTTCCCACAGCTTGCTTTCACTAACTTTACTGCTATCATTTTCACTCACACTACCCGCCTGAGAAGGGCTAGTTATTATTCCTTAGGTTATGGTGTAATCTTTTTTGAAATAGTTTTTAATATTGTTAATACTGGGATTTGTTATACTCATTAAGCAATTGTAAACCAAAAGAAAACTATACGACTCCCAAGTAGGCGAACGCTGCCGGAAGACTTGCTGCCCACTGAACGCGTATGATCTCTGGCATACACAGCACAGAGCACGCGTTATCGGCTGGCGGCTACACTCGGATACCAGACGCTCCGGAGGAAAGTCGTATATGGTATAGTGGTATAGTTGTCCCAAGACTACCTTACACATGCTTTCGTCACAGGCGACTGGTTCGTAGCCAATCAGCGATCGGTATTGGCGCAGGTGTGTCTCGGGCGGTTCGCTGGTTAGCTACGACTGGCCCGGATGTGACGAAAGCAGGAGTAAAGTAATCTTGGGTCCACTATACTATTGCTAATACCATCTCCAATACATTGTTTATCTTTTCCACCCTCGGAAAAAATTAAACAACTGTTACTTAAAAATGACAACTTCTCACATTTTTTATTTCCTTTATGTTTTAGACCTATTCACTCTTCTTAGGAATTATCTATGCTAGGCAGCAGAAGCAAAAAGCAGCTAAAATGTCCATATTAAAAGGTCATGTGTATATAATGCTTATAAAGTTTTGCCTCAAATGAAACATTTAATTTATTTATTAAATTGTATTTTATTATGTTTTATCTATTGTAGGCATAGGCCTATTTATTTATTTTTTATCTATTTTTCTAGTTTTTATTTATTTATTTATTTGTGTATTTATGTATTTGATTTGTAGATACAACCTGATTTCTAATTGGTATCCAACTGACCCTGAAAAGCTGCCTGATGATCACCACTAGCAGGTTTATTCGCTAGTTACCAATTGACAGAAGATCTACACAACCAATTGATGACCAGTAGTTACCAATTGGCGGCCCTTTGAGCAATTGCCAATTGGCGTTCCAATTATCAAAGGGCCGCCAATTGGTAAGGCTAATTGATATATTACCAATTGATGGCCAATTGACCGCCATTCGATCAACTGACCAATTAGTCAATTGGTCAATTGGCAGGCTAACTGATATATTACCAATTGATGGCCAATTGGCCGCCATTTGATCAACTGACCAATTGGCGTTCCAATTATCAAATGGCCATCAATTGGTCATTTACCAATTAACCACCAATTGATATTTTTACCAGGGAGGTAACACGGGATATTATACCTAACAATTATATCTTTTGAACAGTATTAGTGCAAAGTTGTAAGTTAACTGCAATCCCATACATCTCTAGATCTTATCGTCCTACCAAACGCCTGACTTATTTGTGTTTATCTGCGCAAGTGTTTATGGATTTTTCTCGGAAAATTTGTCTCCTGATCGAGTCGGGTATGTCTTTCGCAGAAGTCAAGTGGTCTCAGCTTTTCTCAATTGGCGTTGTTTTGTGCTTACCAAATTAATCCAAACAACGTACTGAAGATTACTTCTACCCGGATCTCTTGTTCAATTTCTTAATTAATAATTTAGAAATATCACAAACAGATCACGTGTTTGTTAGTCCTTTGCATAACGCTCGAAAAAGGCCTGGTCGGTATAAAATTTGGGTCAAAGGATGACATATATCAAAAGAAAGCTTGAGAGGAGTACTTTTCAAAAAACCATGATATACCTCTGGCAAATCCAGCTTTCTATGTCAAAACCAGGGTCAAAGGTAAAATTTGTAATTTTTTAACTAATTTTTTTATTAACTAACGAAAAATGTTTGTAAGTTTAAAAATACTCTTTTAGTAAGATAAATGTATAAAGTTTATTAAAAAAAAATTAAATTACCTACTTACCTTTTTTGACCTTGATTGGGGTCAATTTCCTCAAAATGGGTAATTTCTAAAATTTTCTTCGATTTATTGGCCAATATTCATTATATCAACGTACTCACTCATAAATACGTTAAAAGTGAATAGTTCTTATTGTTATCACATTGTTTTCACGGTATTCATTCAAAATGGCGGTCAAAGGTCAATAGGTAAGTATCGTCAAACTAGGTCTAGTAACTAAAATATTACTTGTGGGTACTATAAAGACGCAGAATTTTAACTGCAATTACAATTACAATTCTATTTTGTAGTAAATGGAAATGATTAATAAATAAATAAATAAATAACGAATAACAATATCATGCTTTAATCGTAAGAGAATGTAATTATCATATAACTTATAAACTACTTAAGATTGTTACTGAATTTCTAATTAATGTCCTCAGACATCAGGGTATTCTTGAATGGGTGTGCAACTGCAACACAATACATTTTTAGAAAAGAGCATGACCATGCTGAGATACGTGATATGATATTAGTATTATGTTATATCTACGTTAGCAGTCACTGTCCAAGTTGTCAGATTAATCACCTTCTGACTCACTGGAATTCTCATGCTGGCTACTGGTACTGGTTTTTGTACAATCCTTCAGATTACAAGCGTGGGTACACTTTTATTGATTGGCCAAACACTCACATGTCGGCATCTTGCAAACACGGCAACAGTTACAGGCTAGGAGATCCATAACGGTCAAAGGTACTCTAGTTCCAATCATCCACTCGTTGCTCAGATCTCCTTCTGCCGTGGTTTCCCATCCATACCCACGCGGATCAGGAACATCAGGGTTGGCGTCCAAACAACGTATCCTGACCGCTGTTTGGTGGTTAGCTCGCAGCCGCAGGATTTGAAGCAGTAGGCAATCGTTTCAAGGTGGTAGCTGATTAGACTTAATATCATCACATTTACTTTTAAAAAGCTCGTAGGGGCAGCTGGTTGACGCTTGACTACCAAAAATCAAACACACTTCGAAGATGTGCAAAAACTAGCGAGTTTGTTGGGATTCGAAGTATGTAATACCCTCCCTGACCTCCATGCACTGGTTGTGACAAAGGTTGGAATTCATAGTCGGCCACTTCACCTAGAGGCACCCAATGTTGCTATTGATATGTTTTCTATATGGGAAATGACATGTTTGAAACTCTTACCTTGTTAACAACGGGCGCATTTATAGACGACTATGACGACTGGGATGACTATGAGTTCCAACCTGAGTGAGCTCATTCAGTGGTTTAAGGAAAAAGAGAACTTTGAATATCATGAGAAAAACTCGCATTTCCGTGTCAAGCTAAGCAAGATGGGTCAGGAATGGAGAGTTTCTATCGATGTCATCAAAAAAACTCGGAAGAGTTTGTCTGTAAACTCTGCTCTTTGACCACGACTCTGTCATGCGTCAACCTGCTTCGCTACGAGCTTTTTAGAAGTAAGTGTGATGATATGAAGTCTAATCAGCTACCACCTTGTAACGATTGCTTACTGATTCATATCCTGCGACTGTGAGTTATCAACCAAACACGATCTATTGATACGTTGCTTGGAAGCCAACCCTGATGTTCCTGCTCTGTGTGGCTATGGATGGGAAACCACGGCAGAAGGAGATCTGAGCAACGAGTGGATGATTGGAACTCCAGTACCTTTGACCGTTATGGATCTCCTAGCCTGTAACTGTTGCCGTGTTTGCAAGATGCCGACCTATGAGTGTTTGGCCAATCAGCTGAAATGTACCCACGCGTGTAAGCTGAAAGACTGTCCAAATACTGGTACCCAGCATGAGAATTCCAGTGAATCAGAAGGTGATTAATCTGACGACTTCAATTTTGAGGGATTTTGACTTATTTTCTGATTAATTTGACGACTAGACAGTACCTGCTAGGACAGATATCATATCATACTATCATATCACGTATCTGAGCATGGTCATGTTCTTTTCTAAAAATGTATTTTGTTGCAGTTGGACACCCATTCAAGAATACCCTGATGTACCTGAGGACATTAATTAGAAATTCAGTAACAATCTTAAGTAGTTTATAAGTTATGATAATTACATTCTCTTACGATTAAAACAGTATATTGTTATTCGTTATTGTAATTGCAGTTAAAATTCTGCGTCTTTAGAGTACCCACAAGTAATATTTTAGTTACTAGACCTAGTTTGACGATACTTACCTATTGACCTTTGACCGCCATTTTGAATGAATACCGTGAAAACAATGTGATAACAATAAGAACTATTCATTTCAACGTATTTATGAGTAAGTACGTTGATATAATGAATATTGGCCAATAAATCGAAGAAAATTTTAAAAATTACCCTTTTTGAGGAAATTGACCTCAATTAAGGTCAAAAAAGGCTAAATGGTTAATTTAATTTTTTTTTAAGAAACATAATACATTAACCTTACTAAAAATGTATGATTAAACTTGTGAACATTTTTCATTATTTAATTAAAAATTATTAAAATAATTACAAATTTGACCTTTGACCCTAGTTTTGACATAGAAAGCTGGATTTGCCAGCGGTATATCATGGTTTTTTGAAAAGTACTTGTCTCAAGCTTTCTTTTGATATATGTCATCCTTTGACCCAAATTTTATACCGTCGTTCTCGTTATGCAAAGGACTATGTGAGTTGTTTGAAAGAAAACAGAAAATAATAAAATTCTTCCTGTAGCTCTGAATTCGCCAAAGTTTATTCATCTCATTGGTCAACGTGGCTTCAACGCACATTATATATACAACATTCAAGCCGTCTTCTATTAAACTGAATTATTTTTTCTATTATATGAAGGCCGTTTTAAACTTTCAGGCGCATCCAACTAACAAATTGTGAAATTGTAATTTTAACCCTTCTGAAATTGGGATTAAAATATCCAATTTGGTTTTACGCAGGTTTCAATTACCAGAATAAACAATACTATTTACTTTTGAAATCAGTTGTGATCTAAAAATTTCTATTTGCACCAAGCTTAGCATTGAGAACACAATTCCCACGAGTATTACACATACCGTCGGATGCCGATTTCAAAGCATTTGATGCACAGACAAGTGGAGTTGAAGTTTTTGGTGTTGTTCGTCTTTCATCATTTTCAACTTAATGTTGTTGATTTGAAATTGGCAACCAAATTAATATTAGACGGATCTTAAGATGTGTTTTGTATTATAACTTGATTGGTGAATAAGGATAACAATAAAAATTAAATTAAATTCAAATAAAAATATATATGGAATATGGCGGTTGCACTTTTCATTCAATGTTTACAGAATATCACCCGAGATATTCTGCTGATAAAAATAAATGTGGAACACATAATATTATATTTTATATTGAATGAGTATGATTGGGAAAAAACGTTTTATCTTTAACACAATACGTAAGTGAAGTGCTATGGTGCTTTATGTACATTTTTGTTAACACAGTCGCAATGTGTGATAAATCCCGTCGAAAAGAGTGGAGTATTTTTGCCTTATCGGAACTGCCTCACTCGGAATCTCAGTCCGGCAACTGAAACGAAGACCATGTTTGACCATAAACCACTTCTTGTGAGAAGAACGACCCGGCTTGAATAATGAATGTGATGCGTAACGCCACCCACGCAACGTTATCCCGCTACGAGAAATCTCTCGGTAAGAGAGTTGTCCTATCCTACCATAACACACTCCGCGTACAGGCACCGTGTGTTAGTACATACAGCGCTATATGTGGCCAAATTTAGCAACTAACTGATGAAGATTTCATTCCGCGGTTGAAAATAGTGCTGGATACATCTTGTTTTTTGTTTTGTTGTTTTGTTTTGTTTTTCATTGTCTTGTTTTGTTTGTAATTCTTGTGTGTTATTTGGTGTTTGTACGTTTAAAACGTGTCCTGATTAAAATGGCAGCTTGGCTTTTTAAGATTTACTTATGGGATTCATAATCTGCCCAACAATTTTAAAAGCCGTATTTAATTAAACAATTTTCACAATTTGCCATTATCGACGTAGGAAGAACGACGCTGCTTCAGCAGGTTGTTGCGCGACATAACCACTTTGAGTGCTTCATTCGTTTTCACTAGCGCCATCAGTGGCCAATAGGGTTGTAGTCCATGGGACACGAGAGGACACCCCGTGTCCCTTATCGGCCATGAGCGTGTCCCTGTCCTAACGCAGGGACACGCGCATATGCCTTCTATCATGCACGAGTCTACGTTGGAAGGACTGATGTTGGTAAATGGTCAAATTTAAGTACGACTGTAACAGAGTAACAAGCTATCTGAAGAAACTGTTTGTGCAGATGTTCATTATTTTAGAGTCCTACTTAAGAATCATAATATGACAAACTAAATACCCTAATTACAATATTAGTTCTACTTTTACTACCGTATGCATGTACACAATTGTAAAAAACAAATGAAACTTTAAACTTAAAGTTTTCTCAATGTTTTACTTTTACTCCCATGGCGGTTTTTATTTTTTTATTTTTGTACATGACCCACTCACAGGTCATCTTTCGCTAGCTCATATCATACCCTACGAACAAATTAAAATTAACTACGTACTCTATACTTCTTTCAACAGTCTTCGTTTATAATGAAAAATAAAACTTGCGCCCTTATTATATTACGAAAGTATGTTTCATTTTTTTAACAAGTAAAAAAAAAAAAAAAACAAGTAAAAAACAAGTAAGCTGAACTAAATTATAAAAGCTGCGAGATGTTCTGCGCTTTACCACAGAACATGCACTGGTTTTACGTGTGGACGTGCAAGCTGGCTGTTTTATTACTGACATTTTAGGATACTGCGGCGAAACAGTCGACATAACTCCTCAAGTCTTCGGGGAACTGAATTATACATCGTTACTGTATTACCCGCAACTGAATGATACATCATTATTGTATTACCATGCAGCAACTCATATGCTATCTCGTTTTGCTCGATCATATAACCACATTTCGCTTTTAACTGAACCTAGCTAAACATTCCATTTATTTCGTTCTGAACTATTATATTTATTTTGTACTGTAATAGAGACGTTTTTATGTATTTTTACTTAAACTATGTAAAAGAATAAACATATTTTTGATACGTTCATTATATTACATCATATTATGTAAACGCTCTGAATCTACATTTTAAGAAATGACGATGTGTACACAGAATAGTAAAGGAAATGTGTATTTAAATAAATTATTCTGTTTTTTTTTCTTTTCTATGTTATTTCAGCTGTGTCCCTCCCCACCCCTCTTCTGAACTCCGTTTCATGTACTCCCTCACACACCATGTTCAATTGTACCCCTAGACTCCAACTGTTATTTCAGCTGTGTCCCTCCACACCCCTCTTCTGAACTCCGTTTCATGTACTCCCTCACACACCATGTTCAATTGTACCCCTAGACTCCAACTGTTATTTCAGATAACTTTTAGTGGCGTGTTCAAATTAGCACTAACATTTCTTTAATTAAATATAATTGATAACAACGACCGCTTACAATGTTACTTTGTGAAATCTTCTCTCTTCGTGGCTATTTGTTGTGAGATCCATTTTTTTGGGCATGTATCCAATGTATATATACTTATTAATTTGATTTTTTGAGTTGTCTTCGGTGTAAACTGTAAAGGATTAGGAACTTTTTTTGCGAAAATTTACTCGTATTTCTAGTGGTCTTCAAGCCCTGGATATAGGACATCTTATTTCGTTTGGATACTTTAGCATGACGCAAATGTTCCAAATGTTGTACTCTTTTGATTATATTTAATTAGTATTCCACTTAATATAGTTATCGATAAGGTTCTTACCTTTTTAACCAATTATTTACTGTTTCTAATGAAAGCAACAACCAAATGTTACATAGTATATAAAGTTACTTCTTGCATCCAGTCTTCACATCATACGGGACAACATACTGCACTGCTACAATATTTTTATGTTTTGCAGCGTTTTGAGATTTTATTTTCAAAACGTGAACTTTTCGCAAGTGCCGGCCCTTTCGCTCTCACATCGCGGTTCGTACCCTACATCATCATCACCTTACGTGTTACAGCCACGGAATGAAATAGAGAAGAGTGCACGCCACCTTGCTGCTTCGGAGTAATAAATATTAAATACAGACTGAACTATAACCTGTGTCACATTCATTATTTGCGGTGTGACGCGGGCTCACGTCTGACTCCCGTTCGAGCGAAGCACAAACACGGCTCAAGTCAAGGCTACCCGGCAGTTAAGTATGTTTACGTTCACATTCATTGTAATACAGTTATTATTTGTATATTATTATTATTATTATTATTATTATTATTATTATTATTTTTATTTTTATTATTATTATTATTATTTTTATTTTTATTATTATTATTATTATTATTATTATTATTATTATTATTATTATTATTATTATTATTATTAATAATATTTGATAGATTTATCTCTTTTATACATTCATATGAACAGTTTTTTTACATTATTTTAATATTTCAGAAAGGGTGTAGTCCATTGAGCATACAGTTTCGAGATTAATGCAAAAAAACTGTCCCAGACTCAGATAGGGTATCTGAAATAAACTGAAAATTTCTCACCAAATTGATCAATAGGAAGGAGCTAGGTTGCGTTCTTTCCGCACCAAAATGAGGGTAAAGAACGTTTTTGTTAATTAACGCCCTTTCTGAAATACATGATCATATTTTTTCCCCATTACTATAAGCTCATACTACAATAAGGCTGCTTAAGCCTGACGCTGATTTTGTATTGCTGAATTTACACATTAAGAACATTATTAAAAAAAATACAAGTACATAACTGGTACACTGCAAACCATCAAAATTACGTTTTACGGAAAACTACATTCTACAAGTTGTAAGTGTGAAAGACTTATCATTATTTTACCGTTCTTTCTTTATGCGATGAATTATGGAATACGCGCAACCTTCAACAGTGTTTGGTATATGCGAGTGGATGAAAAATGTTGTTATATACCGGCGGATGACAAAACTGTTTTCAAAAAACTGTTACACATTTTCATCTCTTTACATATCATACCATAAGCGAAGATTTGTTTGTGTTTACCAAAACACTAAGCAAAAAGATCCTTGATACTTTCATCTTTGAGAGAAAAACGCAGTATCCCCGTATCCCGTAACTTGGATGTAAAACGTAGCCTTATATTGCCGGTATACGATGTTTAAAATGTGCATTTGTATTGTTTTTTGCATGCAAGTTGTATTATGTGTTTTAAGGATTATTACCCACAAATTCCATTATATTAATATTTAGAATACCGTGCTGTAGTATTGTGTTTAAATTGCAGATTAAAAAAACATCAATAGCTGTCATATTCAACAACATGTTCAAAACAGTATCGGTATTCACAACAGAAAAAGGAACACACAAATAAAGCTAAAGATTGTTTAGTTACTAAATCCCTCACTTCTAAATTGTTTGTGTGGTGCATTGCATCCAATATATCACTAAGTTCAGAAAACTTTGCTACAAAAACAAAAGCACAATAAATACTAACATTAAAAAAATCCTAATATTTGTAACTAGTCTTGTCTCTGCTCACCAAGGGATGTTGCAGGTGTGTGTGAGAGTGAGATAGCGAGCGCCCAGTTGATAGAGCATCCTTAACACTCCCAGGCTGGTGCCGATAGCATGGCCCCCCTCTACGCCAATCAGACTCGCCAGCAAGCCGTTGGCGTGGGACGTCTCAATGCCTGTAACAATATAACACACTTCATGTTGGTTCCTACTTCCATTGCACAAGCTCCAGTATGCGATTCTCGTCTTGGGGTGGGATTTTTTAATTTTTTTAATTCGACAAATCTATCGCTATCATACTGGTGTACATTTGAATGATAACTTTGGAACTGTTACAGTTACATCAACGTAGAACATAATAAATTGTATAATATCCCTCCTTGAAATCAATTTTGGTAACTGAGTGGGAGGGCAATAATTATAAATGTATTTATGTATTTTGTATTTTGTTTTAAATGGACATTACCTCATGAATATTTACACAAAGAGTGATGAGTTTAGTCTAGACTATAAGTTATAGGTTATTTCGTAACATATAAATTAGTAGTGATTTGTTATAATACTCTAATATGTTGTATAGCCTAAAGTAGGTATTTGGTAAACCTCAGTCAGAGTTGCAGATAAAATTAAACGAGTTGTTTTTAATACCATGGATTTACTTTTATGAAAGAAAGATACGTCCTTGAACGGCCGCATATTCGCGTGCTTTCAAACACACAGGTATAGTCAATTGAAGATAGAGTATATTTTAGTTAGTAGTAATTGTACTTTTGTATCCGTTTGTTATTAAACTAACATAATATAGGATTTTATCTTGATAATGATGTACTCACAACAATATAATATAACATAAGACAATTATTTTTTCAAACTTGTTATAAAATTAAATATATACAATCGAGGGGAACGTGTTTTTTTTAAATATTCCGGCATTTATAGACATCACACAAGTACAAAACTGTTTTATTTGGATGTATGCGAACAGATAATCACTCATAAACGGGAAAACGTGCAAACCGATACAGTGATAATTAACATGAGAGATTTAAACCGAATACGATATTGTTCCAGAGTTTGTCAACTCTCTCGTCACATTTTACAAAACTTTACTGGAACTTAGATCTGTTTTGGAACTTTCATCGTTCAGTATTCTCTCGGTAGGTAATCCCCATGTTTCGAAACAGCTTGTTCAACAATTTGAAATGTCAAACTTCTTGAAATGATAACTTTAACGTTATAATCCACTGTATACAACTAGGTGATAGTATTAACTGGGAAGGTTGAGAAGTTCAACTATTTATTCATCACAGGCAACAATGACCCTCCTTGGAGTATTTGGTTCATAAGTTCAAGTACGGCGCCAACTTTACAGAATAGATCTGCGTGAGTTGTTAAGTCCCACTTTGTCACACATAATTTAGTGTGTACATGTTGGGAACAAACGGCGTTCTATGGTGCGCGAAAACTGTAGCAGACTGACTCGACAGAAGATGCTTATCATATTATAGAAACCGCAACAATTCGCTTATCCTACCCGGAGACATGTATTGTTGCAGAGATTCAGACGTACACAAACAAACAAACGAACACAGTCAAACAAACAAAAAACATTCGATTATTCTTGGAACGTCCGCCATATTGAACCTTTAGAAATATTTTTTAAATATTTGAAACACTATTGTATGTCCAAGTGCCATTACAATAATTGCGTATCTTCTTTTTTTAGCCATCAATATCAATAGCAGAAGCCAGGCGATGTACAACACACAGGAAGATGCAAATGTAAGCAAACAAAGCAATGGTACCATATGCCAGCCATATAGGAACGAGAATAGGAACCCCCATTCAACTTTGTATCTACATTTCTATGTTTTACTGACGAATGAAACTACAATAGTGCAAAAGAGAAAACAAGTCTCATTTTTACATGAATGGAGTTTTATCTTGAACAAAATAATATATAAATGGTGGATGATTGGATTATTTCGAACTTACACTACTTTTAAAAATAAACACAGTTTTATCTCAAAAGGACTAATTTATATACACAGCAGAAATACACAGGAATACAGTACACAGAAATACACAGCAGAAATTAAAAATGTGATCCCGTATTTTTAACAATTTTTTTTATTTAAAAGAATTTTGTTAAAAATTGTAGTTGAGCGTCGACGCACTAGTTAGTAATGACGCATATCAACCCAACGCTTGATGAGCGGATGACTTCACACTGGCTTCAGCGTCTTGATACTGAGCATTTCTATTTCAGAAATAACCATTCTTTCTTGTGTCATTTACATGTTTTGCCAAGCAGGTTATAATTAATGGTGACGGCCGTATCAAGACGAACGGTTTATATTCATGAGACTTATAACCTCCAGATAAATCCTTAGTTATATTTAAACTTAAACTTTCCTTTCATCTTATCAGAATTAATGCTCTCAATGTCGATGACGTTTTTAACACATAGCCGCAGGGTAAGAATTTCCTCATCTTCTTAGTCTCTCTTCTTCATCTACACTCCCTTCGAAGACCGCATCTCCATTATTGTTAGGGGCTCGCCGCGGGGCAAGATCCTTTATAATTGCAAAGTTTTCAAGGAATGAGCAATTTCCAGCTACGATAAATAATGTTCTTACTTTAAAGAAGGATTTTTCTGGTTTTAAGTTTAAAATGAGGAATTGAAACAGTCTGGTTTGAAAAGCCCTTCAGCTTATCTGACGAGTAGTTCAGCTCATTCCACGCCAGATGTCATGACAAAGTGCTTTTAGTCGATTGGAATAGATGTTACAATTTAGGGAAAGCTGCCGTCAGTCGAATCTCTCCCTCACGCATATACGCGACAATTTTTTCAACTTCTGTAACAGAGTGGCCAGATGTGAGGGTGGTCGCCGCTTCCGTGGAAACTGAGTTACCAAATATCTCGAGATGAAACACCTCATTCCCAACCCAGTGGACTCGACTGTACAGATTCCCGCGACTCTTGCGGCTTATTTGCACCACGTAGAGAACGTGTGGATTGATTGGGAGGGAATGTGATAGCATTGAGCTTATTTAATGGTATAAGTCTGTTCCTTATATACATTAATGACTTGTGCTCAAAAACATATGGGGGAGCAAAAATCATGTCCTTTGCAGATGATACCGTTCTAGTATTTATTGCTAAAACATGGGAAGATGTTTTCATAATGGCAAAGTTAGGTTTCGAACTGATTCAACAGTGGCTAGATGCTAACATATTGACTCTAAACTTGGAAAAAACAAAATATATTACCTTTTACTTGTCAAATAAAGGTGCACCACCGGATGAACTCCGAAAACATCTTAATGTAATAAAATCTACAACACAGATAAAATATTTAGGTCTTATTGTAGATGAAAGATTAAAATGGGACCATCATATAAATGGTTTAGTTAAAAAAGTACGAAAAATCATGTATACATTTATTCTTCTTCGCTCAATAGTCAATCAGCACTTCCTCCGGAAAATTTACTATGCATTTATTCAATCAATCATACAATACGCAATTATAGGCTGGGGAGCCTGCTACCCTAATCATTAGGGTGGAGTGAACTCATACGGGGAAAACCCAAATTGTGATTTTCGAAATGGCATAGTTGCCAAAAGCTGCCTTGGTACTCAACTAAGTGCTGTGCAAAATATGGATTTTTTAGATTTAAGTTTTGAGGTGCCCCCGATGCGTCAAGTTTTCTCAAATTTTGGAATTTTTAGATATTTTAAATATTAAAAGAAAAAATTATTTTTGGGAAAATTAAGTTGAAATAGTAGTAAAATTGTGTTCTTTAACCATAATTTCAAAAATATAAATTATGGTTGCCGTAAAGTAGATTTTCAAGGTGCCCCAAAGTTAACAAAGTTTGCTTAAAATATATGAAAACAGTCATTTGCAGTTTTGCACAAATCATTAAGTTTTTTTGCAATCATGGGCCATTATTTATGTTTTTGACTCGTGTCCCTAAAACAATTTATGATCAGGTATATTAATATTTCTTATTTACGAGTGACAATGTGTGTAATGAAATGCTAAATGTGAGAAATTAGGAGGAGGGCAAAATGAAATAAAAAATGAAACAGAAAAGCTACACACTAACTCTAAAAATCTCGCTTTGTTTCAAATTAAGGCAGATTCCTGCGAGACAGAAGCCTTCCTCTAATCTAATGAAACAATGTCTTGCTTCATGTTCGCAGACAGTTTCTGGACAACTCCGTTACTAGTTTAATACATCGTTCACTGCCGCGTGTGGTATGATAAGAGTGTAATTGGATCATCATCTCTTTCGAACCCACTCTCGACTGTAGCATTTAAATCATGAACAGCTGCATTTTTATGACAGGACGGAGACTCAATGACTTCGACGCTTTGCCACCTTATCATTTCAGTTTATTTTGAAGCTTCCAAATTGAATGCTTCCAGGAATGACGATTTAACGTATTTCTGCAAATTTCGGATCGGTCCTTAAATTCATAATGCGGCCATAGGCTAATCATATTTCTAGTGTCAGCTAGCATGCAAAGCGGAATATTTTCAGTACGCCCAGAACATCCATTCTTAGACTGTCAATAACTTTCTTTAAATCACCATTAAGATATCGACTTAGTTTGATTGTTATTTGCTAGCATAGATGCTGTGATCTTCCGTGCACGAAACACTAGTCTTGTTTCAAACCTTATCAGTCCATCACTACAAAATTTGCAAGAGTGTTGAGATTTCGCTTGGGGACTGGCGTTTCCGTTACAATGTAGAAACGTTAAATTCTGTTGGCAGAAGTGACGTATCTTGAATGAGATATTTTACCAGTTTGCAATAGCTGTGATATTGTACATATCCCTGTTATCTGTTAATGCAAGCATTGTAGTAAGAATCATGTCGAAGTCCACATTGGGGTACTTTTCGCAGCATTGTAATTGTTTCCTGATGCTATACCCGAGTGTCAGCCGGGGTCTCAAGTCTGGACATCTAAATGCAGCAGCTAAAATATGTGTCGTAAGAGAAGTTGATTTGCATGGAGCTGTAAGATCAACCATTGTAATGATTTATTTCATTCTACTTCAGAACGGTGAATAAGCCCCCCCCCCTTCATAGTCCCATGCAGTTTTGACAACAGTGCACTCGCAGCCAACAGCTTATTACAAAAAAAGATCCACTCCCTTATCACTGAAATACTATTAAATAGTAAGAGTTGAATGTAAGAGAAGGCCCAACTGGCCTTAATCAGCCTAAAAATAAAGACATTTATCTATCTATCTGTCTAAATACTAAGTGCTACATTTAATGTTTTTGGTTGATCCTGAATCACATGTTACACGCCAAAAGTATAAATACTACATGTCATATAACTAAGTGAATGATATGTGTTTTAATCGGCAAATTGTGCATAAAAAGCATAGAAGGGGATTGGTTAGTTCGGCGATATAGACAGCAATTGGTCCGTCAAAGGTAAATTTATTATTTTCACTTCAATTTAGTGAATATTTAAACACTCTTGGTCAACTGAATCCCGAAATGTGTAATATTTTTTATTTTTTTATTTTTTTTTAAATTCCAAATTTGGAAATTGTGGGGGCACCTCAAAACATAAAGTCAGACAAAAAATATTTTGCACGAATCTTTATGAAGACCCCCGTCAACTTTTCCCAGGTATGCCATCTCATTTATGTCAACTTCATATTTTCACTCCACCCTACTAATCATCTTTATAGACTTCAAATAATACAAAAAAAAATTATTAAAATCTGCCTGCGCAAGCCAATGGACTACCCTTCACATATTTTATTCCAAGAATTTGATGTTCCAAGTATACGCCAGCTCTACACTAAAGCGGCGCTCATTTACACAATAAAATATAAATTGGGAGAGCACATTCACCATACTCATGAAACTCGCAACAAAACCAAAAATCTCCTGCAATCCATAAGAAAAAATAAATCTGCTGGACAACGCCATGTAGTTTATCTAGGGCCAAAAATATTTAATGATTTACCGCCAGAATTGCAAACCCATAAACTAACACCGTCAATCAAACATAAAATAAAAAGCTGGGTTATGTCTCAGGATCAAAGTAATATTGAAAAATATTTCATATGCCCACCATACCAACTAAGGCCTTCAAACATAATATTGGTAACATTAAAACAATGTATTGTAAAGAAATCTGTAATACCGAGTTTTTTAAATTAACTTTCGCAATTACTCACATATCTTATATATAGCTGCTTACATGATAAATGTTAAAATTTATTTGTTCCCTTTTCTAGACCAAAGGGCATAGATAGAATATAAAAAATTGCTTGTTTATTTTAGATAAAAAAAAAACAAGTGTAATATTAAGTTTAGTTTAGCTTTAGTTTACTTTAAGGCATTAAATACTACAATCAAAATTAATCTTAGTCGATGTTCACTGTATATTAAAAAAAAGGGTAAATTATATGTAAACCTGAACCGCCACAAACCTATGTTTATTGGTTCAGGTATTTCCGCAGGTACAAGAAAAAAATCCAAATGTGTAATGTACAAAAAGAGGAAAATAAATAAATAAAAATAAATAAACAAACTAGAGCAGAACACATCCACAGCAACATAACACATAATACATTTTATAAATGTCCCCCACAGAAAATCAGTTGTTACTGAGTGGGTTGACTATAAATCCAAATCTTGTTATTGAATTTATTTATCCATTTATTTATTAATTAATTTATTAATTTAAATATTTATTTATATATTTATTTATTTATTTATTTACGTATTAATTAATTAATTAATTTATTTATTTATTTATGAAGTTTATTTATTTATTTATAACGTTCTCTCCTTACACAAATGATGGAACTGTTATCAAGAGTTTCGTCAAGATCAAGAGTTTATCATGTTTCGTATCATTATATTTTTAATTGAATGAATTTATAAAGTCCGAATATATATAATAAGTTGTCGGTATTTTTATTCTGTGATTTATTTTGTAGTTATCGTAACTTTAAATGATGTTAATATAATAATACGGAGTTTAAAATGAAAAATTACTTAATTAATTAACTTAAAATGTCTGCTATGACGGTGTTGATCCTAACTAATCTGCATGGGTATTCCACATATTGTACTAAACAGCAAGGTTACAGGGTAAAGGCATGAAGCCAATATATATGAGACAGACTTCTTTGAGAATTTTTTATATAAACTGTACCCAGATGTTTTCGCTATAATATAACAATGGGGGATAATTGAAAAGAATCGACTATATACGAACAATAACTTCTCTAATAACTGGCTTTTGTTGACCAAATAATGCTTTATGTTTGGGGGTTCATTTTGGCGTAAAAGTAAAAAATATCCCCTGCTCTGTAGCTATAAATCGCCTGTCAATGTCCGATAAACCAACGAGGTTCTAACAACATCCCTCGCCTTCTCTAAAGAAATACGAAGTAGTAATTAAAGTCATGAATAGTCTTTTAGCGTGATGAACGCTCATCATCAGGGAGATCGTTATTCACCGTTTACAAAGACTGGGAAACAATGCCGGCTAGAGCTCGCTTTGCCGCTAATTCTTTATCTCTGCCACCTTGATAGGGCCCGTCTGTATACCAGGAGAAGTGGTCGGACGTGATAACATGCAAAGCAATTGCATCTACTGTCGCGACTTTAAAATCAACTTGCTTTTAACGAGTAGGCAATTAACGATAAACGACAAAATACTTTAATTAACTGTATATCAAATTTGAAAAAAGGAACAGTCTGATGATTGGGTTTGTTTGTTCCAACTTATCAAATGTTCACCGCGAAATATATCGTTAAATGAAAATGAAATATCTAGACAATTTTATAGCACGAAAAAGTGTATACTTTCTGGGAACAGTTATACGATATGGTTTGTAGTCGTTATTGAATAATATAATCACTTGTACATAGAATCCCCCATGTTTTCATGTGTAGACACATCTGGTATGTGATTGATTGATTAATGTATGTGAGCTTGTATGACGAATCATGTGTGAGAAATGAGGTGAACATAAACTACAGTCAACGTGAATACGTCTTTTTTTTCGGAAACGAAACATGTGCGACTGATAAGGAATATATCAGTTTATTTAGCTGGCTGGATGTCATGAAACATCATTCAATAAGACTAATAAATCATAAACGTTTCAAATGGTTTCTAATGAAGGACGTTTTGATGTTTTGGTTTCTAATGAAGGAAGTTTCATCCCGGTGATTTGTTTTGTATCTTATGGATGCCCAATGGGGGGGGGGGGGGGGGGGGGCGGAGAATGTGCATCCATAGTTGTGAGCGTTTTATTGCTCAACATCCGCCGCTGTGATTTATCTGTGCGTAATGTCCTAGGAGAACAAAACAGGTTGTCAATCGCGAATCATGGATTGCAAAGCACTCGTGAAAGATACTCCTCCGGGATCGAACCGGTGATATCGAGGGCGCATCCAAAGTTTCATTCGAACAGCCCAGACCGTCCGTAAGCTTTTCTGGTCAACCAATATGCCCGGCTCGGAGCGTTCCGTTGCTTTTTCGGTCACGAATCAAAAGCCCGAAGACAGGTTGTATTCCGTAAGGTCGACCGGGCTCGGCCAGCCCGACCGTAGTACCATTTTCCTATAATGATACTATGCTTGGCCCAAGATAACAGGCGAGGCACGCATAGCCAACCAACGAACCGCCCGAGTGCACATCCGCGCAAATACCGATCGCTGATTGGCTACGAATCCGTCGCCTGTGACGAAAGCACGTGTTGTAAGGTAGTCTTGGGACAACTTGAGTTTATTAGTGTACTACGGTTGGGCGGTCGAGCCCGGTCGATCTTATACGGAATGGTTTACGGTTTGGTACGGAATTGGGCTGGTTGTTCGAGAACGAGCGGAGATTTTAAACTGAATCTGCTGTGGAATGTTATTTACGTGGGATTATGTAATCCCAAATGGAAGCTTGAGACATCATCTACACTGTCGGCTCACAGAGGCGCAGATAGGTAATTGGAGTAAAAACATATCACTGATTGCATAAGCAAGGCCAAACCGTCTTGAAAACTCCGCCTTCTATCAAGACCACGGCGTTCCGTTGCCGACAGAGCCCGACAAGCTCAGGCGTCGACAACAATGGGACCAAAGTCGAAGTGCCCGGTCGAGCCCGCTAACGAAATTTAACGCAAGTCTGCACAGGTGGTCTTACATTTCAACCGTATCCGACGGACTAAGCCTTTCCACTCCAATACACAACATAGTCAATGGAATCCATGGACCGAGTCAAACGACTTCGTTTTGTACGTCATATTGAAACTCTACAAAGACTTTGATATTACATTTTTAGCAAAGAACAATGCACGCACTTGCTTTGTCACGTATTATTACCCAACCGTTCACAAGATACATATGACCCAGTAGTTTTGTTGTACGTATGGCGTCATAACATATGGTGTGTCCGGCATATATCATTGCTTTCTAATATTAGCTGTATGTAAATCAGTTGAATAAGTTATCTAGAAAGCATGGCTTAGAACAAAATACATACATTTTCTATATTTTATTGTTTATACCCACTCAATTACAAGAAATGATTTACAGTGGGGGATATAATACCACTTTGTTGTGTTCTTCGTCGCTATGACGGCTCCAAAGTTACCGTTTACATGTTCACCAGTATCAAACAGACAGATTAAAATGCAAAAAAAAAAGAAACACCCAGAACCAGGAATCGAAATCGAACCCTGGTTCTTTTTCATTGGAAGCAGGAATTGAATTAGATTGGGAAATTAAACAAAAATTGTAAAAATCTGACCCCGCTTTAAATCGAACCTAGTCCCCCGACTTGCAAAGTCGCTATACAGACTATGTACGTCTACAGTCATTTTGTCTGTCTAGGTTTCAATTTCCGGTCAGGGAAAATTTGTCACCATAATGATTTGCTTATTAATAGCAATATCCCATTCAAAAATTAATTGGTATTATTAAAATAAGTGCTTGAAGCTATGCATTTCTCTGCCAAAATATAACATATTTATAATATAATTAGTACTACAATTAAGTTTACAGTTCAAAAGATTGCTACTAAGATGCACATATATGTGTTCTGACCTTGCGCTGTTGTGACCAAGGTCATGTGCGTTGGATACTTCGCAACGAGGCGACGAATGACGTCAATTTGCTCCAAGGCCAACTGAACAGCGTCTAGGTGCTGCGTAGAGCAGGGGGTGTAGGCTGACCAGAACTGTGAACAAAACAAACACAGAGATAAACATTAGATCTAACCAAGGTCAACTGAAAAGCATCTAGGTACAAGAGCATGTAGGCTGACCATAACTGTGCAACCAAACAAACACAATTATGCACACACATTCGACATAACCAAGGCCATAGACAATCGTGTGTTTAGAGACAACATTTCAAAGTTACAACTAAACATTTTTTCAGGTTCCGTTCTAGTTTTTCATTTTTATTTAATTTTTTATAATCAATCTGTGTTATTATTTAAATAAAAATCGGTTTCTTCCCATTTCATTGAACCGATAGAGGTAGTTCAGAGGTTAGACGCGATACTCTATTTGGGGAGGTCGCCGGTTCGATTCCGGCCACCGGCAATCCTGACTGAAGGGGTTTCCCGACGTGTAATTCAGCCACAACACAAGGCGAATACTGGGATTGAGTCGTACTAACAGCCCTTGGACATTACTACCCAAATAATCAAATACCTTTACATACCTAGTTAGTCACCTGAAGAGGGGTACGTCAGGTAAAGCTGGTGTTCAGTGCACCCTTTAACAGGTATTCGTACGTATTTCATTCAATCAATTTCATGTCTCCTATCATATTTGTCTAACAAAGAACATTCGTACACTCTTGTTATTTTTTTAAACGAAGTTGTTATGATTGAAAATTGGATTTTTCCTCGAGTTCTGCGTATACAATACATTTAGTTCATTAAAAAATGCATGGAAACCACGGTATGTAAACAGTTAAAGCAACTGCTCTGGGCAATGCGTTATTTTGAAACATAATAGTACGTTTCCCTTCCAGTTGTATTATACTGCAACGTTCTAGATTATTGTTTTCACAATAATATATTAATTATTGATGTTTGACGTAGTAAAACAAGTAAGATCCCACTGATTTTCTCGAACTTTGATCTCCGACTAACGGTTTCTTCCAACTTGAGCCCCCCAAGTTTCCAGTGGTGTTTTGGGGGCCCACATAATGACTACCAAAGTGTAGTGTCCACTCTTCCATGCATCTTATGTCACAGTTACTAAACAGAACCATAGTAAGTAATGGACGTTTATTCTCACAAGTCAATATTGGTAAGAGGGGGATGCATTACGTAGATAGATCATCTGAAACACCAAGACCTGGATTCACAAAGACGCATGGCTTCTAAATACTCTTCGTTTATCAAATCTTATAGTGATATAAATTATGTCTCTCGTTCTGAAAAAAAAATGAAAATACAATTTAGTTAAAGGAATAGTCAGGTGAAAAACTAAAAAATCACCAATGAGTCATTAGTGCATGAAATTCAGTTATGTGTAAAATAAAATTGATACAGGTTGCTTCAATGCAAGGAAAAAAATAGTGAACATTTAGCTATTCTACTAGATTCCCTTAGCCAGCTCTGCTGCATTTTTCTTCTAAAGCGTAGTACAGCTGTATCGGTTCTGAGCTCGCTGGCGCCTTTCCGATAGACAGAGCACTCATTGTGTAATACGAATCCAGCCACAACACTCGGCGATTGCGGACAGTGCCGCTCAAAACAGATTGCAACTTTTCTACACATCAAGTCACACAAAAATTAATTGCAGGGTATTTTGTAGAAGTACACGTTCGTACTAAGAAGCATATTATCGGTACAGAAACGATGCACATTAAACCTCCTGATCGATGTTTGATAAGTGCCCTATTTTAGCGGTGGTTTTACTATCTCGAGGTAACATCTTTTTTACATGGGAATTACCATGAGAAGAGTTGCTCGGTGCTACTCTTGGCAGCAACAAGCCAAAAAATTGCGTTTTCTTTAATTTTTCAACCGCCTGCTTTTAAAGTATGGTATCCTATAGTCATGTTTTCCATATTTGAGGGTGGACATATACAAATGGTAGTTTTTTAGTTTTTCACCTGGCTATTCCTTTAGCATCAACGATACAACTTGAAATATTTCATTGGTGAATGTGGTAAGAACCAATGATGATTGCCTCAGCCTGAAGAATGGAATTTATATGTATTTTTTTTTAATAAATTATTTCATCTACCATTTTTCATTCAAACAGAAACGGCATTTGACGTGATCGTTGTATAAACATTTTTATGAATTCATTTGTCACTCATCTGTTTAGAGCAACATACCGTTCTTTAGAGAAAACCAATTCACAAATATTGTTTACTGAAATTATAATAATATTTACGATGCGCCATTAATTAATCAATGTATAAAAATAAATTTTGTATATATATATACAACAAATCTAATAATATGCTCTTATAAGAGAAAGAATCGTCGGAAACATGTAAATGTTTTAATTATGTTATTGGTCACCTAATTATTACGTCATGTTATGGCATGTTTTTCCCACCATAACTGTGTAAAATTAAGAGCTAATTTTTGTGACTGAAAATGTTCTCTTCCCCAAACTAAAACATTTTTGTATTCGTAACGTACTCACTGATTTAATGAACTAGATACAAAAAATAAACACGCACATTACCTATTAATAAGAGTTTTCCTGTAAGCTCGGGAGGGCAAGTTTATAGACTAATTGCGTTTACGGTCGTCGTTCAGTAAAGGGGCCCAAATTGTCATTACCATAAAATACAATTACGTTCACCAACCTTGAATGAGCTTAAATGTTTGGATCATTAATTAGCAGACAACAAGTAACAAAATATGTATACAACTTAAGTTGGTTTTAACTATGAAAATCCCTTTTAAGTAGTTGATTAGTATTTGTGTTGGCCCTTGTAAAAATAAACCGTCCACTGGTCACTGTAATTCTCACTTAGTGACAAAACATCAACATTTTCGATCACGATTTTCACTCCACGCATTCTCCAATAGGAACGGAGCAGCTAGACAGTGGCATACGGGAAGCTTAGCTACATAAGCGGCTTACGTGTATGACTGAAGGCAATTTGAGCATTCTGCTGATCACTTCCTACGTTGGGCTGCGTGCTGCTTAAGCAAGCTCCCGTACGGCGCAGTTTAACAATACAAACAATTTGATGTTAGAAAATTTTATGAAAAGGAATTATAATAATAGTAATGTTTCGTAGAAAACCTGCCCACGGATAATGCATAAATAAGTAAAAATAAATAAATAAATTCACATTTAGAGTCTACCCACTCAGTAACTAAACTGATTTGCAGAAGGGACTTTAATTTAAAGTGACTAAACCGACCCGGTGGCTAACTGTGTATTATGGTATTTGGAATAATTAGTTTGGGAGGAATGTCCGAGGTATAGTACGACTCAATAATCGCTGCAATCGTCTTGTGACTGAGCAAAACATAAGAAAAAACCTTTCAGGATTGCCGGTAGCGGGTATCGATCAGGTGACTTCCTAAATTAGAGCCTCGTATGCTATACATACTGAGCCATCTCTTCGGAAGAAGATTTATACATAAATATTTAGCCCATTTGAACCATTGTATTCATATAGGGACAAAGTCAGTGATCGAACTCTCGTCTCTTGATAATAGTTGTGTAAAAAAAAATTAATAACACAACATTGAAATGTAACGGAGTAAAATATGATTTTGTTTTTATTAACCACGCAAATCGTTTTAAATGTAGTCATATGGTTCACCTGTATTTTGAGACAGCATGTTAATTATATATTGCACGGTTGTATGCAGTTTGCACTTGGTCAACTTGAGCATGCATTATTCTATATTTACCTCCTATAGTATAATTGAACTGATTTTGTGTGTGACCCTTCAAATAGTTCATGTTATTCATCTAAAAAATATATATATTAAAATACGGAGGCTTTCGTGGACCGGGTTGATGTTTGTAAAATTAAAAATATGTCGCCGTCGGGTTATTACGCCACGTCGGTCACACTCACCTAAAACCATGTTTACGCGTTTCGAGACCGCTCTGGGTCCCCTCGTCAGTCGTCCGACATATTTTTAATTTTACTAACATATATATACGTTTATAATAGAACATTGCTTTGCACTCGCAGCTAAAGCCGACAAATATTCAAAAGCTAATTTTATGGAAACATAGTGAATAGCTAGTCAGCCAAGTTCTCAAGTTTAAAAAGTAACGCAACATTGTTTATTGATTCGCCCGCTTAATACACGCTGTATTTCTAAACGCAAAATGTAAGGGGAAATATTAACAAACTGTTGTTGTCTGAGTCGGGGTTTCTTTCAGGAAGGTCCGGGCCGTTAATTCTTCAATGGATTAAACGGGCTCTTATTTCCTGCACAGATAAAGCAATTGAAAATTTATAATACCCGTCCTGTGCTGGCGGGGAGTAGCTGTATCCAATGGCCGCTCGTTGGGCTGTGCGCTCGCATTCAGACATCGTTATCAGCCATATATTCAAAGACCAGGAATCACAAAGGGCAGGAGTTGAACTGGCTGGACGATGTTGCCAAACTTATGGAAGCATACAATCATATTTTATGGATACAGACTCGCTTTATACTTAAAGGGGCTCAAGAAAAATATTCTATTCCAGGGAATTTGAAAAGGTTTTGCACAGCATGGAACATAAATTGTTCTTTGGCTGTTGCTTAATAATAGATCTAACACGTTCAAGGTGTTGAATACTGCTAAATGGTATTGCATGCGTTCATCTGGTTGGAACACATTTATGAAGCACGAGAAAGAAATAACACCCAGAGCAGTTTTCTTCTACAGCTGGATTTCTGTTTTGTTCTTTTTTCATATTTTCAACGTGAAAAGTTAAGTTTAAATATATTCTTCAAACATTATGTATTATATAGCAAGTAAAAAAAATGTTAAATATTCAGCTCTTTGAGTCTGCTTTTTAGATGTTGAATACCATTTATCAATGTCATTCAGCATGTCATAAAATTACTTGGCATTTGTTGATATGGCGTCTGATAATTTAATTTTGATGGGTTGAAACGGTCTCGGTTAAAATTATTTTATTTAGAATGTAAATATTAGCACACTAACATTAATTGTTTTTCCGTCTTAGCGAAATTAACTATTAATTTCTCTTGCTGTTAGAACAGTCCCCCCACAAATATATATTGGACACGAGTAATAAGTTATTCTTTAAGTTTTTTTAAATTCATGTTACTGTTGCCGTTGGATGTGAATTTTATATCGATAATTGTGTAGGTAGATAATACAGACAGAACCACACCACATAACACGTGGATGTATAAATGTAATGTAGTTTATTACTCTGAAGTAAGATGTAAGAGATATGCTTCTTAAGCTTTCGTTTCGTGAATCCAGATTGTCATAAACCATTTTAACAAGAATATTGAATAAGTAGATACAGACAGCTTACATCGTAGTAATTTTAATAATTCTTCGTAGGAATACCCGTTATAGGGTGCACACCAGCTTTACCTGATGTGCCCCTCTTCAGGTGACTAACTAGGTTATTAAGGTGTTTGGATAGCTGGGAAGGAATGTCCGAGGGCTATTAGTAGGACTCAATCCCAGCATTCGCCTTTACGACTGAGGAAAACCTCGGAAAAAACCTTCAGTCAGGACTGCCAGTGGCCGGAATCGAACCGGCGACCTCCTGAATTATAGTCTCGCGTCTTCCCGCTGTGCCACCTCTATCTGTTTCATCGTAGTGTGACCAGACGAATTATAAACCATGAATCCACATTATCAAAGGCGACAAACGTGCTGAATAAAACTATTCCTATTCGAATCGCTATGACACCACGGGTTAGTCTGAGGCTTATTCTAATCCAATTAAAATATAGCGGAGGTTTCCACACCGCAGTTCAACTCCGCTTTCAGCCACGGACCAATTATTATTGTTGCGGATGTATTTGATACCACGGACACAAAATATATAGATTTCTCCCAATAAATACGACCACACAATCATTGTGATCAACTAATAATAAATAAAGGTGATAACGATGAATGATATTTCGGTGAGAACATTTATTTTAGTGCCAAATGTTTTTTTTTATGAAGACAGATTGTAGGAACACTAGACTTGTGAAGATTCTCAGTCGGAGACGATACAAAATCAATGCCGTAAGTGGTATTCGAACTGAAATCTAAAAGCTTTTATAATGGCCTCTACAATTTGTGCAGATATTTCTATATATTTTTTATTGTAACAGAAATAGACTAATAGAACTCCCAAGCTTAAAAAGAAATGTATTTTATATGTGAGAATAATTGCAAATATATTGTAAATATATAGTGGAAACACATTGAAATATATAAGAAATTGTGAACATTATTTACACAAAATAATATAGCACAAAACGTGTTGTGAACTTTAACTAAATGTGTATTATTGTTTTATTTTATTTTAAAATAGGTACAAATGAAAAATAAAATAAATAAATAAATTCCTAAGTCTACCCACTCAAGTCACATTACTGATTTTCAATGGGCGACTTTAATTTAAAGCGACCAACCCTCTAGGCTCCGAACACCATCGACGTTATATTACATTGATTGATAAATAAGACATATTGACATTCTTTGCTTTTTATGAATTCATTACTTTTGCATGTTCAACATTTTGACAGAATGAAACCAACACAGGTAAGAAATAAAAGTTATTCATAAAGTAGTATTCATAAAAACTGTTGTGTGCGGGTACACATTAAATTTAAGTTGCTAACGGAACAAGTAATATTAATTCAAATAAACAATAATGAGACACTGTTCGTATTTAAAACTCAATCAATATAAGTTTCTGAACTTCCTAAAATGTATTAACACATCTAATGAATGTCCATTGTATTGTCCAATACAATTCGAACGGTGTAACGTGATTCGCAAAGATAAATAAGCTTATCCATAGCGAGTTTGTTCTTTACCTTCAAACTACTGTAATAATACTGTCTATTTCTGACCAGACATGCATTTATTCAATCCAGAAAGTAATTGCCATCCAACAATTAAAAAAATCAAATTTATGTTATTCTACTCTTAAAATTCAACGGAAGGTTTTATAGTTCAAAGGAAAAGTTCAGAGAAAATTCTGAAAACATTCCGGAACATGTTTTGTCGTTGCGGAGAATGAAGTAAGTCTTGAATGTGCATAATATAATCAATTCAAACTTGTTCAGAATTAAAACGGAAATACATGTATCTATCAATTTCGTCATAACTTTCTTAACAAGTTTGAAAGCCTCAATATTTCAGTTTGAAGTATGTTTCATATTTCATTATATTATACCCTCTGTTCTGCGGTTCCCCCACTCCAAGTGGGTTATTGAGTCTCAGTTGTTTGTGGAGCTACTTGCGATTCAAGTCACACACAAGAAAAGCGTATCGCTATTAGAGCCACACAGAAATATAAGCATTTCATATTCATTCCATTAAAAGGCTACTTTGTTGGTGAATATTTCTTTATGAAATACAACTGAGAGGTACTATGTAGGCCTATACATAAATAAGTTGCACTTATGGAACACGTATAGTTCTATAAAGAACAATAAAGATTTACCCGACGCGCAAAATCGTCTCCATCTTGACTGCCTGAGTCTCCAGTGATGCAATTTCTATTCCATCATATCATATCAGGGCAGAGCATTACTCGCATCTTGAACATGCGTATGTAGGTCTGTTCATAAATGCTTCATGCTATACATTATTTTGCAGATTTTTCATTTCAATTGTTATTTATTTATTTTCTATTTAATTTAACTTTAAAACTATTTACAAAGGTGGATAATACTACTAATAGAAACACAAGAAGTAGAGACTTGTAAACTATATTGGCTTGAAGTTGGCGTTAGAAGGAAAATAGTTTTGTGTTTATTGCTTTGTACATTAGGTTTTAGGCTCCGCTTATGGCCGACCTCCAAAACAGTTTCTAAATGCCTCCAAGTCCTCTAACTGAAGTCACTGGACAATGATTGAAAAGTACGAAGAAATAGTAAACGTCCAACGAAAACACACAGAAATAATTGTATAAATGAATGGAATCGACAGCTTGACGAGAGAAGTAATAAAGAAGCCGCTAATGATCTCTGTACCGGAGCGAGAATATCTCTAACCCTGTGTTCGTGTGAGGGCAGCAAAAACCCAAAGAACTTAAGTTATTATAGCTTGTGAAGACGCAGAATAGGTATTTGTATAATGCTAAACTAGAGCATTTCTCGACAATAGAGGATTATTTCAATGAGGCAAAGCTGACAGCAGTGAAACTGGTATCGTCTCTGAAGCGTCTGCATGTATGTATATTTGCAGAGGACGAACTTAAACAAATATTCTTTGTAGATAACTCCAGAATAAAAATCGTTACTTAAAAAATAAACAACACCATTCTAAACACCAATTCTTCTATACGTTAATACATGTTTTAAAGCTCACGATTAATTTTATTCACACAAAATATGCAACTTGAAATATCGTAGTATACGATAAATATGGAATTTGGATACGTATTTGAATAATTTGTATTGTCAAGGTATAGGCTTGTTTGCATTGTTTATTACTAAAGATTACTTGTGTTGACTTAGCTCAGCATACTGCAAATATAAAAAATCCAATATTGGCCATGCGCCAATGCAAACACACGTTGTGGTTTCACCATTTTCCCACACGATTTTCACTTTCATTTTTCGGAAGTTTTAAAAATCACACCTTGCCAATATGAACTGCATGAAACAAACGAGGCAACACTGATAAAACTAAATCATTAAAAGAAGTTCCCAACTATACGCTTGTTAACTATAAGTTAGCGTGATAGCACGCACGCCTTGGTCAGATGAAATCCCTTGTGTTGCGTGATCAAAGTAGTTAGCACGTCCTCAGTCATTCTCTCATTTACCGATGACGCAACTCACGTTTTAATTACACAAACATGGCAAAGAGACGCGCATTCGGTTTGCTATATATGGACTTACAATGCCAACCGTGCAATACTCGGTTTGGGGTAGGTATTCTTAAATGCCTGTTACGTCTGTAAATGTCTGTAAATAAATGTCTAAAAAGTGTGTTTTCTTTATTGAATAAAAACGTTCAACTTTGATGATATACGACAAACTTTTCTTTAATGCAGCTTTTGCAATCAGCGGGTTTATTTGTTTTGCCAGTACATTGGCGTTGGCTTTAACGCTGGAGCAAGTGATTTGATGAAAATAATGACGAAATAAAGAAAAAAAATGTGTTTTTGATTATAGGAACTAAAATCGGTAAGTACAACTTTTTTTAAATTTTTAATCTAACTTTTGCAATCATCGGGTCTGTTTTTCTATTCAACAAATTGGCCGATATTCACTAACGATATAGAGACAGTGATTCGGTGAAGGAAATGAAACGCAAAAAAGGATTCCAGAAAAAGTTTTAAAATCGATGATTTGTTTTGAATTTAAGGGTTCCCTGGAGACTTGAGCAATTCAAGACAAACTCTTCCAGCAGGTACTAAATGTGCGGTGTCCCGGCCGATCTGAATGGCACCATTACATTGATTGCTCAGACCCCAAGTTTCTCTACACTTCCTGCACGCCCTCAGGTCAGGTGTACACCTATCTGCACCAGCTGTACTAGCACAATTTAAACTTTGCAACCAACTACCACTTCTAACTTCGCGTGTATGAAATCCATACTCTGCATTCGTTTAGAAATCATTAAAATATTCGTAGGTATTTTAAGCTTTTTAGAAATGAGTAGAATATTTTTTTATTTTCTCATTATTTGCTGTTGAACGGCACACTTGAAAGATATGTCATACGTCATCGGCGTTTTTATGTACTTTGTCCAGCAGAGCTAGTCTGAGCTCGATTTCAGATCCAGGCAAGACACAGCTCACAGGCTCACAGGGCGTAAAACACGATTCCTGCTTAATTTACTTTATCTTAATATAATTACTTTCTCTAGTACAGTGATCAACACTTGAACAATTCACTTTGTATCACAACCTCATATTTACGTTCACGACACTTAGATTTTGATGTCAAGCACTACAACTTCTCATGGGACAAATGACATCAAACGCTTGAAACATTTATTTTAAAGTAGTCCTATGATGTTTTCGATTTAGTTCAGCGTGCGGATCCACATAATAAGCTTTATAACTCTCGCCGTGTACTCGTGGGACCCACATCGCAAAGCTTAGACGGGGCATTTGTTACCACGACACGTCAACACTCTGAGCCAAGAGAACCAATGCTGTACGAAATGCAGGTTCTATGTGTCCCTTGCCAACACCTAAAGTCGGGGAACGCGTCAAGTATTTTGCCAAGTAAATATGAATGAATAGAGACTGGATTTACATGTGTATACGAATAATAATTTAATGTATATAATAAAACATATAGAATAATATTAAAGGTATCTTGTTTGAAGATAACATTATAAAAAATTTAAATTATAAAAAAAAAAAAATAATAATAAAATGTATTTATATAACTCAGGAATTATTAAGTTTTGATACTACTAAAATCCAATACGATTTTGCAATAACATATTTCGCCATGTTCACGTGGAAAGTAAATGGTTCTCCTAGAAATGTTTAAAGGGGTATGTAATTGAAAGCGTTGTGTACAATATCAGAAAATATTGGTAAAATATGAATTAGGTTTAGTTTTTTTATAAAAACGTCGAAATATCAAAACATGTAGAATTTAGATTTTTTCCATAATATGATGCAAAATGATTTAGAAGAGAGAGGCAAACTCTGAGAAGACATCGAAGCACGAGGACTGTAGAAAGATCGAGGGAAATGGAGTAAATTGGCTGGAAGAAGTAGGAAAGAAGGATAAGAGGAAGAAATAAAGTGGAAGAAGAGAAATGACATGCCTGGCAAGCCGATGTTAGCAAGTATGTGCCCAAGAAATTGGTGGCCATAACCACCCCCTGACCCGATTTTGGAAACAGGTGTATAAGATTATATATATGATGAAACCTCCATAATGTGTAAAATCAAAAGTTGAAATTGAGATTCAACACAATATTCGTAAACACTAAACATAAGTTTCTAACGCCTTACCAAATATTTTCGATTTCTTGACAAAAAACGGTATCTGGTTATAAATAAATTAAAACTTCTTCTTCTTCTTCTTCTTCTTCTTCTTCTTCTTCTTCTTCTTCTTCTTCTTCTTCTTCTTCTTCTTCTTCTTCTTCTTGTTCTTGTTCTTGTTCTTGTTCTTGTTCTTGTTCTTGTTCTTGTTCTTGTTCTTGTTCTTGTTCTTGTTCTTGTTCTTGTTCTTGTTCTTGTTCTTGTTCTTGTTCTTGTTCTTGTTCTTGTTCTTGTTCTTGTTCTTGTTCTTGTTCTTGTTCTTGTTCTTGTTCTTGTTCTTGTTCTTGTTCTTGTTCTTGTTCTTGTTCTTGTTCTTGTTCTTGTTCTTGTTCTTGTTCTTGTTCTTGTTCTTGTTCTTGTTCTTGTTCTTGTTCTTGTTCTTGTTCTTGTTCTTGTTCTTGTTCTTGTTCTTGTTCTTGTTCTTGTTCTTGTTCTTCTTCTTCTTCTTCTTCTGATGGAGTGGCACCTCCACCAAAACGCTAAGGTCTTTGTTAACTAAAAACTTGTTGGAGACGCAATTTTTGCTGAATGCCCGTTACTAAACCTATTGCAAGTCTTACAAAAACTGTTAAAAACTTCGTTCAATAAAATTCATTCAACAAATATTTTGAGAAACTCTCAAAGAAAAATGAAAAAACAGTTAGGAAAGGTCCAACTGCTTTAGCTTAGTGTAGGCTTTAGTGCGTGAGATCAAAGGACGTTTCTGGATGGGATTCTGATAAAAATGTTCACATCAAACGCTCTATAAAGCATTTCATTGCTCAAAATACATTTGTGTCGATGGTATAAATTGCGCTGGGATTTCTTGAGTAGCAATTCCGAGTCTCCCGTATTTTGATGTGCTTGAAGGTACATTATAGCTGCTATCCAAAATCTAACGGATGTGATATAAGGAACATGAGTAAACTATGTTTGTGTCATAGAGAGAGACCTATCTTCGTTTTATCCAAGAATTCCTCTACAAAAAAAATGGTGTACATATAGAAGCATGTGTTTACCGCTGTTTTATTTTTATTTAGATGGTTGGTTCCTTAGTTTTCCCTTAGAAAAGGGTTGAACACATGTCGAGCGCACTGTATGTTTTGAAGTTCTAGGTAGAAACTAACATTTTCTTTAAGTAGTTTGGTATAGCGAGAAATCGTCTGTTTAGGTCTATGTCTAGTTAGTATTGGTGTGAATACCTCGAAGAATGTCTTCTCATTTGAACGTTAGAAAGCAATTCTTTTAAATCTTTATAATAACAAACTGACCGTTAGAAGTGAAGAGGGCGTTTACGCATTTGTTGTAATTATACACCATATATAAGAAGAAAGGCGTGGTAGATGAGTAGACATAGTACAGATATTTTCTTTGTTTACACTTGTTTGGATCAGGTCGTGAGTTCCTGGGTTTTGTGAACGTGTAGGTAGGTATACGAGATTCGATATTACTAAATAATGTTTGTTTGGTAATCGTATTTTCTAATGAAACATTTTAATGTTTGGTCCTGATTTCTTAAAAAGTTGAAATAATCTTAGCCTATATTATTGGCTTCGCTAAACGTGGTATAATTTTAATGCACGATTTACTTCAAGTCTAGACATAACAAATAGTTCGTTATAGTTTGAAACATGCAACGTCTGGGCCTGGCTGCTTAGGAATCGTGAGGTTCCTTGTTAGGCTGATGGGCTGATAGTAATTGTGCAGTTTAATGTTCATAACCAGGAACTCACGAACTTACTTGAACAGGTGTTGAAACAAGATATCTCTATTACCATTGATTTATATGTCAGCGAGGGTACGATGCACACTTCGCTATATATACTAAACACGTTTCATTCCGCACTCAATAAACAAAACTGTGAACAAGTTTTAATCTTTTCACGTTTACAAAACCGTATGCAATTACATCTCAGCGAATGGTAGAGAACGTTTTAATTTCTGGATGTTGAGACTCAACTGTTTTTGTTTGTTAATTGTTAAGTAAGCTTTCCAGTGGCCAAGCCATTTAGCGACCGTTGAGAAATTTTGCCTGGCTATTTTCCCGGGGATTAATTTTTATTTGAAAATGAACTGAAATGCGTGTTTTTCTGTCCTCTACGCGTATTATGTTTTGCTGGCCCTTCAAACCCGGCTTAGCTTTCTATTTACAGAAGTTAAAGGGATAGTCAGATGAAGAACTAAAAAATCACCAATTAGTCATTAGTCCATGAAATTCAGTTATGTGTAAAATACAATTGATATAGGTTGCTTCAATGCAAGAAAAAAAATAGTGAACAATTAGCTATTCTACAGATTCCCTTCGGCAGCTCTTGCTGCATTTTTCTTCTAAAGCGTAGTGTAACTGTATCGGTTCTGAGGTCGCTGGCGCCTTCCCGATAGACAGAGGACTCATTGTGTTATACGAGACCAGCCCGCGCTCCGCGAAACGCTCGGCGACTGCGGACAGTACCGCTCAAAACAGATTGCAACTTTTCTACACATCATGTCACAAAAAAATTAATTGCAGGGTATTTTGAAGAAGTAAACGTTCGTACTAAGAAGCATGTTATCGGTAGAGAAACGATGCACATTAAACCTCGTGATCGATTTTTCATCAGTGCCCTATTTTAGCGGTGGTTTTACTTTCTCAAGGCAACATTTTTTTCATATGGGAATTACCATGAGAAAAGTTGCTCGGTGCTACTTGGTAGCACCAAACCAAATAATCGCGTTTTCTTTAATTTTTTAACCGCCTGCTTTTAAAGTATGGTATCTTTTAGTCATGTTTTTTCTATTTAAAGGTGGACATCTACAAATGGTAGTTCTTTAGTTTTTCACCCGACTATCCCTTTAAAGGTACATGGAGTTATTTAATACAATGTGGCTCGGTTTTCCTAAACCTTTAGTCCCGAGATTTGCTGTTAATCAGGATTTGCTCCAAACAAACACGGCCAAAATAGAACACGCAATATATTTCTAATATAATATTTGTTGAATCCATGGTGACTAATCCAAGATCGTTCAATTGGAGATAAACAACGGAATAGAGACATAGCCAGAAAGTAACAAATGATCAATTATTCCCCGTTTATATTTGGATTAACATCCAAATTTAAAAAAATATCTCCGCTTAGAACAGTATTGTCAGTTTTCTTATTACATTACTTAATGATTTACTTTTTTTTTTACAGAAACCATTAAGATTTCGGTAATAAAGGGTTTTAGACTGCATACGCGTCAATTGTTTGTTACTGGGGTAAAGATACGTAGGTTTTCGTGGCCCAGGTTAAGGTTAATACAATTAAGTCACCGGTCACACTCACCTAACAAGTTAAAATTGGGTTTTTGGAATAAACCGAAAATAAGAAAAGTGATTAATTTTATTAATGGCCTATATATTTATTTATTTAGTGTGATATGCATGCAGTTAGTATTACAATACACGAGAGTGTAAACACTTACACACGATCCATTATCCCTGCCTCGATCTCTTATTACAAACCCAAAATGCTGTGAAATTGTTTGACAGTAATTAATCTTGAAAGAGCTTCGCAACTGTTGTGGCCACGTAACTGACGTGAGACCCACTTCATGACGTCACCCAATCGAGTTAAAAGAACCGCGTAATGTTGCGGAAGAGATGAGGATTAGCTCTGACGTCACACGGGTACCTCCCCTCGAGCCAGGAGACTTCTCGACATCCAGACAATTCGATTAATAACGTGTCAACACTTCGAGAACAAATTCAATAAACATCTCGTAAGTAGCGAGAACAACACGATACACGAGGGAACACGAGGGGTTGCTGGAATATGAGGAAAACAATTCCGGTTCACATTTCAAGTGCGAACTAATAAGAATAATAACCGTGACAAATATTTACGTGAATATACAAAAAGTTATAGTTATAGCACATACATTTTGTCCCCACCACTTTTAGGATCCAATAAAAAATATGAAAAATAAAACATGAGAATAAAAAAAAACTTATTGATAAAACATTAATCAAATTGGACTTCGGTTTTGGTTTATACCATATGTTAGCATTACAGTCTATAACCCGTTCTATCATGAAAGATAGTTATGTTTGACACAGTTTAAAGCTCCTTTCCCTAGTTATGTGACCACCACCCAGCATAACAAATATGACTGATTAAGACTATTTGATATTGTACTTTGGCATAGTTTTTAGATAATAGTTATATATTTAGCTTAGTCATAGTAGGGCATCAAGCATTTTACCTGTAAATATTTAAAATAATATCATACAAATTGTAATGCTTTATAGAAACCCTTAAATAAATAAAAAATAAATAAATATAATATGAAATGATTAAATATGATATAATTATCTGGTTGTCACTGGGGTAAGAAGTGGTCACAAAGCGATGGCGGGGAGCAGCAGTAGAGCGTCAAACTAAAAAATCTCAAGTATATCTGTCAACACTGATACAGTTTCACTAACATGTTTTAACAAAACGCAACCAGTAAATCATGACAGCAAATCGTTGAAAGGCTCTCGTTCGTATTATTAATATTATGTGTTTGTTGCTTTATTATGTGTTTCTGTTTCTTATTGTCTGGACCATCGCTTTAGTTGTTGGACATCATTCTTTACTGCCAGAGATTATGTCTTAACAACGCTGGTCATTTTCTTGTTTTAATATTCTTTTTTGCATTCTTCATTTTTCATTACATCTGTACGTCTTTCTTCATATTAATTCGTCATTGTACTGTTCTCAATGTAAGTGTGGCATTTGTGTTGGTCCTTAAGTTTTAATCAGCTATACTGAGAAAGAATAAGTAAAGATATGAAAGAATAAATTACGTTTATAAAAAACCATAATAACTCTCGTCTTATTCTTAAGAATTGACAAACGGTTTAAATTTTTTCAGAGTTTTTATTTACGAATGCAGACTTTTGAAACAATTTCTTCTTAGGTCCAACTTTTTAACCCTACTACGCAACCTAATTTATTACTTGAACAGTGTGTAATGAATTTTTATGATGTAAAAAAGGAGTTAAATTTTTTTTGTTAGCTTGCAGACGTTTTAATTTAAATTTATTTCCTTTACTGTTGGCTCACAAGTTTCTTGACACTAGTTTGAGATATTTTATTGGGAACGGTAACGTGGCAGAAACCCGTTAACACAATCAGTGGCATTTCCAGTCGTGTTCGCTGTGAGGTTGATTGAGACAAGTAGAGAACTCATGGCTATTAAGATCTCAGTATGTCTCCCCCCCTTTTAACCGCAACGAATCTGAACTATGCCAACCACATTTTAGCTCCGTATCGTTATCATTAACATCACTGGCAACATAGGTGCATTCCCACGGTTTAACACACCCTAATTGCTCTCTATCGATCTTAGGGAAATGTCACGCTGCTTCTAAGCCGTAAGAGTCTTATTCACTAAGACCACGAAAACGTTCGCAAGCATAAATATCATTAGGGGTAAAAGGCAGTCCAAGGTACAACATCGCACTAGGTACTAACTAAATTACTACATAGTACATAGCATATTGAAACAAATTGTCGTATAAGCTTATTAGAATAATACCAAAACGTAAATAACAACTTATTAATACAGATTTATATTGTTTATGTCATTAATAAATCACCGACTGAACTGGTAAAATACAAACGAGTTGTTGGTAGCAAAATATTGTTCAATAAGGTACGATCAATGTAAAACAATTTCGTTGAGCCCAATGTTACATAAAACCACAAAAACGTCACACTTTTAGTTAGTGGCACGTATATGATTGTCGAGCTTGTACTATTAATTTGGTAAACACAAACATTATATTGAAGAATGAGTACATTAATTTGGTATTCTTTATTTATTTAATAATGCGTGTTGCATTCGGTTAACGTATCAATAATCAATATCCAAATCAACACCGATAATAACACACACACAAATTGCTATACAGGCTTATTGCAGCCTTAATAATTTCTAAGTTTTAGCTGGATTGATAATTATTTGGTATTTTGTGGTAGTGTTAAAATTTGTGTACAAGAAATCACTGTAAACAGCGCGAAAATGAAAATAAACGACTGGAGTTTTAACGTTTTGAAGCATTAATAATAAATATCACACCACACATTCAAATTTCTTGCAGATCTCTGTTTCATGATCTAAATTTAACGCTATGCTGGTCCAATTATAGCGAACTCGTTATTTTCTTTACAAACATTCTTTCGTAAATGGGACAAATGATATGATTTCACCTAGTTCAGTCAAATACATTGGAATAGTATAGTAGTGGGGTTCAGTATTACGAACCAAGCAAACACAACCTGTCAAATCCATTGATATGAACGTAGATGCCCAAAACATGGACGTATTGGAGCTTGAGTAACGTGCGGTATTGAAGTCTATCCGAAACCTGTGACGTGTGCGTGATTCCCCGTCATTCCTCTCGATCATGTTTCTGACGTGAAGGGATATCTCTCTATTAATGTTCAATCATAAGTGAATATTACTTCTGCCGGCCAGAGTGGGCGTCCTTTTTAAATCAACTAGTAGTGACATGTGGAGGCTTTAAATGTCAATACGTCAAAGGAGAAATGTTAAAATTATTAACATTCCTAAAAAAAAGAAATTTGATTAAGTCAGGTGGTTTAACAAAAATAAAAATATCTTCAGTATCAAAAGTAACCTATGTTTAGGCTTTTACTCGAACTGTGAACCTAAAATGATAGTTATACTTATAATAGTCTAGTCTATCAAAGGATGTGTTATACATTTGTAACGATTAAAGATATCTGTAATAATTTATTTCCCCACCGTACACATTACTTGTTCTGTTTCATTCATGTTTAGTCACGCATTGAACAATCTATATTGTTGTAAACATTTCATTTTAATATTGGATTACAGTTATCTGAGCCTACTATTTTTATAAAACATCATTAATTGCCATAGAGTGAATTGAAGGATCATGTACTCTATAGCAGGAAACAAAGTGATGAGGTAAATAAATGTATATACAGTAGTAACAGTACATATAATAACAATTATACATACGAACATCTACAGAAATATTAATTCCCTTAATGGTCACACAGTTCGTACGAACAAGTATGTATTCAGGAAGGTAAATACATTTGTTAGTACGATGCCTAATCACGGGATCCCGTCTGCGTATTTGCTACGCGTCCCTCTTACGATGTTCTACAAGATTTATTATAGTAAATGTATAGTTGTAACGAAGTGTCAAAGAAGTGTTTTCAGGATTCACCTTTGTCGTAGGAAAACCATTAACAAACTTCGGTTCGAACACTTGTGTAGCTAATCGAATCGTTTCTCTTCCTCGTTCAATTCTCGATACTCACATCGATCTCAGCCGTCGTACATCTCATGTGTCTCGAGTCAAGTCTTGCAATAAACACACTAATTCATTTCACTCTCTGCTTCCCTCGTATTTGATGGCCTACTCGAGCTACTCGCGTCGTCGGAAACGCCAAAAGATCTTTCGCTTCGTTACCCTCTGTATGTCGACGTATAGGCCTAAACGTCTCTTTAATCAAGAAAATTGCTCTGTGCTGCTGTTATTCAAATACAGTACCGTCTTGTTAGCGTAACATAGTCACAGAAATGAGCATTCACTCGAATTAGATTTGATTTCACCGCGGAGGCAATCTTTGTCGGAACAGTACGAAGCAGCACGTGGACATTAATAAGAGATTTGCTGCTTGGCAAGTGTAAAATATTGACGCCGAACCCACCGCAAGTTTGTAAGTAGTTTCGAACCAACGGAAAGCTCGGGGGAAGTATTCTGGGATTGTCCTAGCTATAACTTTCCATGGTACCCATTGAGACACTGCACTATTGTCCCCTGAGCACCGCCCCTCCATCTAAGATTGATACACTCCGAATGAAACCTCCATTCAAATACACTGGGAAGATGGATGGTGGACCTGCGAACCGCTTATATAGCAAAACATGAGATTTGTATTATGCATCCCCCCTCTCCCCCCCCCCAGCGACCGTCCGTGACGTAGGCTTGTGTCCCATCTCCGGGGACAACAGCGAGTTTCATTAGATTAGCGCCGGACACGTAAAATGTACCAAATCGTAAAAAATATTCCCGCGGTCAAAACACGTTTTCCTGTAGTCCTCGTACGACTTTACTACGGACGCTCCATTCAGTTGGGGGTTCATGCGTGGAATCAGCTATGTAGGGGTGGGGGGTGGGGGGTGGGTAGCACTAACAGCGCACTCTGTCGTATGCAGTAGGGGAAGGGGTGAGTGGGCGTGTTTTGTCATGTTATTAAATAATGGGGCAGCAAATAAAAGAGTGCTGTAGAGGAAGAGGATTTTTTCTAGTGTTCTATTAAATAATAGGACATCACATCAGTAAGAAATCTTTTAGGGGAAAGAGCATGTTTGATAGTGTTCTGTTAAGCTTGGGGTAGCAGAAAGAGCGTGTTACGCGAGTACGCAGTATTGAGTACTGGTTGGAAAAGTGAGTGATTTGTTGTCTTCTATTCAACAATAGGGGATCGATTTCGGTATTCACATTATTTTATTTTACGTTATGAACTGGGTTGGGCTAAATTCTTGCATACTATCGTCTTCCAACAGAGAGGCATGACTAGGCCCGTGATTACCCGTGAAAATTGGAGCCGGACACTCAAGGAAGCATTCTGGTGGCAACGAAATAAACTTTTATGAGGAGGAGTTTAAAGCAGTCATTGTTATTGAAAATTTATTATTAAATCATCAACGGCACAGATAAGGAGGCTGTTTAGCAGCACTATCTATTTATTAGCTTGAACCTCACGTGTATCTGACGACGTGTGTCGAACTCTCAAGTTTCGACGAGCCTCCGCTAGGCGGAGATCAAGTAGACCTTGCTATGTAGACTAGGACCTACAGCGGGCGGTGGGCGAGGGGGGGGGGTGCAGCACCCACTGCAGCTAGGCGCGCTTCCAGTGTTGCCGACGTAGAAACGTCAATTAGTCAGGTCCCGTCTGGCCCCGGGGAAGAATAGGCCCAGAGTGACTCTGCTAGTCGTAAGAGGCGACAAAAGGAGACCTGTCTCGGCCCGGGGTAGAATAGGCCCAGAGTGACTCTGCTAGTCGTAAGAGGCGACAAAAGGAGACCCGGCCCCTCCCCCCACTGCCCCACTGAAGATTTCTCCTCCCACATGGCCCAGCCCCTCCCTTGCTGGACTCCCGTATGACGACCCACGCGACGTACAATGGATTTGATTCGGATGTGGCTTTATTCTTCATCATCATCTTTGTCATCTTCATTATCACCCGCTCATCGTCTCGATTGGCCACAGTTGCGAAAATATGAGACGTTAAGCCCCATTAATCAATCAATCAATTAGTCAGATCTGCTGTCTCAGCCGCTTTGATCTCGTCACAACGCTGTAGGTGTCGCGTGTGGCTTTCTATCCATTGGAGAGACACCTTGCAGCTTGGAGGTGTCGCGCTTGTGCGCTTTCCACGGGGTGTGTGGCTTTCTATCCATTGGAGAGACACCTTGAAGCTTGGAGGTGTCGCGCTTGTGCGCTTTCTCCGGAGTGTGTGGCTTTCTGTCCATTGGAGAGACACACTGCACCATGGATGTGTCGCGCTTGTGCGCTTTCTCCGGAGTGTGTGGCTTTCTATCCATTGGAGAGACACACTGCACCATGGATGTGTCACACTCGTGCGCTTTCCACAGGGTGTGTGGCTTTCTATCCATTGGAGAGACACACTGCACCATGGATGTGTCACACTCGTGCGCTTTCCACAGGGTGTGTGGCTTTCTATCCATTGGAGAGACACACTGCACCATGGATGTGTCACACTCGTGCGCTTTCCACAGGGTGTGTGGCTTTTTATCCAGTGGGGAGCCACCTTGCATAGTACAGGATAGTTGTGTGCAAGAATCATGAAGCTACTCGCCATGTATATAATTATCGTAGAGGTCTGGGAGTTGCTCTCCAAGTCCTACTCATCCTCGTAGAAATTGTCCACCACTGCTGCTCTAATTGAACCGAACGAAAGAGTTTACTATTGTGCTCAATGAACTGTGATCCGTATCGCGTACGCGCTCTACAAAGGCCGCTAATTATCCAATTAACCCGTTGCCTTTCAACAGTCTGATCGTCCTTACTCAAACCGCACTCAGCAAGTCGAGCCGATACCGATATCCGCTCTCATTGGTCACTCCTTGCATCAGCCTCACTTAATCAAACCTGCGTTCTTAGGCCTTACTCTTACATGTATGCTCTTGTATGTGATCACTTACACAGAAACGTTGATTGAAAATATCCAACTCCTTTACCAATACTTTATCGATTATAATATTGGACTCTCTTTCTCCTACGCTTTATTAGTAATACACCATTATTATGCCAATATCGGTAGCACTTTTTCATACATACTTTTTTAATGAAAGCATATTGGTTTAAAATAATATAATACTGCTGCACTTCATTTCATGGTTAGTAAAGTGTCTATCATGATATACACACTTGGAGTAAGATTAAAAACAGTGTTTCTATACTTGCATCTAGAGGTAATAATAATAATAATCTTACGTAGGAATCCCTGTTATACGGTGCACCAGCTTTACATGATGTGACTAACTAATATATTAGAGTGTTTGGTTGGTTGTGAAGAAATGTCACAGGACTGTAAGTAAGGACTCAATCCCAGCCTTCGCATTTACAACTGAGGAAAACTTACGAAAAAACCTTCAGTCACGATTGACGGTGACCGGAATCAAACCGTTGACCTCCCGAATTAGAATCTCGCGTCTCACCGCTGAACCACCTCCATCGGTTCTAAACTTTGGTAAATCCATGGTTAAAGGCACTGCCAATGAATACTGCTGTCCCTACGAGTGAGGAAAGCGCAAAGAGTTTGAATGAAAGTCGTGATTTTGATTTTGATGTCTGACACACCTGTCATTTCACGCTTTTCATGTCAAACGTTTGAACCGGTCCATATGAAATGTTGGATAATTATTTCACTTGCGGCGCTTGAGAAGTGTCATATAGCTGCATGGTCGTCGATTCGCTTTTTTTTGTTATAAATTTTCAAACTAATTAATATTCCATTTCATTATGGATACACATGGGACCTTATGGAGTGTAATATATTTAATAATCTTAAGATGCGATGGTACATTAACGACGACTAAAATACTTTCACCGATATTAAAACTGCGCAAAATTGCGTGCATGTTTTTAATCGTAGCTGAAGAGCGCTTTACTGCATTGAAAAACTGTATAATATGTAACATGTTTTACAAGAACTGGATACCATTAGCGAAAGGTTTCCCCATGATTTCCACTATGTTCGAATTTTCGGTTTACTTTATCTTTAAAGTATTCACAGCGTGTACTTTTCGTTTTGCTGCACTGCTTAACTTACATATTTTAAAGATATTTTAATTAACGCATAGGAAAGAATCAATTATACCGATAACTATGGGATAGAACATGTAAAAATATACTCCCAGACAAAGTGAGAAAAGCAATAAAAATAGAAGATTTTCCAAGCACGAATAGCCTCAGCTTCTGCCCTGGTTTTTGTAACCGTGGTTGGGTTATTAGATATACACTCCCTTATAAATAAAAAACAAGAAAAATGTTTACCATTCCATGAGCATCATCCACAAATCATATTTGTAATTTGGTTTTAAAAGGATCTGTTAAATATAGTTTACTGCACTCTTCAAATACAGCGTTTTCTCAGTAAGTATTTTTTTGTTTTATTATTATAAACCGTGCGTTAACAAGCGAGATAAAAGTGTAGCGAGTTCTTTGTTTTATGATTCCCTTCCGGATATTAAAACAATGTTTATGTGATGTAGAGTAACTTTTAGCTGGCCCATATCATGATTCAGAACTTTGCATAGGTACTACACACAAAGAGCATCACTTTCAACCAGGTCCCTAATGTCCCAGCTCCACCATTAGTGCTTCTCAATTAGAACGAAGCTATCCACCAGTTGGACTTGTAAAACTCCCCATGCACGTATAAATAATGTTAGTAAAAGATCTCACCTGCGCAGCGACCATTCCTTCGCGCAGGCGCAGTAGGTCCGTGTGGGACCACGCGCTGCGGGACCACGGAGGAACGTCTCGTAAATCCTCACCGAAGCGGAAGTTTCCGAGCTGGTTCTTCAGGAACTTGCGGATGTTCCAGGGAAGATCATTGTGCCTGTAAAATAAAACAAACACAAATCAGGGCGGAGTTATGCTACCATCATTACCGCCTGCACTGATTACAGCTTATTAAAACAGAAAAAGTTCAAAGTTGCTAAAGTCGTCGCAACTCCAAAGAAAATTACCGTTGTGCCTCCAAATGAGTGTCTGAATTTTATGTCGGATAATCAGTTCATTAGAATCCTAATGAACTGGAGGAAGAACAAGAGGTGTACCCATAAATTTCTCCCTGTTTAGAAAGTCGAGGGAGAAACGGCCAACCAGGGTAGTTGGTGGCGTTCAGCAGATGCAGCCGTCGACCCCAAGGAATGCCATTCATGTAACGAGGTGCTTACAGTAATACGCATTGTGGTCCCAACTTTCAACTTTATCTCGAAAACTTTGGTTTACAAGACAAGCCGTGCCAACAGCGTTAAATTTGAGTTGTCGTAATAACGGAAACTTTAAGTAAACTTCGAGCAATGTCTTTAGAGGAATTAATAATATTTGGGGAATTACGGTATATATTTATGTCAACACGTACGGTGAGTGATTCTATTCACGTTCAAACGAAAATGTCTGCGAATTTCAGAGTTACGATGCCATCTTATACACTTGCATAACTAGTGCACAAGGATGGTGTTTGCATTATGAATGTAAGTGGAAGGAGCGAGATGTAGACCTACTTACAAAATAAGTACTGAGAGTAGCTACATATTTTCGCGTTTAACTTCCGGCAGAACAGAACATTAAATTAAAATACTGAGTGCTGCACTGAAGTTTTGTGTAGCAGGTAACACGCATAAAGCTTTTACCACACCCACTTTTCGTCACATTCGCTACTCTGTGTAAAACGGGAAATTGAAACCTGATTCAAGAAAAATACAACAATCTAGTTACAAACAATTATATTTGTTAATTTACTTATTAAAAACAATATTATCAATATAAATCCTTCTAAAGCTTACGGTGAAATGGAATAGGGTTAGTTCTATTATTATTTAAATCTTACGAACAAATATAGCTAAAAGCAAAGCCACAACAGAGAACAATAATTATAGAGTACAAACATGACTGCAATTACAAGAGTAATATTATTAATGATGTGGTTGCACGTGAACATCGCCCCCCCTCCCCCCCCCCCCCCTCCCCCTCCTCCTCTCGGGATACGGCACTGATTACGATAATGATAATGATAATATAATGATAATAATAATCGTACATGTTTAATAGTATCGTCAAAGATCAAAAATTTGTCTCTCCTTACAAAATTACACATAGCATAACTGCATAAGCACAGCTGGGTTACTTGGCAAAGAAAAAGAACAAGACGAGAACGTACAGTTATTTGAAGGTTCACAAAATAACGAACTCCAGAATTTTAAATGCTGCATAATATGTAACTCGTAGAAATAGTTGTTTTCTGTTTGAAGTTCTATTTTCGTTCTCGTTCATGAAAAACGAATAAGACATTCAAGTTTACTTACATATACGTTATTTAGTTACAATTTACAAACACTTTTCAAGATAAAATGTAAATTTCACTTTTTTGAAATCGCGCATTTGAGACGTGGGATTCTTTTGCACTGCTTTCTCATGTTTGCCTCCATACTACCATGCCTGCTATGAATTGAGTTCACCTCGTGTCAACGCACGACGCACGACGCACGATGCGCAGCGGGCAACGCGACGCGTCACAGGATTACGATGTGGCGGAAGAAAGAGTAATGATAAGCCCTGGCCAATGTCGATGGCAGAGCGAAATCGATTCTTACTGCTTGAAATAATAGCGATAGATCAGTCGAGTTCTCCTGAAGGCTATTATCGAGAAAGGGGGGAACGAACAGAAAAGTTTAGTAAACAGATCAATCTAAGCGTGAGGACGTTGCTGGAGACGAATTGCCGCCGGAGGTGTGTTCGAGGAGGCCTTACCAGTCCCATAAGTTACCGACCTGCGGGCCATGTGTTACAAGATCGACTCCTGCCTTCAGGATATTATATTTCATGTAAAATACGTCCAAAGAAATTGATTTTGGACTCTCTCGCGTTACGAACGAGAAAAAAAAAACTTTATCGCATTTTTGTAGAAGGGAAATAGAATAAACTGGAGGCTACGTAATATACAGACAAGTTAAATCACACGTAACTTCTTCTGTGCATCCAAACTTTTACGAGAGTTATATAAACTTTGTAGTGGAATTATTATAATGGGTTCTTGTGAAACTTTATCTGTTTTGAAGATGCGTCTACAGACGGTACGCTTGTGTAGCGGCAAGCCAGGCAAGCAGGCAAGCACCTGTGACCGGTCGCCTGAAAACGCTGCACGTTTCCATTCCATTCGATGCACGTTGGGTGAGTTTTTCGAACGCAATTCTGTGGCGTTCGGTCTCCACATTTCAAGAATAGTTCGATTGTGTAAATTGTTAAATCACAACCGCGTGTAATTGGGGTCGGGCGGGAACTGCGGTTAGTTCGCCGCGTCCCCACGGAGGGGAGAAGCGCTAGTAGGTACATTATACGCGCGAGCGTGCATGCATAAACCATTAGTTTATCTCTACAAAAAATACGTACTTTGAAAAAATAATCGCACCTTGCTCCATTGAGTGACTAAACATCCCAGGGCTGCGTCTAATTGTGTGGGTAATTGGTCCCACTAAGTATGTATTTACAATGAATTAAAACAAAGCGAAACAGTTTTAATTACAGAACGTTGCTAGCTTGTTCTCCAACTCTGGGGCGGTAATTGTGTTGTAGCCAAGTTTCAGACTGCATTGTCTTCTGTATTAGCTATTAACACTGGCCTGTAACCAGCAGAATGGGTGATTGGGACTTGAATATAAGCTTTCAACACTCAATGGGATACTATAGTGCTGGCATAATGTGCCAGCTGCGGGTAAGTGATTTCCCAGGTAGCCTTGCGCCAGAATGCAAACCTCCCTTCCCCCCATTCACACACACACAACTGACGACACAAACGAAAATGTGTCTAGCTTTTCATCATTAACATAAGTCGATCTACTCAAATATAAAAATAGCGTATTTCTATACTAAAACGTTGAATGCCAACTGCAGCCGTATTTGATGAAGTCAGTGCACACTGCGACAGAGACGTACCTAATGCATTAATCAATCAACAAAATTCCAGTTGAAGCAAAATTATTACAATCTGAACGAGAAATTGATTCAAAGTTTGAATTGTAGAAATTACATTAAACTTTTCAATTTTTTGGTTTGTATTACACGTGGTTCAACTTCTTGAATTGAAAATTAATAGGAGCTATTTGAAGGAAAAATTGAACCATGTAGAACAGGTTTAAAAAGATAACTGTGAAAAGAAGAAAACTCAATAGTTATGGTAAATTGAAGAACAGCATGAAAATTCAACGCGTTTAGTAAATCCAAGGAAGTTAAATAAACGACTCCTCGGTGGAATTGTGGAATTGTTACATAATTCCAACTTTTAACATTTTACATTCGCTTTAAAACTCTGCCACGTTACATTTACATTACACACAATAGTATATAGAGACACATTTGTAGTGCTTTTCAAACACGCAAGTACTGTAACAGTGTATTAACAGACATTGCATCACAATATTCACGGCTCTGAAAGTGTTTGTAAAGCTCTCTCTCTCTCTCTCTCTCTCTCTCTCTCTCTCTCTCTCTCTCTCTCTCTCTCTCTCTCTCTCTCTCTCTCTGCCAAGGGCGTGCAAGGCGAATGTGCTTTCTAGTCAACGCCATATTGATAATCATTAATCATTGTTGCTTTACTTATTGGAAACACGCTATCGTTTATATATGATATAACTCGGCTCACTGATAATATCTTCGTTTATTTTACTTATTTGAACCTACGGCCTATTTCTATAGGATCCAAAGTTGGACTGCTTTGTATTACTTATTGTAAACGTGCTATGTATGTGTATAGGCCAGCCCTACTCGAGGATTTCTATATCAACAATTGGATTATGTATCCTCCCGGAAAATAATTTATTGCGATCACGTCTTCAATGAAAAACAAGGGAAACGGATATTGGCCCTTTAACGTTATATCACTTTTACAAAAACATCCACGTTAGGATTCGAACGAACTGTTATTGGAAAAATACGCGGATAAAAGAAAACTCAATTAATTTTTTAACTGAACCATTAGTTTTGTACCATAGTCAAGGCTACAGACTGTTATGGAATGTAGGTACTAAACACATAACACGCTGGAAGTATACTTATGATTTTCTCCGGGTATAACCTTGTAAATTTTAATGTGCTCTCTGATTATAGAATTACATCAAATTATTGTTTGTAGATGTATGGAAGGATTTCTTGTCTGTGTTGTATGGGAATGTTATGCTAAATTGTTATAAAGTAATAATAAAAAAATAATATAATATAATGATAATAATTATTGTTATTATTATAAAACGCGGAATGTGTAATCCAACGCTTGTTCCATATTGTATTTTACTTATGAAATGCCATGTTTTATCCGCATACCAATATAGTTAAGTTCCAGAGAGAGAGAAATATTATGTTCAAATGAAAATAGACTGCCAACTGTTGTTTGTACCGACTTTTTACTGGTGTTTACGTCAACCAAGTAGACTTTCGTTTTTCTTTCGTTCACGTCAGTTCGCACGGGATACGACAATTTATGTAGCAAGTGTGAAATATTCTACCACACTGACAGTTCCTCGAGACATTTCTCATGTCATCCTTTGCCTAACATTGAATATCCATGTTTAATGGCGTATAACTCGTGAATAACGGGTTCTTTTTGCGTCCATGACGAAGTATAGCCAATCGGAAAAAGTGTCAGCTTGTACTTGCTTACATTGCGAATGTGTTTACGTATATTGACCATCATTCTTCACGACACGAGTAACGCGCCGGTTTTCATTCAAATCATCATGTATTCATTTAACCATTACAAAAAAAATAGTTAGTACAATCTTCACATTTTTATACAAGCCTGTTACTTGGCTTGTTATTGGATTTAAGGTTCTTTTCCCGTTCGTCTAATAATCCACAAACTTTCACAACGACTACCGAAATGTGTTTACAGAATTTAAATCTGTTACAAATGTATAGCTATATACTTTACTTTAATAAATTGTAATTAAGGCCAGTGTAGGACACAACGCCCTCTTTAGCCTGATGAGTGATGACTGATGAATGATAATGAGGAAGGGATAACTATGTAATCTTTGAGGGACTAAACAGTTATGTTACAACTAACAAGGAACAATTTAAATTTGTATTTGTTTTTTTGTCACACCATTGACTGTTTTATTGATTTTCTCACATACACACTGATTTTAAGCTAAGCTGTTAGAAGGTTCAATACAAAATTAATCATTCACATAATGTACTATAAATTAAAATTGTATAATGTTAAATAGACACAGCCAGAAAATCAATTACAGTCAATTTTTATAGCTGAAGCTATATAATTATTAATAACAATAATTAATATAACAAAGGAATGTGTATCTCATCTATATTTAACTAGGTTTATGTGGACATGATTGAAAAGTGATATAAAATAAATCGCAGACAAAGTTTAGCCAAAGAAGGAATCGATCTCGAGAATATACCTCGGCTATGTATGTACCAAACCTCGTACCTAGATCACTATGTAATCCACAAGACATATTCTAAATTGATAAATGTTTTGTAAGTGTAGTCAATTGTTTTACGCTTGCGGTCGATCTCGTGTTTCGCTGAAATACTTCATTAATCACGTATATTATTAAGAACACTATCGATTGGTAGAATAATACACTATTTGTACATATTTATCAAAAGCTTCTAGGATAAGAGTGACTTTTTTAAAACATTTAACGATTTCAGCATTTGTTTCTTTTTCGTTTTGAAAATAATACTGATGAAGATTGAATACTGTTTGTAAACTCATATATGGGTTGGGGCGAATCTAATATGCAAATCAATCAAGCGCAAAGCGAAATTAATCTGAGCCCATCGTATATTGTATAGCACAATGCCGGACGAACAAGATCATAATATAAATAAAGAATAGCGACGTGTTATTTATTTGGGTGGTAAATGTCTTCTGAGTCGGTTCTAGATTTCTGGGTTTACGTCCAAACGTCACTTACTTACTTACTTTCTTGTAATTAAAGCCAGTGTAGGGAACAATGCCCTCTTTAGCCTGATGAGTGATGACTGATGAATGATAATGAGAAAGGGAGGAGGGGAAGCCTGGTACCGGCACGTAGCCTACTTCTGTCGAAAAGTACCACGGGGACCATCGGCTTTACGTCCCATCCGAAAGGACGGTGTAACTTTGACCAGTCATATAGGTTCCTCCACTTGACGAGAAGAACGAAGCTGTTACACAAGCTATCGAACCCTCCCTGTACTGTACCGCAAATAGCAGTTAAGTTATTAAGTTGAGTTAGTTTGTAAACAACAACCTGGATACAACTTAACTCATGTTAACTATCAGATAACAGCAAATGTTATGATGGAAAATACAAATGATATATTATTATATAACAAGCAAATAGGAAATGTGTATGTACATTGTACAATATCACAGAATACCGTTTACAAATTGTGTTTGGCTCTTAAGGGTATCATCATTTTTAATCGGAAATAAATGGTAACATTAGATATAGTCATCAATATTACACGTTAGTGTAGCGAGGTAAATGACTATAAAAGTGTTGGGAGTTGCTCGACGCGACGGCATTGACGCTCTATCGGTGTCACTCGTCACTCATTTCCGCTCTATTCACACAGGTCATTCTATGAATGTCCAAGGTCTAACTCCACTAATCAAACTTTCATATCGAATTTAGCTAGAATATTATCTTGTACTAACACAAACTCTATACGAATCCCGGCGCAGTTGGCCGAGGTCGATTAGGCGTTGGTCTAGTAAACCGTGGTCTCTGCGTTCCCGGTTCGATTCCTGACTTGGATGTCATGTGGCGGTTTTTCATCCTCACAATCACCCACTCGTTGTCTCGATTAGCCTCGTTGCAAAAATATGATACGTAAAACCTCAAATGTAATCATCATCTATACGAATGACGAACCGATAAGAGAAAAAAAGCGGGTTGCTGGCTCTTGTTTCCAATGCGCATGGCCGGGTTTCTGCTTCATTCAACCCTCGGCCGTCTCACACTGGCACATAACACATCAATATGCAATTGACGAGTGGTGATAGGCGGAGCTTGCGCCGAGTACTGTGTCACGTGACTAGCAGTTGGGAAAAGTCCCTACTGTCCGGACGGATCCACGCAAAACACATCCACACTTATCTCGTTCTAGCTGGTATAATATTCATTTTTAAGATATAACCTGAAAAACATAATTAGTTCACATACCAGTGGTCAATATAAAGGTTATTTCAAAATTATAGACGAAGTAGTTAACTTGTTATAACAATTCACGCACTGAAGAGGATAAAATGAGCAAGGTGTGTTTTGTTTTTTCAACTTCAATTGGCGAAAAACTAATGATCGGATTTTGACGAGAGTTTCTTAAGAACACGTACCAATAATGTGAGACAATAAGCAAATAAACTTTCTAGATAGAAAATGCCCAGAACGAAAATTCATAGCATGCACTAATATGCAAGGTGCTTAGTTTCACGGTCAAAACCGCTACTTTTGAGGCCCAACCGCTACACCCTGCATATTATTGTATGCTGTGAATTTTCGTTCTGAGCAATTTCTATCTAGAAAGTTTATTTGCTTATTGTCTCAAATTATTGGAACACATGCTAAAGAAACTCTCGTCAAAATCCGATCATTAGTTTTTTACAAATTGAAGTTGAAAAAACAAATCACGCGCTGCTCATTTTATCCTTTTGATGCGCAAATTGTTATAACAAGTTAACTACTGGGTCTATAATTTTGAACTAACCTTTATATTGACCACTGGGATGTAAACTAACTACGTTTTCCTATAGGTTTTACCTGAAAAGTGAATATTATAACAGCTAGAACGAGATAAGTGTCGTACATTAAGCGCGTGAAAGCGTAACAGTTCGCGGATTTGTCCCAACTATGGGCGCCACGTTCCTTCGTGACGTCAGGGGGCGGGTAAATCACCACTCGTCCATTGAGATCTCAGTATGGCATTTAAAAAAAATAAGAATTCAACGTTTTTTATTCATCATATACAGGCCCCGATAGGTTTCGCTTGATTATTTAAATTTCTGTGTTCGCTAGATTCTGCGTTTTTTGTGCGATATATCGAGGCTATTGTGCGTTGTGGTCATGCGCGGCAGTATGGAGTGTTTGAGTCTCGTATACAGTTACATAGAATCGATTATCTCGATTGGAAATAAGCGTCAAATACGTATGTTAAGCAATAGGCCCAAATTCACAAAGGTGCCTAAGTGCTAAGACGCCCTATTTTAGGAAAATCTCAATGGTAGGCTATAAATCACACATATGTCGTTCTGCAATGTCATAAAGATAAAATAGTAAAATATCAACAATGTAACAAATAATATTTTATATCTGAATGTGTAGTAATACCCAGAGATAATTTATCTGGATGTATCTAGGTAGGATTTGTCCAACTTAGTCAGGCATCTTTCTGAATCCAGGCCCAGGTTTAAACATTCTAACTGGGGACACTAGACAGTCTACAACATTGGCGTAAAAACATTCTTCCCTTGGAATATTCAGCGTCATACTACGTTAAAGGTAATCGTCGCTGTGAATCAAGCAAAAGAGAAACGACAATAATTGACATAAGAACAAAATTATTGAACTCATACGAGACTACATAACTACCGACGATAGGTAATTACTTTATCCTCATGGCTGGGGTGGTGGCGTTTTACCACAGTATCCACCTCACTTTGTAAAAAATACTCTAATTAAATACACATTTGTATAAGTCCACGTACAAAAAGTGGGATGCTATGAGATGTGTGCGCGTTTTTATCCTTGAATCCACAACACATTGTCTTGTTTGTCCTGTTTGATTATGGTAGTCTGACAAATGAACACATACCATCATGCAACTTCACCTCTGGATCGTGATTTTGCAAACCCCTGAATTGAAAGCCATCCACCGTTTCCTCTCCCCCTCCCCTTTCACCCCTCCCCCCCCCCACTTCGATTCCGTCCCTCATCTTGTTCCCAGCGGAGCTGACAGTTCAAGACGAACTGTTGACCATTCACGAATCCAACTCGCTGACACCAAATTTAAGTTTCTCCAATGGTGCCGTTCGGCGCGTCTAGATTGCTTCCACCACACCCACGAAATTGTCTTATCCTAATGAGGAAAGAAAAGAACCGTCGAGAAAACTTGAATTGGAACACTCCGTTTGGAGTTAGATAAGCTAAACTTGAAACAAGAAACTTGTCGCATTTAATTAAGCCAATGTGACATGGTTTCTGAAACACAACACATAAAGATGCTGTAAAAAGCTTTGTGCAAAGCTGAGAAGGGAGCACCACAGTGTCAGGAGATTTACGAGAGGTTCTAACAATATCATTTACATGGAAACATGTTTCCGAGAGAAAGAAATGCGAATACGTAGTCTTAAGGCTTTGGATAACAATCTATTGGCATCATCTTTTCATATTTTAACTGACATGACGTGCGTGTTTACAATTTCGTGCGAGATTTCGATTCTACAATAATATGATTGTATAACAAGTGCGAGTTTGGCTGATATTATTGAACAAATCTACAACGCCAAAATTGAAACGGAGAAACTCATAAATAATCGAACGTTACTTAAAATTTGCGTTCTTTCAATACGTTTCATGCTGCAACTTAATTTTCAGGACGTATGGGGAAGATATGTTTACAGAATTATACTTAGAAGTTATTAAATGAAACATTGTTAATGTTTACTCCAAACCAAATTTTCGGTTATTAAATTCGGTCGTGACCAATTTGTTGACACCTTATAGCATTCATAAACAGTGTGTACGTAGAAGTAAACTAGGTTGTCAATATCAAAGCGTTTTGAATCTCGATGTATATGTTCGGTTGAAGATCAATTCGTTTAATAGTGTAACTGGAACTTTCACGGAACAATATTATTCATGGGTAAAATTAATGGTATAATGGTTACTTTAATATTCTGTTTCCACACATATTTTATTTCAACAGAAAGCTCCTTATATGCATCTGTTTATTTTTCCTTGCCATGTTGTCTCTACATTGGTTTCTTATTCTTTTCGATGATATCAGGTATATTGTGATGTGTGGTTTGGTCTGCTATAACTAGGTATAGTATAAATTGTAATCTTTACTAAAAATAGTCAAGTATTTTTTCAGGCTTGTATTTGTAATACGCACTACTTGTGGTTATCGCAACCCATATTATATCTATACGTTATCCATATTTTGGCGGATAATTATTAATGTATAATATTTATAACTTAGACACGTATGTTATTTTTATTATATTTTATTATACTATTATATTACTCACGTATCAAATAAGTGTTCGTTTAATACATTATACTCTAAGAGTGGAAGGCACACATTATGTTTTTTGTAGTTATTAGTTTAGGATTAGTATTAACAAGGTAGAAAATTAAATCTACGGAGCACACGTAGTATTCGGTTGTAAGAATGAGACTAAATACTTAGCCTCGTTCTCACACCCGGACATCTTACAGATGTGTTTCGCTAACTCAGTATATATGTTAATTGTGTATACCACCTGTGTTTCAGTAAGAGAAACAAAATTTCAAATTGGGGCCATATGCTGAATAAAAATACATATTTTTATTGTATTGTTTTTTATACTGATGGTTTACTAATCCCGTCCTTTACTATATAGCGAATGTGACAGGAACTGCTTGTTAAGCTATTTCCGTTTTGGTGTTTTTCTGTTTAAAAAAAAGCATTTTCCAAGTTTTTTGAACACGTAACGCCGGAAACAGCCCAACATGCAGCCTCGACGTGGGAAAGCGGGTTGAATGAAATAAATGCGATATCAAACAATCAAAGCCAAGGTTAAACTGATGTGTTTCATTGTGAATATAAGAAACATGATGTTGTCTGTTGTAGCAATGTTATAGTTGCGCACGACAGGTATGATCGTTACTGGCGATCAAGTATGACGCAATGCTAGTTTAGCCGTGAGCTGAATTATGAGCTGGTATTTTTACAAGAGTTTATAGACGTCCATAGGCATTTGGACATTTAAGACTGAAACATAAAATACGGCTAAACCAACAGACCACGTGAATTTTGCCGTAATAATTTAGGCGCTTCGCTTTCGTATTCTGTGTTCGAGGTATAAAATTTGTTGCATAGCGATAAATCTCTCGTGTGGTTTACTTTACACAATAAAAGTCAAAGGAAGGTTGATGTTCACGCCTAGAGTTAACTCCCCCTTCCATGCACAGGTTTTCTTGTTAAGTAGATATATGCCAATGTTGCATGAGGCAACCTGCATTGCTTATCGACACGGAAAATTGCCTCCAAATCGCTTTTACGTTCACACGAAACAAAACGTTCCCCCTAAAACAAGTGTCCGCGAGGAGTTGTTGGTTGTGGAATCACAAATCAGCGAGGAACGACGGTGGAAGGGGGACAATGAGTTTTCCTTTGATGTCGTCCACGGTTTTGTCAGGGGTAGCGTTATACGTGACCCGACCTAAGTGGAAATGAGACGGATTATGTTTCTGTGCAACAGAACATCAGCGTGCTATAGGCCTATAGAACAACGGGGTAGTCAGGGCGCTCCAAACATAGCAGCGTGTCAGAACAACGGGGTAGTCAGGGCGCGCCAAACATAGCAGCGTGTCAGAACAACGGGGTAGTCAGGGCGCGCCAAACATAGCAGCGTGTCAGAACAACGGGATAGTCAGGGCGCGCCAAACATAGCAGCGTGTCAGAACAACGGGGTAGTCAGGGCGCGCCAAACATAGCAGCGTGTCAGAACAACGGGGTAGTTAGGGCGTTTCAAACAAAGCAGCGTGTCAGACCAACGGGGTAGTCAGGGCGCGCCAGACATTGCAGCATGTCAGAACAACGGGGTAGTCAGGGCGCGCCATACATAGCAGCATGTCAGAACAACGGGGTAGTCAGGGCGCTCCAAACATAGCAGCATGTCAGACCAACGGGGTAGTCAGGGCTCGCCAAACATAGCAGCGTGTCAGAACAACGGGGTAGTCAGGGCGCGCCAAACATAGCAGCGTGTCAGAACAACGGGGTAGTCAGGGCTCGCCAAACATAGCAGCGTGTCAGAACAACGGGGTAGTCAGGGCGCGCCAAACATAGCAGCGTGTCAGAACAACGGGGTAGTCAGGGCGCGCCAAACATAGCAGCGTGTCAGAACAACGGGGTAGTCAGGGCGCGCCAAACATAGCAGCATGTCAGAACAACGGGGTAGTCAGGGCGCGCCAAACATAGCAGCGTGTCAGAACAACGTAGTAGTCAGGGTGCTCCAAACATAGCAGCATGTCAGAACAACGGGGTAGTCAGGTGGCCTCAGGTATAGCAGCGTGTCAGAACAACGGGGTAGTCAGGTCGCTTTAAACATAGAAGCGTGTCAGAACAATGGGGTAGTCAGGTGGCCTCAGGTATAGCAGCGTGTCAGAACAACGGGGTATTCAAGGCGCGCCAGACATAGCAGCGTGTCAGAACAACCTGATAATATATTATTGCATGCCGGATAATATATTAGTTACAAAGTTCCACATGTTTTCTTTCCAGTTTATATTAAATGAGCATGGGATAATGAAATTAATTCTAGAGTAGATTTATAAAATAAAAGAGATAAAATAACTTTATCAGGTGATATTAACACGATCGTTTGCATTGTTGGAATGCAGAGGGGCACACCGGGTAAAACAGATCTGCACCCGACAGGTTGCTGCACGCATTCCGTGGAAATATATCATTGTTATCAAAACGTAGAGTTATGCTAATCATGCATGCTGTGGTTGACTATTACTAATGAACGTGGTAGACATTCTAGATGGTTTGCATATCTGCTCGTATCTTCACGCCACTTCGCGTGGTATTTTGATGGTCAAGGGGAGAAAGTTTCGTGAAATTGAACTCGTGTAAGCTCTCGTGTACGTACAAAACTCCACTGGCATTCAAACTGGCTAGGCGTACACTCTTATACGCAAATGAAATCAACATTATAATTGAATATTTATGTCAATTACTGTATATTTCTTACAAATAACCTAGTTATGAGTTGAATTATCATCTATCTGAGATATATTCATATTTGTATAGCACTATCCAACATTGAGTCAAAAAAGCTTACGCAAATAAGTGGATATCACTAACACATATGAGAATGCTGTCAAAAAAACAGTAAAATATTATTATAAATTTAAATTTATAAACACAACAATTTTATAAATGTTATACGCTATATAACACATATTGACAATGAAGCCGAGTTAACTTTATGATGGATATAGAAACCCCTCCTACCCCGGTAATATAGAAGCTGAAATAGGCTTGACCCGGAATTAATTGGTACAGAATTTTTTTTTGTCAGAAGTTGTTTGCTATATATACCTACATACACCGAAGAAAGTTTACCGCCGTCCGACCCCCCTAATTAACGTTATTAATTAAATTGGTAAAATTAATTAATGCTTATACAATCGTTATTTTCAAAGATTTTTCTGATATTGTATATTAAATACATTAAGTAAGGACTTCTGTAATAAGAACAACATTGCAAACCTGTATAAAGGTATTTCGGCAAGCATTAATTAATTAATATCAATATAATAACATTTTTAATAACATGGTTCCCGTGTATAATTGGTATAATGGAATATATTGTTGATAGTTGTAAATACATAAGTAATAACATATGAAACTACTGTAGAAAGTTTACCGAAATAAAAGTAATATTCGTATGATAAATCAGCATAATTAATTAATACATTAATTACCGATTGTTTAAAAGGAATACGTATTTGAATGTATGCATTATGGGTATCAAAAGAAAGCTGCCGATACTTAGGTTTTAATGTCGGTATCTCCGGGTGAAGTAAAACAAAAAAAACTACATTTTCCTTTTTGTGGGGGGGGGGGGGGGATGCAGGTATTTCGTCAAACGTATCAAATAAAAGCTAATACCTTGCTTTTAGGAAAAGTACTTTAACAGGGCGATTATAAAAATGTACCCTAGTGCTTGGCTTATATATTGGGGGGAGGAGGGCGGTTGGGGGTGGTGGCGGGGGGTAAATAAAAAAGCCGCTTTCGCAGCGCCGTACTGGTACTTATTTGAATACCTGAGCTTACTTACTTTTTATGTATATACATCAAATTCTAGCAATAACTAACTTGTTTCGTATGTTTTAAAATATCAGACATAAATAAATAACATTTCAAAATATTGTCAAATAGGCCCGATGTGAAATAAACTCAAATTTAGCTAAACGATCAAGTACCGCTGACACACTTCAACAACAGAATAGTAATTTCACTACCTTCAGATTATTTTACTATTTGAGTGTTCCAAGGCAAGATCAAAATTCTTCTCTTGTGCATACTGTTTGGAATATAAAGCCCCAACCGCAATTGTTGGTATCGGGATTGCAATCGCAATTAAGAAATCATAGAAGAGTTAACCTACATGGTTCTTATGGCGCTGTTCACAATACAATCTTAGTTACGTAATGATTTAGCATGAGAAAATGTACTGTAACGATCCATCCCGACCCCGATTATGAACACGAATATGAATATGAATATGGAATATGGAATATGAAAAAATAAATAACAATTGCTTTGTATTTTATGGAGGAATTGACTGCTTCGTTTATACTTTGGTCTAGAGACAAATCTTATGAAGAGCTGTGCAATATGCATGCTTAGTACATCAAAAGCAAATACTAAAATACCACTGTAGTAGTTGATGGTGACTATAATGGGCTATCAACAATAGCAAAATAAAAAAAAAAACATTTTAAACGGAGTGGCATGGTAATAAACGCACTACAATCCAGTTGAGCCAAACATGACTGTTTGCTGGTTGTTTTTGCTTGAGCAGCAAACAAATTTTCTCACCAACCCAATCAAGTGGCCATATTATTGGTGTGTAATTAACAAATCAAGATTCACTAAGCTACCTACATCGGGTCAAGACAATAACCTATCATAACAGTACTTCAAGCACAAGATGATGCCGCACGTAGAGTCGGCAAACTATTCTACCCTCATTGCATGGTGGATCACTGCAAAGTGAATCTTGGTAGACGGGTCTAGAATTTTGTATCGGATTATATTATTGGCGGTGTTTAACGACGTACTCGACCCCTTAGGTCATATGACGTCTTCCGAATTAAGTCCATCTACATCGCGAGGTCGTCAATCGTCATAAAGGGAGTCCAGCAAGGGAGGGCAGGGACAAGTGGGAGAATAAATCATCAGTGGGATAGTGGAGGTGGAGGAATACCACTGGGTCTCCTTTCGTCACCTCTTCCGACCAGCAGGGTCACTCTGGGCTTATTCTAACCCAGGCCGTGACGGGTCTTTTGTATCGGAGTAATTGAACCTCATATCTATGAAGTCACATTGCAATTAAATTGGGAAAACATTAAAATTGAGTTTACAATAGGCGCTCTTTTACTTACCCCCCCCCCCCCCCCCCTCTACAATATATTAGCCAAGTACTAGGGTACATTTTCTTTTATCGCCCTGTTGAAGTACTTTTCCTAAAAACGACGTATTAATATCTTTCGATTGATACGTTTAACGAAACATCTGCATTCCCCCCCCCCCCCCCCTAGGATTTTTTTTTTTACATCGTCTAGAGATACCGATATTAAAACCCACGTATCGGCAGCTTTCTTTTGATACAGATAATGCATACATTCAAATATGTATTCCTTTTAAACATTGGTAATTAATTTATAATTAATTATGCTGATTTATCATACGAATATTACTTTTATTTCGGTAAACTTTCTACAGTAGTTTCATATGTTACAACTTATGTATTTACAACTATTAACCAAATATTTCATTATACGAATTATACACGGGAACCATTTTATTAAAAATGTTATTATATTGATATTAATTCATTAATGCTTGCCAAAATATCTATACACAGGTTTTCAATGTTCTTCTTATTACAAAAGGCCTTACTTAATGTATTTAATATACAATATCAGACAAATCTTTGAAAATAACGATTATATAAGCATTAATTAATTAATGCATTTTAATTAAGTACGTTAATTAGGGGGGTCGGACGGCGGTAAACTTTCTTCGGCATATGTAGGTATATATAGCAAACAACGTCTGATAAAAAAAAATTCTGTACCAATTAATTCCGGGTAAAATTGCTATTTGACCGGGGTATCCGTCTGGTATTAAAACAAAACAAAATAAAACATCCACGTTCAAAAGATGATTACTCCCATCCCATGCACGTCTTGAAATAAATCAACAAACAAAACCAAATATATAAAATCCATAAAAATAGGTCAGAGCACATCATTACCCATTAATAGCTTTACTGCTTCACTGCTCAATGCTATTAGAGAATAATCTTCCTCCCATAAAGACCTTTTACTTTTTTTACGAGAGAAATAAAAGATTTCCTTCAGTACGCTTCCGTTTGTGTCGTTTGCCAGTAATTCTCCGTTTCCAGGGTAACCGGTTGTTGTCTGCTCAAAAGGCGTAATATTACAGTCGCGTAATTTGAATGAGCTCATGGATTAACTCGTCTTCTTCGAATGGCTGGGGTTCTTTTAAATACTCGCGCATTCATGTTATTATTTTGTAATCTGCCGCCATTACGTCCGCCCAATAGAAGGCTGTGACTTTACAATGTATTGTACTTCCGTTTATAACTTGTGTATCTGTATCCTGTCATGGCAGTCGCTTAAATAAAGCCTAGTAGTTCATCTTAGAATGTATCGTTGTACGTTAATACAATCTGCCCTGAAACCTCCTAAATAACAACAGGTTATGGGCCCAGGACGTAATAGGGGCCAGATGAACTATAAATGGTTGTGAAAAATAGTGTTTTAAGCGGACATGTGGTGAACATTTGAGGTTAAGTGAGGTTATGTGTCTTTCGGTGTAGTACTTGTGAAGTTAGAATTGTGGACGTGCTTGGAAGTGTGGAGGAACTTTTGTGAACAATACGTTTTTGACAAGTTTGATTTATTAATCATCCATGATGGCTTCAAGTAATGCACAATTAACCACCTTGGTGGAAAAACTTAAAGACAAGGACGACTACATGAACTGGAAGTTTGGTATGCTGCTGGTTCTAAAAAGGAAGAAGCTGTGGGCCTACGCTATCGGTACTACCACCGTTGAGCAGGCTGCCGATGCAGAAAAAGACACAGATGCCTGGAGTCTCATTTGCTTACACGTGGATAAATCCCTTTATCCCTATGTCCAGAACACACCAACTGCCAGGGAAGCTTGGACATCTCTGGAATCCCTGTTTGAAGGTAAAACCAAAACACGCTGGATGAATCTGTGGGACGCCTTGCTAGACTCAAAATTATCCAAGCATAATGGAAATGTGCAAGAGTATGTGACCTCAGTGTTGGAGCTAACCAACAAGTTAATCAGCATGGGGAAGCCTGCTGATGATGGCCTGGTGGCTCTCATCATGCTCAGGGGCCTACCTAAGGTTTGCCTGTCTTATCGCATGGGTATTGAGTCAACAGTATCCGACAAGGATTTTACGACAGATACGATAAAGGAGAAGCTCTTGAATGGAAGTCTTGATGAATATCTGAAGCTGGAGGGGTCAGAAGAGGAATCTGTCTTGTATGTGAAGAACGCAAAGAGCTACAGTAACAAGAAGAAGCCATCTCAGGAAGGGCAACAGGGTTCTAACTCAACTCAACAGAACAAGAAGACGGAGAAGAAAAATGTCAAGTGTTTCAAGTGTTGGAAATTCGGACACTACAAATCCGAGTGTCCACAGAAGGAGGACACTCAACAGAACCAGAAGGGAGGCAGGTCCGAATCTTCGCTGCTATGTGCTTTGGGTGTGTCATCCTTTACCAAGGACGACTGGATCATCGATTCCGGAGCATCATCCCATATGACTCCCAGGAGGGAGTGGCTGCGAGATCTTGAAGGGGGAAATCTGTACGACAAGGAAGTCAAATGTGCGGACAACTCGAGTCTCATGGGGGCAGGTAAAGGAGATATACTAGTAAAGTTTCCTGACAACAATGTGAAACCAATCAAAGATGTTACTTATGTGCCAGGTTTAGCGACAAATTTACTGTCGGTTTCAAAGATTGTTAACAAAGGGTTTACAATAATTTTCAATAATGAGGGTTGTAAGATCTATAACCAAGGTAGCTGTAAGATCCAAGGTAAGGCTGAGTACACTGGCTCAGAGTCAAAAGGGGTCTACAAGCTTGACATTATTGAACCTTTGCCAGCAGAAGTTGCATTTGCTGCTGGGGAACATGAGAAACCAGAACGTTTATGGCATAGAAGGTTAGGCCATGTTCATGCTGATTCTGCATTAAAATTAACTGTTAAGGGTCAAGGAATTGACTTAGAATGTAGTAGTGAATCAGAGAATTGTAATCCATGTGTCCCATGTGTGCTAGGTAAGCATCACAGGTCTCCGTTTCCTAAAGGTTGCGCAAATCGCGCAGACAGAGTCCTAGGCCTCGTGCATATGGATCTCTGTGGACCAATGGAAGAGACGTCAATTGGAGGTGCTAAGTACATGTATGTCCTTGTTGATGATTTTTCAAGGAGAATGTTTTGCTACTTTTTAAAGTCAAAAGATGAAACGTTTGAACATTTCTGTGAGTTTAAATCTTGGTCGGAAAATAAAACTGGGTTTAAGATAAAAGTAATTCGTTCTGACAATGGTAGTGAATTCATAAACCAGAAATTTGAAAGCTTTTTGAAGCAGCACGGCATTGAACATCAGACGAGCACTCCATATACACCGGAACAAAATTGTGTGGTCGAGCGTTCAAACCGTTCAATATGCGAAATGGCTCGGTGCATGTTGTATGACTCGGGGTTACCCAAGAAGTACTGGGCAGAGGCGTGCAATTGTGCAGTGTACTTAAAGAATCGTGTAGCACACAGAGCTTTGCAAGGTAAGACGCCACAGGAGTTATGGGGAGGTAAGAAATCTTCTCTGAGGCATTTAAAAGTTTTTGGGTGCCCTGCTCTTGTTCATGTTCCAGATCAGAAAAGAACGAAATGGGATGCCAAGGCAAAAGAGTTGATTTTTGTGGGTTACAGTGAGACAACAAAGGGGTATCGATTGATTGATCCAGAGAAAACTTCAAAAATCATTAAGGCAAGGGATGTGGTTTTTCTAGAAAACTTTGACCGTAAGGCTAAGGACGATAGGATAGCGTCGGGAAAAGAGGGATTTCAAATCATGTCATTTAGTCCAGATGAGGAAAATGAGGTTACTAATCACGAATCAGAGAGTGAATTTGATCCGGCTGATGTCTCAAGTTCCGAGACAAGTGAAATTCATGTAGGGGATGTAGGGGAACAAGAAGATCCTCAGATAAGGAGGTATCCTGTGAGAAAAAGGCTCCCTAAGCAGTTTCCTGATTTTGTACTCCTAGCTGACAATAGCTCTGGGAACGCTAATGATCCTACTTCGGTAAGCGATGCTTTGTCAAGACCGGAAAAGCTTTTTTGGCAAAGAGCTATGGAGGAGGAGATGCAGTCTTTTAAAGAAAATAATGTATGGGAGTTAGTCGATCTACCCGCTGGGTCTAAAGTTGTAGGAAACAAGTGGGTTTTCAAACAAACACAAGGTTTAAATGGTTCTGCACAGTTTCGTGCAAGGTTGGTAGCTAAGGGGTACTCGCAGTCCTACGGGATTGATTTCCATGAAACTTTTTCACCTGTAGTAAGACGATCTACATTAAGGATGCTCATAGCTCATGCTGCAAATCGAGAATTTAAAATCGATCACTTTGATGTGAAAGCTGCGTTTTTGCATGGCGATTTAAATGAAGTTGTTTACATGAGTCAACCGGAGGGTTTGGAGTCTAAACATCCGGAAAAAGTTTGTCTCTTGAGTAAGGCTGTTTATGGCCTTAAACAGTCAGCAAGAAACTGGAATGAGAAAGCTGACAAAGTATTGAAAAATCTTGGTTTTGTACAAGTTGAAGACGAACCTTGTGTGTATATAGAAAGAAAAGGTTAATCTGTAATTATTGTAGCATTGTATGTCGATGATTTTTATGTGTTTCACAATAATGAGGAAAGGAAGGTTAAATTGTTAACTGAACTTCAGAAGCAATTCAATGTTAAAGATCTAGGTGAGGCAAACGATTGCCTGGGTATGAGAATAAGGAGAGATTGGGAAAAAGGAACCATTTTTTTGGATCAAGAAAATTATCTAACGAGTGTGTTGGATCGTTTTGGTATGTCTGATTCAAAACCCCAAAAGACTCCAATGGAGTGTGGGTTAAAACCGTGGAAACTCGAGGGTAAAACGGTTGATGTACCGTATCAAGAGTTAATTGGTTGCCTCCTGTATCTTAGTTCTAATACTAGACCAGATATTTCTTATGTAACAAGTGTGCTCAGCCAATACAATACTAATTACCAGGATGTTCACTGGTCGCTGGCCAAACGTGTGCTCAGATACTTGAAGGGTACAATTAGTCATGGGCTAGTGTTCCAGAAATCTGAAGATTTTAAGTTAATTGGTTTTATAGATGCTGGTTTTGTAAATGATGAAATGGATGGTCTTTCTTACCGCGGTCAGGCATTCATGATAGGCAAATGCCTTGTGTCTTGGGAGAGCAAGAAGCTCAAGGAAGTTGTCCTAAGTTCAACAGAGGCAGAATATGCAGCTCTGTCTGAAGGTTGTAAGGAGGCTCTGTATCTGCGTAGACTGTACGCTAATGTATTCTCAAAGGAATGTGAGACAGTGTCATTATTTAATGATAATCAAAGTGCCTTAAAGTTGTGTAGAAATCCAGTTTTTCATGGTCGCACTAAGCATATTTCCGCTAAGGGTCATTTTGTGCGACAATGCTCAAATAAAAATGAGATAGATGTAAATTATTTAAGCACAAATGAGATGCCTGCTGATGTTATGACTAAAGCCCTATCACATGTGAAACATTTTAATTGTTTAAAAGGTTTAAGCATGGCGTCAGCTTATGGGGAGGTGTTATAATTTTGTAATCTGCCGCCATTACGTCCGCCCAATAGAAGGCTGTGACTTTACAATGTATTGTACTTCCGTTTATAACTTGTGTATCTGTATCCTGTCATGGCAGTCGCTTAAATAAAGCCTAGTAGTTCATCCTTGAATGTATCGTTGTACGTTAATACAATCTGCCCTGAAACCTCCTAAATAACAACAATTCACAATTGAAATAAGAGTTGCAATAGTGAAATAGCAATAAGGTTTAAGCAAATTGGAACATGCAATAACAATGCTGTGGATTAAAATAGTCACAACAATTGAATCAATTCCATTTCTTATTTCCACTTCCCATGATGCACCTTATGACGAACCAATCAGAATGCAGAAGAGCCATAGTAGAAGGTCAATTACGGAAATCAAAATAAAAACAGTCACTACGTTTATCAAGCGGACTGAGTTCGCAATTGACGGTGCGAGCCGAGCTTAGTGCGCACCGAGTTCGACTGATAAACACCTCAGCTCGAGCTTATTTCAGTTCTGTTAAGAAGCCGATCCAGCCCGGTTTAATAGGACAGGGATAGGGTCTAATAGGAGGAGCCCGGATTGAAATATGCTTGCTAAACGGGTTCCGAACTCGGTGCGTACTGAAGTCAGTCCGAACCCAGTCTGCTTGATAAACGTAATGAGTGGCACCGGATATTTTGCTGTTATAGTCAATGATAGTAAGTACACAATTAAGGCGCTGCTTTGACTACTGAAATAAGCAACTAGTCTTCGGTTGTGAACCAGTTGCTTGTTATTTCACTATTTCACTGTTTCTTATTGCAACTCTTATTTCAATTGTGAATCGGCCTTAACTAGGCGGACTATTCTTCTATACGTTGTTGCGAGGAGTTGTTTGTTATCTTGATGTTGCGAATATCGAAGCGGAAGCAAAGTTTCGCGCGGTTTCGCTCGGTTCTGTGCTGTACAATAAGAGGTGACGCGATAATGGTTGGAATTATGGTTAGAATCTATAAGAATAGGATACAATCTCTGTTTGCTTTACAGCCGTAGGTCCGCGGTACAGCTCATGCGGTTGAATAAATAAATAAAACAAATTCACATTTAGAGTCTACCCACTCAGTAACTTAACTGATTTGCAGTGGGGGACTTTAATTTAAAGTGACTAAACCAACCCTGTAGGCTACGAATACCATCGACGAGAATCGCAGGTCCTAAGCGTCCGGCACCTATAGGGACGTGGGTTCGAAATCTTGTTGCTTTACGTCTCTATCAATACAGTCATGCTTTTCGAGACGATGAGGGTTGATAGATGAAGGACAATTTTACAAAAACACCATTCCTTATGCGGGATTTGAGCCTACGTCTCAATGGTTAAAGTTATCCTTCGAGTGGTGAAATGTGCATTTCGCTCTAAAACATGTGGACGTTTTGTTCAAGATTGGGTCCCTGTTTGGCACAGACAGCCTCACTAGCACAATGTGTGCTGTGCGAAATTAGGTAAAGGTCTTGAAGGTCACTGATTGTAGATTTTTCATTCTCTAATGATGCCAAAGGTTATGAACGGCCCCGTAATGATGCCTTGCCTCATGACTCAAAGGTAACTGAATAGTTGCAGTGTTTGTCTACCGCCACATAGATGTTCTAATCCCTTATATGTCAAGATCCGTCGATCCCCTGGCAGAACACTTTTAATGATAGACAACGACTAAGTGAAAGTTTTGTATGTGTATTTGTTTGTTTTTTGTTTTGTTTTCCAAAATCAGACGAAATTATTTTTTGACAGCTTGTTGTTTGTCCATTGATTCAATTCATTTGTTTCATTGTTGTCTTTTGGTGTTGCAAGTGCCCTATTGCCAGTCTCGGTGGTCTATAGCTCTAGGGGTAAAGGCGCCCACGCGGCAAGTGAAGACTGAATACCTGGTTTCGTTTCCGAGTCATAGTTCGGTTTTTAATTTCAGGATTTCACAATAAATTCAAAAATTTCAATACACTCGCGTGATTGTGTTCGCTGTAAGAAGAGTATTTTGTTGCAAGAGAGTGTCCTTATGTAGATGCCGTTAATATTGAACCCCTAAGCAAAGTTTCAGATATAGGTAGTAATAATTGTGTTTGTAAGGTGTGACGTGTCATCATTTTGTATAGCGGTGTTGTTTTTGTATGGCAAACGCCTCGATTCTGAAAATACGAGTGGGGCGATGCCTCTTATAAAGAACTTCCGGAAATGCTGACAAACAATGGATTCGACCACTCCTCTCCAATTCAATTGGTTTCCATAGAAACGAGTTATTACGTAGTTTGCCGCACATATGCGTTCTCAATAAAACTTCTGTCGTCAATCTCGACCAGATCGAGGTTTGAGTTACATGAGAGACAAAAAATTAATGATGATAAATAATAATTGTATTTTGTTTGTTTTTTGATATCTTTGGTAAACAGCAATGAGTTATGTTTCGTTCTTTGCTTCCCAAATCCGGGCGACCCCATTTTTCCGAGAAGAAGAAGATTAATCACGATAAGAAGTTTTCCCGAAAGAGAAACGTCTTAATCGACTTTCATTATGATCACCTTTCAAAAATAAACTATTTATCAATCGTTTCTACAATCACAAAATTGTCATCTCCCGTTGGATGAGCATAAATTGTATTGAAGATTCAAGATGAATTAAAATTTTAGAAAATAGTATTTCTAACACAAATATCTCGTACAGCTTTGCGAGTTTTCGAACTGAACGGGACGTTACTACCTATTTCTGAAGCTAATCTCACTTTGTCATTAACCAAATATATGTAAACAAAAACTTGCGAACCTTTTAAATGTTGGGTATTTTATTATTCTTTGTTCTTAAATGAAGACAAGCCTGATTTTAAACAAATATAAAAATGACTAGACCAACATTTCATACAGTTAGATCTCTTTAACTCATACTTCAATTTTTGTTTTAAGTTTTAAGTGTTCAAAGTTTTAAGTTACGAAAGAAGAACTCGTCAGTTTTAGGAGTTTTCCGTTTTTATGTTAATGTTTAGTTTCTGTCGTGTTATGGAGCTTTAAGCTTAGTAAAACACAATGACATTATCATACTAAAGCCTTACATGACAAACTCAAGTTGACAAGATATTAGCATAATTAAGTTTGAACAAAAACTACTATAGCTGGGCTGCAACTTTGACAGACGACCAAGATTGACTACTTAACATGCGTCGTCTAAGAAAACAAGCCAAGAACCATGAACACATTAGAAACGTAACCCCTTTCCTTATAGGCCCTTTACACGAGCAATGTATTGCCAGCAATGCATTTTGGAAAATTACTTTGTATTTAAGTTGAAAAAATGAAAACCATTCTTATATGAGCAATATCTGAGATATGTATACTGCTTCTTAACTCTTATGAGCCCAAATTGGGCCCGGTTTTCACTTTGTCGATGAGGTTTAGCATTATTTAGATATGATTACAAAACTGTAATTTCCTGTGGTTTTAACATTGGCGGTAATCAACACGGTAGCTCAGTATTAAATCTGGGCAAGATTGACGTTTTATATCATATCTTAATAAAATTCCATGACATAACACCCAAACACACAAAATCACAAATGAATTTTAATAATTTATCGGCTTCGTAATAATCTGAAAGCAATAATAATAACAACAGCATGGTTTGTAGTGACTGGGAATTCTCCAGTTAAAGGTACGCTTACTGTTGCTACATAAAATACTTGAAAACATAAAAGTTATAAAATGCCCACAAACTGGAAACAACCATATAACTAGTATGACCTTGGGGGAAAATCTTTTTGAGTTAATTAAGCGAGCGAAGCGAGCGTTTCCACTTGACTCTTATGGCACTTCGTTCTGTTTTTTTGTTTGTTTGTTTGTTTTTTTTGTTTTTGTTTTTTTGTTTTTATGTCCGTCGATAGCGGTCGAACGAAAAGTCCGATCAACTTGAAATTTGGACCATCCACAAGCCTCGATGTGGATTGAAGGTGTATAGTTTTGAGATAAAATCGTTCGGAAAGTTACAAAGTTACACCATAGTTACTGCAAAATATTTTTCTGAAACAAAATGGCGGCAAAATGTGAGATAGCAAGATTTTTCTACAGATTTTTCCGGTCACGAATATGTTAATGTTATGGCGATTTGATAAATATTGGCTAAGTTACACAAAAGTTACTCGAAAATATATTTTTGAAACACAGTTACGGCAAAATGTGAGGTGGCTATGTTATAGTAAATTTTTGTCCGGTTACGAATATACTAATGTAAACGCGATCCGATATGTATTAGAGGCAGAAATTACATTTCTATTGCTGTCAATAACTGTTAGTAACGGTGGCGGACCGCGGCGAAAACATGACAGCGAAAATTCTTAGCAACGCACATTGCACTGCATCCAACAATGTCGGGAAGTATAATATCTATGGAAATTAGAAACATTTTTGCAATGCGCATTCTTGAATTGTTGTTAATTGTTGTTTGTATTAGCATTGAAATCTTTTCGCCAGAAAGTTCGTAGATATTGACGCGCTCGCTTATCAACGCGTCAAACAGAGCGTTTTCCTAGTACAATTCATAATAGAACCTTTGTGTTCATATCCTTCCTGTCAAGAGTCGTTATTGTTTCAAGCACCTCTCTACGTCTACACAGACTATACTATTGGACACAAAAAGGTGAGTCTCTCGATTTAGAAAGCAGTCAATTAAATCATGAATAACGATGCAATGTACAATACAATAAAATTAGTTATTTTAAACATTTTATTGTTAAATATCCCTAAATTGAGTTATTCTCCTCATCCTTTGCGTTATTGTTACAGCAAATGTGCAAAGGTAAACCGTGAAAAACCACCCTCACTTTAAGGGTATGTTGCATTGCATTGCATACAGCTATGGAATAGTTGAAGTATTCGAACAAAGTCTTAAAAAGTAATTATTATTATACATAATTATTTTTTATTTTCTGTTAAAACATTACATCACACATGTGTGTGTTACTGTTATTACAGAGAGGGGACAGGAAACGAGCCACAGCGGCCCATACAGATAATCTCCTATCCCCTTGCCTTATTCTAGTTTCTAATGAGTGATGATTATGAATATGACTGTTATGAATATTTATATTGATGCACTGATGCAATGGGTCCCTACTATAATATAATATTGATGCACTGATGCAATGGGTCCCTACTATAATTGTTATTAATTATAAGTTAAAAAGCTGCAAGAGTCCAGTCCATGTCCGTATCGTGATGCTTGTGTGCATAGCGGTTGTTATATGTGATTTATTATTATCTGGTATGTCTTGGCAGGGTTATGAAAAATGTTTTTTTTATGGCTGATTTGAAACGGCGGGCTGAAGCACTTAATTGGCGTATACTATTGGGTAATGAGTTCCAGGTAAGGGCAGCTCTATTGCAGAATTGATATATTTAGGAAACAACCTTCTATTATACAGCAGTTTCCCTCTTGTGCTACCACTACAAAATATTATTCCTGGTGAATTTTCGAGTCGAGAGACACCTTTTGAAGCCGATAGAACTAATAATAGTAGTCACAATTTTCCCAGCCTGCAGGAGTATATAGACTGTCGAGTATTTTTGTGGCTCTTCGAAGTCCAGCCCTCGCTGGGTTGCTCGCGATAACACCGGTACATATAAAGCAAAGCAAACCGCAACCGCAATCAATGTTTTACGACGCCTCTCTCGGCCCATCATTCAAGCGATGGATAGACGAGCGCAAACCGCACAAAACACGAACACGCCAGCCCGAAGCTCCGATACTGGATAGAGGATGAATCCTCAAAGTTGACCGAAACTTTTGTAATACTTGGCGAGCTGGGCCCGTTGATCAGTGTCTGTGACTGTGTGCGACGGGATGGGATCGCGCTTGGGTTCAGACATTTGGATTCACACAATACGGACCAAAGCATCGTTAAGTATAGGCCTACGCATTGCATCAATAATATCGACAAATTATACGTATATGTGGCTTTATCTAGCTGTATTAACGATACTTTCTCCATTTCCCTATTCTTTTACTTTTTATATTTTGAAACATACGTTCCGCCCCTTTCTCCTCCTCTTTTCATCTTTTAAAACCACCTTGTTCTTTACATAGTAGGTAAATATACGTTCCTTGTTATCTTTTAAAACCATCTTTTTACTTACATAATAATGTAACTATGTACTAAACATGTAAATAGAAAGGTGATTATAAAACGCTTTATTATAACATCTGTTTGTATTTTGTATTATTTAATGTTACTGTCAGTTGCAAGTTCTTTTGTTCTGAAGTAAATAATCACTTTGGTGTTTTATCTATATGTTTGCTCAATACTACGACTACTTTACTTTTAGCTGTTTTTAGAATCATTATAATATTGTATTGTTTTAAATCATTATTATTATACCTAGTATAATTAATAGGTTGTTTAGTATCGATTGGCAGTCAGTACTTCTGTTTGGAGCTGTGCTTAGCCAACTTCCTTTCACGGTTTAGCCGCGGTAGCTTAGCCGGTTCCCATACGAACACCGAAGTTAAGCAACCTTGGGCTAGGTAAGGTGAAGGATGGGTGACCACTCTCCTCCGAAACACTAGTTACCGTTGGTTAGAGCATACTGGAGGGTTTGAAATCTTGTGTAACAGCTATCTTCTTCTCGTCACGACAGTCCAGGTTAGTGGAGGAATCTATATGAATGTCCAAAGTTACACCGTCCTTTCGGATGGGACGTAAAGCAGATGGTTCCCTTGGTACTTTTCGACAGGAGTAGGCTACGTGCCGGTACCGGGCCTCCCCTCCTCCCTTCCTCATAATCATTCATCTTTCATCAATCAACATATACAGTATATTAAATCTGCACTAGTAGACCTCGGTCTTGTTGCAGATATAGACTGAATAATAATAGTGCATGTTCACTCTTGTGAACGCTTCCACTCTCCCGTCTGTCGAGTGGTTTGACCTTGAACCTCGTACGACCCTGTCTCCTGTAGATTCACCGCGATGACATTGGAACTGCGCGCCACGTAGTTGATATACGTACAATACAGATTGGTAACAAGGCCACACGAGCATTCGTTGACCTTTCCTCATGTTATCATGATGTCAAGCTAAGCTAGCTATTGAGGACGAAGATATATCGCGATAGCACACAGGGCCACATCAGTCATGGTAACTTTGTAATATGGTACAAACGAGACAACGGAAATTTTTCTTTAAATTGATTTTAAACCGTGCGTATGAAATATCAACGCAGGTTTAAGCAGAGTTTAGTACAATATTATCAAATTAGTGTATAGGTTAACAGTACAAAAATAATAATACATGAACATTGATTAACAAACAAATGTATAATAATTATTATACTTAAATGAGCATTTCGATCAAAAAACAACTTTTGCTTTAAAACTTTGATAATCCCGTGTTCCACCGGTCTTGCATAATTATGACCATCACCTATTAACCGGTATAGCGTGGTGAACTAAATTAATATATATTGCATTCGAATTTGTATGCGCTAACATATTATTATATGCGACAAATTCATACACGGTTTGTACATTTCTACACCTACAAGCTTTTGTTACACTGGAAAGTTAGGACAGCAAAAAGCAAAGGAAAAGTTACTCTATTCAAGTAGCGATGGCGCGTTTAACTTATGGAACTTTTTCCTTTCCAATCTCACTAGAAAGTTGAAGAGTGACAAGTAAAAATAACTCCCCAAAAGTGAGACTCGGCTCATCTGGAGAAAAGAGAAAAGAGAATAGTGAAGAGTAGAATGTGATTGGTCAATATTGAATTGCCATTGAGTACAACATTGTAAGACTGTTGAATGACTGAGAGAAAATGTTACGTAGCCTTTCCGTGAGGCGGCGTAAAGATGGGTAATACATTCGCGTATCAAACCTTAACTCCAACACATTGTTTCGTTGTGCTCAGAGCTTCTATGAAAGTAGTCAGTGTTTTTCCTACACGTAGTATCCGGTCAATTCAAAAGACCAATCGCTTTTGTTTTGCTTCTTAATTAAATTTTATCCTTTTTGCGCATACACAATTTTTAAATTCTCTTCTTGTGACGTAGCGATAAACTCTCCCCCCTCCCCCAACACTTGTTAAATTGCTATATTTTTTATAGTAAATACTAAACAAAATTGTGTTTGAATTGAAATCTGCTGCTTATGTTACGTAGCATGACTTTTGTCAAAAACAAATCTCGGGCGCCCCTCCGGTCCCTTTCCGGGATTTAGGCATCCGGAAAACCAGGAGTAAGCGCAGCGGGCTTCACAAACCGGCATTGGTTGAACCGGAAACTTTTCAACTGTGTTGTTGTTGATTTAGGATAAGAAACTCTGCCCAGGTCCTTTCAGTTAACTAATTGATTGATTACACACTGGATCAACGGGTTTTCCGTTCTTCATTCACACAGAAAACCCGAAAAAACTTTGAACCAAATTTTGCACACTATTTTGTTAACAAGTAAACAAACTGTGTAAACAAACTGGATATAATAAAACAAAGCGGTGCTTCCACGAGTCAATCTTTATATTCCATACTTTCTTCTCTTAACAATTTATACGTATTACTTTTAAAAATGAAATCGTGCAGAATTTCCAGTAACAGGGTCTCGTAGTTGAATTTCGGTCTGCCTTAAGGCTTTTAAAAACAGTTTCAGTATTCGTCTAATGACCGAGGAAAGCACTGAACATTGCCGTAGGGTTGTACTCAACGTAAAGCTTCCATTTTACTGCTAGGTGTGGGTCGTTCAACTGAGCTTCTTCGAAAGGACAAAATCACCCCTAATGGCATTGTTGCATTACACAAAAACACAACATTGATCTAAAAAGATATTTAAACACTTTTATGAACGGTAACCTTATACTTTTAAGTTTTTTTTTTAAATTGTGAATTTAGAGTTGTAAATCGTCATTAATATTATAATGAGCAAACTTAACAAAATTTGTTTTGTAAGTGTTACCGCGTTGGATGTATGGCACTGCTGACAGGTCGTCTGCTATACACACTCGAAAATGATCAAAGCCAATTGTCTCTCGTCTACTGAAGGCAAGGCAAGTTGACACCGTACCGGGATTGGAATAATTTTAAATTGAATTTATTTGTTAAAAGTAAAAAAGTGTAACATGAACATTTCACTGGTATTAATTTTATCTTAATCAGTGAGTTAAGTACGAAACAGAAAAGCAGCATGAAATGAATGTTGAGTTAGTAACCTTCAAGTGTATTAAATATGATATATTTTAATCTTTTTAATGTATTTTAATATTTTTTATTTTTTTTTATTTTTTTTTTTTTTTATTTTTTTATGTTATATATATATACACGTTATATTCATATATATTCACGTAAATACATTACTATAAGGGTCGGTTTCACCAACTTTTGAAACTCCTATTAACCAATAAGCGAAGACTTTCTATCCTTCACCATCGCTGCCATGCATTTTGAATGTTTGTCTTTGTTGAAACTTTGGTTACCAAACCGAGCTTACTAAATCAGAGCTTAAAGAAGTTGGTGAATTGGGACCTAAGAGGAATTAACAGAAGACCGTGTAAATGTTTACATTGGATGGAAAAGTTGAATGTAATTTATCGATTAAAATTTTGCTTCACTGTTTTCGTTTAGGACATATGCAATTTTTTTTCAGGACTAATCACCAAAGACTATCACTCAAGACTGTCACTGTAGAGATTACTAGAGACTATCACTGAAGACTGTCACTGAAGTCCGACACTGAAGACTGACATTGAATAGATCACTTGAGACTGTCACTGAAGGTTGACACCCGCAGAGATCACTAGAGACTGTTACTGAAGTAGATTGTGAAGGCAGTTTAATATTGTACTGGTGGCGGTGCCAGAGTCAATTTGAACTAGTTCTACAAAAACGATCGCCAAAAAATCTTACGAAGACAACTTAAAATAGCTATATATATATATAATTGTATCGATTGATTAGTGATCACCATGAACGGTAACGGTAACATCAAGCACGTTGTCCTACCAGTGTGCAGTGCTTGAGGAATTTTGGTTGAATTCGTCTGCATTCAATATTTGCATCATTTTCATCAACCTTCTTCAACTGAATGAGTTGAAGGGAAAGTTTTTCTGTGTGCAACAGGTACCGTAAAGATTGGTCAAAAAGTAGGCCTAAGGGTAAGACCATTAGCTAACAAGGTATAGTTTCTATCTCGCGTCTGACTTTACAAGTCACCACTTTAATTTATCACTTGTTTATACCTTACGGCAATGAGAAGCTCGCAATAGTTAAACACGCAGAATTTACGATGTTTTGTTGATAGCTTAAGAGCGCTTCAAGATAATGAAAATTGAATTCTACTCAAAATTTCGTTTTATACCAGCTAAACAATGAACTTAAAAACGTTGAAATATTGTAACTAATAATACAACGTTAACAAAGTTACACAACAACAACAACAACATTAACAAAGTTAATACAACCGTAAAAATTACAATACTTTATACCTTAAATTCATTGTTTAGCAGTAGCTGATACAAAACTAAATAGCACGTAGGAATCACCTTTTCAATATCTTTAAGCGTCCTCAAGATATCAATAAATAACCGTTAACTTACCGTGTAAGATCCCTTTGGTCTTAAATGTTTCACAACTCTAGTTGCGTCTAGAGCATAATTATTTCAACAAGTAAGAAAAGTCTATATTTCGTATACATGTCCAATGCCCATGTTTCGGACCCATGTAAACACACACCTAAAGGCTCAACCACAATTGACGCCATCGTAATTGTCATCGGGATCGCAATTTTAGAAATATGATTTACCATTACAATCCATTATGACGACGTTACGATTTTGTTGCGAAATCAAGTAAGTTAGCTCCCACGATTTTCGGATAACGATTACAATCACGATGCCGTCGGTTGTGGTTGAACTTTTAGGTGGTTAATGAGTTGTGACAACAACAACAACAACTCGAATAAAGCAGTAACGTGTTTGTTTTGCGGTTGTTTCACTTAAACCTTCCAGAAGAACTTTAGTGAGTAGAAACGTCTACTTTTCGAACTACACCGGAGATTCGTCGAGGATTTGACTTCCTAACCAACCCACAGACACAATCATGTCCGTACATTGCGACGTCCTTTGCGCCTAGATCACTCTATTAAGTCGATCCCCCCCCCCCCCCCCCCCCCGACACTTCCCACTTGGATCCTTGCTCGTGTGCGTCGTTAGACTGACTATTTAATAGAGAGAATTAAAAGATCCTTAGAGTTATATAGCTTGCACATAATGCCTCTCTCTAAGAGGGGCGTAATCCATCAGAATCCTCTACCCGCAAGCTTTTATCTAGTTTATACCCCATCTGCTCACAATGTGAACAAACTAGAATCCTAACACATAATTAATTAACCTGTTTTACACTTAGCTAATATTCAAGTTTTAGTATTCTCGCAGCTATGGCAAGTTTCGTTTTTCTTCACGCAACAAGAAATGAAGTTGAAGCGTGTTTTTTTTGGCTTCATTTTGTGTCTAATGTAGATGATACTTTACATTATCATTTTATTAACGAAACCTTCCTGGCAAGAGAGAGATTTCTTCTTAGAAAATATTAATCGCGAAAAGCTCTACTGATTGCTCTGCTGTCAATCCCGTACGGTAGATAAGATAATTTGCAAACATGGCGTTACCTATATAAATTACACTGTTAGATTGAAGTTTGAACGTAAAAGAATGGTTGGATCCAAACTTATAAACAATTATGTGGTATCATCTACATCAAATATATTAGTAGTGCGTTAGAATAATAGTCATTTTTGCAAGAACTGTGTTATATATCAAAGTTTCATCAAATTAATAATTAATAATAATTATAACAATAATAATAAAAATAATAATCATTATTATTATTATTATTATTATTATTATCATAACAATAATTCAACGGAAATTGGACCCGTATTCATACTCGACCCAATTAGCCCAATGGAAAACCAATGATGCTACCTATTGTGTTTGTCTCCATATAAAAACCCCGTTCATGAATATAAACTCCTGCAGTTACAATGGGTCAAATATGATTACAGATCCATACTATTATTACAAACGAACGCTTTGAAAATAACCGGTGTATAAGCTATCATGTGATCATGCGGGATTCTACCTATACACAATATGCGTATATTGAAATGTTCGGCAAATGGTCACGAAATTCCCGGTGAAAATTAAAACGACCGTTCGTCGTTTTGTTTGTGCCGACTCAAATTGGTTCATTAAGCCTACGTCACGCAAACGAATGATCATTTTGTAACGCACCCTATTTAGTGAAGAAGGTAAACCGCAGCCTGCCACCCTTGCATGTTTACAGCGGAGGTATCTCGAGTTGCTGGTATGGGCCTAGACCACGGTTGATTGGACCCTAACCCTGTTCTAATCAGCCGTGGCTACTCCTTTGGTCAGTGCATAAATCGAGTCGTCTTTGTGTGCAATCATTTGTAGAAGAGGTTTTGCAAGTTGAAAGACAGCCGCTTCATGTAATACGTTCTTGTTATGATTGTGGACTCTGTGGCGTATCCGGTGGGGAGGGGGGGGGGGCTGGGGGGCTGCAGCCCCCCCCAGAAATCTCAGCTTTAGTTTTAATCTGCAAATCATCTAAATTAACGCAAGAACTCCCGTATAGGTGATATTGTATAAGTTTGGAACAATATAGTAATTTCATTTAAAATTATTTTTAAATCGTATTTCGCGCCATTATAACCCATATACGTTCAGTGAAGTACCTTACCTCCTTCTAAAACACATTAAAACTATTTTTTTTTAAACAGATTTCTTTAAACATTGCCTACGGCACTATTGTGGGGGACATCCCCCTCACACCCCCCCATTGTGCATATCGTCTCTTGTGCACCTTTGTACACTTATGTTCTACTCTGAGAAACCCTCCACGGAATATATTCCTGCGTACGCCACTGGTTGTGGTAAAGTTGTGTAGTACGAAGCAACTTTGATTTTCCACTGTCAGCTTTGTTCTCTTGGTCGTAGCTACACTTCTGTAGCGTACACATCTATTACGGGGTTTACTTATGTCGTTGAATGATTTGTTTGCATCAGAATGATGGTTTGAAAATCTTTCGTGTGAATAGATGACAGGTCAAGCGTATTAACCACGAGGACCCATTTTACGGGTTTGACGAGTGTGACCACCGTTGAAAATAAAACAGCTCACACCGAGTTAAAATGGGACCTAGCACACATAGGTACCTCAGCAGGAATTCCAGCTGAAATACTGTCCATTTACATTCCTAATTAGCATTATTACCACAATGGTTGTATTCAATTGACCTAGTTTTCTATCTTGTTCGTCTACTGAATGTCGAATATCTGGACTAGAACGTTTCCAAATACGATACGAAATCACAAATAGAATTATAATCTGAGTAAGGAAGTTGTGTGAAACGAGTGTAGATTTTTTACGAGCAACGATTAGTCCTCACTAACGGTTTCCCTTCTTTGAGTTTAGATCTCAATTATTAGTTAAGTCTTAGCCCAATTGAAATGTTCTACATTCTTGTTGATCCCTTGATTGGATAAACCCACTGGGGAATAAGGGATCGAGCCATTTTTGTCCATTTTTGGGTTTTGCATTTACAGGCATAATCTAGAACTGCTCTTGCATTGGGACTAAAGGAGACAAGTCACAACCTCAAAATTGTATGTGTTTTGCCCATGGACTGAGTCAAATCATTTGACCATAACTTCAAGTTTCAAGTCATTTCAATGGAGTAAAATATACTGACTCATCTCTTTCTACCCACATTGCATATTTTTGTTCAATGGTTTTCACCTATATGCATAGACAAGTCACCTTTTAAGGAAAACAAAATTTAATATTTATTTGCTTTTTTATATGCTAAGGTATTATGTAGAGAGTTAACAACTACTATTACAATTAACAATTTTTGGTCAATTAGGAATGCCCATGTAATAGCAAAAATAATTTACTTCTTGTTTGACCCGTTTGCAGATCTATTGTTGCCACTCAAATCGTCAACTTCATTTATCTCAAAACTTAAAAAATGACTTGACCCCTTATTTACCCCTCCCCCCCTCCCCCCCGCCACCCCTTGAACAGATATATTAGCGTTTTCAATAAGAATAAAACAATAGGTCCATACACATGATATTATAGGGATGTGATGATATGAGAGTGTGAAGTATAACCATGGTAATACCACTCGCCCATTCGATGTCCGTTCCCTAAACATGAGGCGTAGAAGCCATTTCATGAATAATAAACTGTGCTTTTATTATTTAGCAATAGAAAAAAGAAGAAACAAAAAATAGAAAGAGATAAGAAACGAAAATCGAGAACATGTAAAAGTAAACGATCAAGACAGATAAACAAAGCAAGAGAAATATTGCGATAGAAATAGAGATGATGAAAGGGTTGCATAAGAGAATGTAAGAACAAAGGAAGGAAAAGAATAAAGTATAAAGTACAAGGTAAAGGGAAATCGACAATAAGAGAGAGCGTGTGAGGAAGAGAGCCTCTTTGGATGGTTGTTAGAACGCTCTGGTGTAGTGTAGCAGAATGGTATTATAAACAGAATGTATGGGAGTTTTAAGCGTTTTGGTCATGTTAAAGCTTGACTGTGCAGGCTTAATAAAAATCTATGGTCAGCTGTAAACTATAGGCGATTCCCTTTAAAGTCTCTCGCGCGCGACATCGGACGAAGATTCCACATAAATGTCCAGAAATGTGTCTGACCAGACCAGGAGCAGAAACCTTGTGGACGATGGTAATAAAAACAAAGTAGGTATTTCGAAAATAATTTTCCCATTTACAATAAATGGTCGCAAATGGGATGACATGAAACCATATGTACAGTCGGATTTGATAGAAATCATAGCTTCGAGTTAAATCCCTGAAATACTTCGTTTTGAGACAGGCAGATTGGTATATTTAATTAAATCAGCACTAAAACAACAATACGATGACACCGCATAAAAAGATTAATTTAGAATTTAACTGTTGTGATTGTATAACTAGTGCATAATTGTAGTGTGCCCTATGATAATATCACTAGCCAAATGGATTTTCACAGTCATTAGATCGGTTGATGACACAAACTAACCTATAGATAGTTATTGTTACTCTGTGACAATGTATCCACCCAGCAACGATATTGTGAATATTACACCAATTATCAAATCCAATGGTAAAATCAATTTCGTGTTGTATAGGTAGTTATTGTTAGTAATACCAGTAATCTTTGGTAATACATGATTATTATATTGTTCATTTGGCTTACTGCTATTAGAAAAGAACCGCAAATCTGTGGATTTTGTGATTGTTATAAACAATTTGATGTTGTAATTGTAACTGTAATTTTGAATAAATTAGTAACTACTTAAACAAATACTTGCCCGTTTTAAACTTGCTTCACATGTAGCAGTCAGGCTATACAGTAATGCAGATGTCTATACTTATTTCAACAGATGGTCTTGTTTTTATTATTATGTCTATATTTACAGTTTCACGCGTAGGCCTATTCTATTTCTACAACGCAGCAGAAAGGTGGGATTTTTCCAGTCGATGAAACTGAATGGGGTCTTTGCATGGATGGGTGTTGTGGATTCTCGATCAATTTTTGATACATTTTCTAACAATAACTCGCCGATCTGTTTACATTGCTCACTCTTTCTGCTGCCCTCCATCCAACGTACCAAACACCGTTGAGAACCACATTGCAGAGAGAATGAGTTTTACTTTGAGGCAGTGTAACTTTTATAACATTGAACCGACATGACCGTTTGAAGAAATTTTGAACCGATAGAGATGGCTCAGTGCGTAGCACACGAGGTTTTGATTCGGGACGTTGCCAGTTCGATACCCGCTATCGGCAATCCTGACTGAAATTCTTCCCGAGTTTTTCCTTATTCACAAGGAGAATACTGGTTAGGAGTCATAATAACAGCCCTAGGATATTCCTTCCCAACTACTCCAAATATACCGCAATTCACCTAAGCTCTCATTCCAGAACCGTAGCCGGTTGTAAAGTTGCGCCCCCTATTCCGTAACCCGCGCGGAAGTGGCAACCGGTTGCAACTAACGTTAACGTACTAACGTATTTGAATGAGGGCCCTGAGGAGGAACATGTATTGTCTCTGAATAGGTTTCCTACGTAAAATTATTATAATTAAGACATTATTTGATTAAAATAAAGTAATGAAACGGAGGCATGATGGAGTAGGTAATATTTTAAAATCACGAAGGATACTAAAGAAGGGTGGATAAAAGGGAAAAAATAGTCAACATACCAGAATTGGAATACAAGAAACTTATAGAGAATATGCTATGTAATAGATATACATACAGGAATGAGAATACAGAAAAGAGGAAACAGTAAAAAATAGTTTTAAATCAATCCACGGGATGATGCGATGAGAAAAGACAACTGTTGACTCCAAACATTTATAACGTATTATTTTTTAGGATAACCTTTTTGTGGTTAACAGTTAATAAGTAATATTACACTAAGACCATTTTCAAAGCACTGCAAACAGTAAGCAACATAGTATTATATTATGGTTTGGTGTGGCGCATGTATTCTCTATAGAGGAATCACACATGTATTATCTGTATTGTAAAACTCGTTGTTTATGATAAAACACGCCAAGTTTTGACTTGTTTTCAAAAAGTATTAATCACGTTCAAATGCCGCACTAGAAACATTGTTTGAGCACTCTTGTTCTTGTAGGGTTGCGAACATCTTGCACAATGCGCAATAACAAAAGAGAAAGGGTGATATGAATGGTATACGTAACACCGCCTGTCACGTATTTTGGCACATGTGCTGCGTTTTATTGGAGACAGCCACTTCGTCGCCGCAATAACAGGGACATTGGTTGCACCGCTTCCCTCTCAAGACATGACTTGGCTATACACGATACACTAGTCATCACGCAACTATTCTGATGCCGACCTCAGATGCCACTTTCATGCACGCTGTTTTAATGAAAATCAACCGATTTCCATCGTTCTTTAAAAAAAAAAATTGAAGGCGGTTTTCCGCTTAGCATGCTAGTCCCAACGTAACTACGTCTCGTATCGACCTCAGTTCCTTATGTGCTGCTCTTTCATGCACGCTGTTTCAACGCCAAGCAATATATATATATATATATATATATATATATATATATATATATATATATATGTATATATAATGTGATAATTTTCAAATTTTCGCGGACATAAGTAATGTTATTGTTCACCATTTTTCTGGGTTTCGTCACACGATATAAATTGAGTTGGGGGTAAGACTTACCCCACCTCACCCAACGTTTCCAATTCGTCTTAACCACCTACTCAATTTATATCGTGTGACGAAACCCAGAAAAATTGTGAACAATAACATATATATATATATATATATATGACGTTATTTAAGAATTCCTAGAAGTAATTTTCAGCTAAGCATACTGGGCTCAACGTAAGTGGTACCATCAGAGAACATGTGCTCAATTTAGTACAGTGTAGGAAAAATAAAAATCTACATTAAACTTGTCGATGTATTTATATGCTATTTTCGTGACAGTGTGACATAATTAATTACCTTTTAAATAATTGTGACAAGTTTTGGGATGAGTACGGGTTTACGCTAATATTGCGGTAGACGTAATGAAAGGGGTGGGTGTATGGTTTGAAATGAGCTACTCGTAGGTTCTAATTTTACATGCTTATCTCTTCAGAAGTGATGGAGGGGGAGGGGGAGGGGGGGATGTGCGTTGGATGAGTCATAGTTACAATTTTAAGAGATTGGTCCAGGTACCCGGCTCTGAGTTAATCCTTGTGTTAGAACCATTCAAATATACTAGGAAAACGCTCTGTTTGACGCGTTGATAAGCGAGCGCGTCAATATCTATGAACTTTCTGGCGATAAGATTTCAATGCTAATACAAACAACAATTAACAACAATTCAAGAATGCGCATTGCAAAAATGTTTCTAATTTCCATAGCTATTATACTTCCCGACATTGTTGGATGCAGTGCAATGTGCGTTGCTAAGAATTTTCGCTGTCATGACGCCGCGGTCCGCCACCGTTACTAACAGTTATTGACAGCAATAGAAATGTAATTTCTGCCTCTTATGCGTGTCGGATCGCGTTTACATTAGTATATTCGTAACCGGACAAAAATTTACTATAACATAGCCACCTCACATTTTGCCGTAACTGTGTTTCAAAAATATATTTTCGAGTAACTTTTGTGTAACTTTGCCAATATTTATCAGATCGCCATTACAATAACATATTCGTGACCGGAAAATTCTGTAGAAAAATCTGGCTATCTCACATTTTGCCGCCATTTTGTTTCAGAAAAATATTTTGCAGTAACTATGGTGTAACTTTGTAACTTTTCGAACGATTTTGCCTCAAAACTATACACCTTCAATCCACATCGAGGCTTGTGGATGGTCCAAATTTCAAGTTGATGGAAAAAAAACAGAACGAAGTGCCATAAGAGTCAAGTGGAAACGCTCGCTTCGCTCGCTTAATAATGAAACAAAGTTTCTACTCCAAAACTTAAATGTTTCGTAACTTAAATATCATTCAAGGAGATTTGACTGAATTGCTAGCTGACAACTCAAGATAAGATTATCAACTTTTGTGCATTTTATTGACAATGAGGAACATATTAACATTAACAATTACTTAAATTTTGATTTACCATTTTGTCACATCTTATTTCTTTGTGTTGTAATATCGTTACATTTTACTTCTAACAATGTTTTATGTTACAAGTAAACATTCAATCAAAGTTACTGCACTGAAATACGCAAGCATATAGAGATTGTTTTTAGCAACAAACAAAAATCAAGTTTGTATCAACATTTTTGTGAAAGTAGTAAGGGGGTGCCAATGTCATGGGAACTGTTGATATCATTTTAATGAGTAATGCACTTTTAAAATTCACGGAAACAAGTATTACCAAAAGAAAACATATAGTAATATGACTTCCTTCCCTCTTCTTTTTTGAAATCTAACCTAAACTGTTCGGGCTTAAAATAATTTAATTTGTTTTCAATATATATATATACATAATATACGTTGTCTAATACAACATTGAGATCTACATTCTACAATCTACATGAATGAAGACTCTTCTTGGCTCATTTTGGAATGATTTAATAGTCAATAATAAGCAAATAAACTAATTCTATAAACACATGTTTAGGTAATTAGATTATTTATTTATAATTCCTTGAGTTAAAAAGTACAAATGTGCATATTGAAGTCATATAGGCTACAAATAAAAGCAAATATATTTATTAATTTGTCGTTCACAAAATACTGACAATCTAATAAGTTTGGTTTCTGTCCTTATTTCACGATCACAAATTTACCAATCACCCTGTGTACAGACCGGCACCCCCACCAATATACCTACATCGCTACCTATCACTCTGTGAGTACAGACCGCCACCCCCACCAAAATACCTACTCACGTGCTGTTGCTTCACAGCTGGGGTATTGAGGTCTAGTATCATGATATATACATCAGGGAGTGGTGGAGTCTACCAAGTAATTTTTACAGAGCCATAATTACTATACCCAACTGTAAGACGACTGACAATTACGTCATTATACTCAGCTCGATAAAACCTCATATTCCCTATATAAAAAATTGTGAGTGTTTTATGGGGGTTTCAATTTCTATAAACTTTCTAGAAAGTGGCCACGTTAGTAACGCTATGGCGTTAGATATGCCAGTTCATCGTATAAAGAACCAATTGCGTAAATGCCAATTGTGTTCTTAAAGTCAGAGCAGAATAAAGACAGAGTACTTGAGACTAAATTGAATCCTAACATAGATATTGTACTAGACTCTAAACACAATTCGAACGTGCAAAAAGTGTATTTCCAATGTAGTGAGGATTGGTACTCCAAACGTTATTATGATAGAAACCTAGGTCCATTAATCCCCTGCTCGTCTTTGAGGTCTACCGAATCTCCGGGCCAGGGGATTGCCGGACCTTCGTCTTCGATAGAAACAAGCAAAAATATTGGGAATATTGTAGTTTCAGGGACAAACAACCCACGTTAGATACAGAAATATTTGATGAAACCGAAACTCTAGAACGGGAGAATTTTAAATAAAAACACACACAACACGAACAGTAACCACGGTCATTCCGCTCTCTTCCTCAACGCGAGGGCACTCCCTTTTACTTTACTCTCGCGTCTGAGGAAGAAAGGGAACGCTTTCGAAAACTAACGCATTTTAGTAAGTGTTTTTAAGTTATGACCGTCGTTACTGTTCCTGTTGTGTGTTTTTATTTTACACAAATATTTACTCTGTGATTCTTTTATTATGTGCACGTAATAAAGTGGTGTTGAGTGTTTTGGTGTATTATATGACTATGGACACGCTTTGTGTGACTTGTTGATAAGCGAGCACTTGACCTTGACTGAGTGCAATGCGCTTTGCGTCGCCCGTCTTATTCTACGAAAGGTGCGGGATGGTGGTGTCGTATATTAGTCCCACTCGCCACAGTCAGTCAGTCAGTGGTGTTCCTATTTATTTCTACAATACTTATCGTATCGCGGTTACTTTTCGTATTCGTAACGGGACGGAAATTTACTATGGTATTGCTATATATATATCACATGTTAACACAGTTTTTGTTGTTATTCCGTATAAATTCAACTTCTTGAACCATGATGCCACAAAATTATGACAACCAATCCACATGGAAGTTAGTGGGTGTTCCAAATTTCAACTTGGTCGAGTGCCATTGCGAGACAAAAAAAAAACGGTGTCATTAAAGTTGAAGGTAACATATTCGCTTCGCTCGCTTGGTGATTGACTTATTGTATTGACATTAAAGATGATTAAAGATAACATATTGAAACATATTCTTGTATATTTAATAATAATAATTTTTGTAGGAATACCCGTTCTAGGGTGCACACCAGCTTTACCTGATGTGCCCCTCTTCAGGTGACTAACTAGGTTATTAGGGTGTTTGGATAGTTGGGAAGGATTGTCCGAGGGCTGATAGTATGACTCAATCCCAGCATTCGCTTTTACGACTGAGGAAAACCTCGGAAAAAACCTTCAGTCAGGACTGCCGGTGGCCGGAATCGAACCGGCGACCTCCCGAATTAGAGTCTCGCGTCTTACCGCTGAGCCACCTCCATCGGTCTTGTATATTTGTATAAAGACTGACTGACGGTCTTTCCTTGTGGGGCTCACTTTTTATTCTCTCTCTGAAAAGAAAAAAGAAACGAGAACGACCGCAAGTTCTTTCTTGTCGAGTCGCTCCCCGTGTGCTCGGCTGGAAATAACGGTTGATTGAGAGCAGCCATATCACTTGAGTTAGCGCTCAAGCCGTTCGAATTAGAGACATCGTCAAGACAGATCGAGGAAAAGGGATACACGATTGAAAGAAAAGGTAAAACACTCAAAACAGTCCATCGTACATATAGTTTGTGGGTGTGAAAAGTATGAGCAAAGTTGAAAACGTGTGTTTTGTTCTTGTAAGGATGAATAAAAAAAAAAATTAAAAAAAATATATATATATATATATAATCAAGGACAAATTTTAAAACTCCTTCCAAATGTTGGGATATTTAGAACGAGAGTAATTCACTTCCAGACTTCTCTACAATACAATACAATACAATACAATACAATACAATACAATACAATACAATACAATACAATACAATACAATATTAAATGAAGCAAAGGAATAAAACATATTTGCAAAAAACTCGTCATGTTTTCGGACCCACAACGACCCTCATTAATTAGTCAGACTTACTCGTACTCGCATTCATAATGTCAGACGGCGCCACAACATTTGCGCTTGAACATTTGCACAATTGTTTGTGGATGGTCAAGGATGGCAATTTGTTATATTTCTACTCATATGTTTGCATTAAACCTTGGGTCGTCAGCATTTTATATGTGTGTGTATACTGTTTTATTATATAGCTTATTATTATGGAAGAAAGATTGGTTTTAAATACTTTTTTTACTCATATATATTATACTTTGCTTGTTTATTACGCTTATCAATATGTTTAAGAAATAGGTGTTGTAGTTTTAAAAAAAATAGCTCTACTTAACAATTAGGAATGTCAAAAATTAACATTAACCATGTTTGTTAAGAATGTATACGATGAAGAATTCGTATGAATGACGCACTATTATATTCCAAAGTTCAAAAATTATTTTACACTTCGGTCAACTGCTTCTATAGTTTGTGCCCGGAAACCACATAAAGCAGCATAATATATCTATTGTCAACCGTTCCTAGATCAATCTGTGTCTAGAGCATCTTTTTTAGAGCATCTACAGATTTACCAATCACTCATTTTGAAACCACACTCATTTCTAGTGATACCATTACTCAACAGCAACGTACCTCTTATTGAATTCGCTAATAGCAGATATACTTTATCAATTTCACAGTTATATGATTTATGGATACTTCTCTGGCTGTCACGCACACGTTAGCCAGGGTGGATCATTTCACATGTTCAATGTTGTGTCCAGTGTCGATCAGGGCAGAAGAACAAGCGCAGTCAACAGTTACACAGCGAGAGTTTTTGAATTGTCAGCCGTTTTCGCTTTGATAATATTACGGTTAGACATATTAAGTTTCTGAACGGAAATACATGCATTCTAGACACAATTAAAAAGTCATACAGTTAATGTTAAATTGTTAAGCCGTACTGTAATAACAATCAGTCAAACATTTGAAAATAATTTTGTTACCGAAAATATTTCAACCATAAGCCCATAATTTACGCTATTTGGCAACAAAAACAAAACAAACTACTTAATCTATATAAAGGCTGGTCCACACAGATTTTTTAAGCATAAGATTTAAGGTTTTAAGACGTTGTTTTAATAACAACAATGAAAACAATGTCTTACAACTAAAACTTTGTGTGAACGCCAGTACGTGTTTCCTATAATCCAACTTTACGACTACGCGTTAAACTTTAAATCTTATGCTTAAAAAATCTGTGTGGACCATCCTTTAAATAAAAATCAAGAACAAGTAAAAATTCTTGAGAAATGAAATAAAATCAAATGGAGTGGAAATGCAACATGTTAAATAATAAAAATAAAAGTATGCAAATAAGAAAGAACATGAAGAAAAAAATGTGGGGAATAAATATGTATATAGAAGAGAAAAAAGAAGAAAAAGAAGAAAAAAAAACTTATTTGTTGACGGTCGGCCAGCTCAAACGAAAATGAGGATTGCAAGAAATCAGAAACTGCAATCAGAAACTGGGAAAATTAAATTTCACGTAAAAGCAACCCGGTAAGCCGCACACGCCTTACTATCTTCACTTCGAATCTTGAAAGTCAGTTGGTCTTGAAAATCTTGATCCGAGAAAATAATTTCATAAGTAGAGATCAAACTGAATCAAGAAAATTCAGGAAACCGAATGTAGATCTCCGGCAGACAAATGTAGATCCCCGGCAGAAATTATAATTGCTTATCCCTAAACGTGATTATTTTCCTTTCGTTCGTCCATTCTTCCATAATTATTAACAACAATAATTATTTTTGTAGCAGAAGCCGTAGGTGCATACCAGCTTTATCTAATATTTAGTTGCGACAAATTAAAAAAATGTCGTAGCAACTTTAATAAACCAGGCATTTGCGCGGTGTTGGACTATAGATGGTCGTAAATACAGTCAATACTTTCATAGTCAGAATAGTGCACAGTTAAAAACACTTAAAACACACCCAGATTCTATTATTTACATTTATAATTTCGCTTCCATCTTGCGAGATCCGGTTATTAAGTACATTAAAACAGCTGAGCTCATAACCGTATGTTGGCAAGTATTATACATAACTTTACGTCGCATCGAAACTAACTTAACGTGTATGATTCCTGAATGAAACTGACTATGTCGAGAACCAGACAAGAACATGAGGAACGGGCGACGCTTCATACAAGCCACAAAACTTCTAACATCTGCATCAAAAGATATACATTACCCAGGTTCTAAACTCACTCCACAAACCAACTTTAAAATTTATAGTTTCAGAGTTTTGGCCCCCAGACGTAGGTGACATTATTTCTATTTTAACTTGCGACGTTGGAATAGTTCATGGGTTGGAATAGCAACTCTTCCAAGCGATTTCATGAAGTCGTTGTATGTTTTAAGCACCCACATGTGGAGAGATACATACTTATTGAAAAGATGGAGTTTGTGAAAAAATGAAACATATTTAATGATGCGTGTAAGAAACAAGCATTTTAGAATCGGGAATTATGTTTTTATTAAATTGCCTTAGCGATGCCAAAAAAGTTGGCTTAGTCGTAAGAAGACAGACTAATTGGGGAGGTTGCTAGTTCGAAACGGGTCACAGGCAATATAAGGTAAAAGCTTTTTACAAGGTTTTCCTCCGTCGAAAAGCAAATTCTGGGATGGAATTTTATGCACCAGCCCTCGGATTTTTCCTGTATACCATCCTCACCCCCTACAAAAACAGAGACACGTTGTCCATAGAAAGTTTTCATATGAACCCTTATTTTCATTATTACTCATTATTATTGCCTTAGGGTCAAATTGTAACAAACATTAACAATTTATAAATATTAAATATAAGTTTTTTACTTACTTCTCAATGTAATTATTCAATTTAAATAACTTTAACAATTTCAATTCAGTGGCAGAATGCTCTTAACAGTACAAATACAGTATATTTTAAAATCTTGTTGCGCGTTTATTTCGAATTCAATATGAAAACTTTGCCAGCTAGCCTTTATACATTAGGTTATATTAAAACGCACAACACAGGTTCAAAGCACACAGCTATAAAAGATGTCATTTTTCTAAACAGTTATATATCTATTATCTATTGATTCTCCCATAGGGTACAACCAAATAAAAGAAATACAAATTAGTTCGTTTGAATACTATATCCTAAAAGTGTCAAAGTTTTTTCCGCTCTTCACCTATAACTTTATGAGGTGTATATTAAACAAATAATCATTATGGTTTTTCACTAGACACATATTACAAACGTTGGCGGGCCACCGAAATAAAAGCAAAACAAGAATAACGCTAATGTGTCTACTTCTGTACCAAAACCGACGTCCTTATTTCCACTTAACGAACGTAAAAACGAAAAACCCGATTTTGCTGGGGTCATTTAATTCTTGTCTTAATTTAACCCTTGTAGTGGTGGGAACCGAACGCTCACTAATTAAGATTAATGTTGTTACGAGCAAACGAAGTGAATGAAGTAGCCACCCCCACCCCCACACACAACCTAGCTTACAGGCACAGGCGTTGGGGGTCGTGAAGCATGGATTCTGCACTCCAGGTTCGACCTCTGGTTAGGGGATGGCTGGGGGGGTGGGGTTGTCATTGTTTACTATTCTTGTTCACCAACTCCACAAGCAATGTTGCCAAAATATGAGAAGGCTAGCCGAAGTATCATCATCATAATTGCCATTCAATTCAAATAATAATTTCATTTGGGTTGCTGCAGTGGACCTGACAAAAGGTTTTTGAAAAAAGGAGGATTATTTAAAAAAAAAAAAAAAACAAGATGAAAGAAATTCTAGCAAACCTTTTGAAATAACTTCCAAGCCACATCTTTGAGATGACAAAAGTGAATTGCTAATATTTACAATATGATTTACAAATTTTGAAATAAGATAATTGATAACTTAACCGAATTGTCAACAAGTTACTTAAAAGACTTTTTAAATATTCAATTGGGAAATCAAAAAGCAAGAATGATTATGTAGATCATACTAAAAATAGGAAACTAGTCGTTTAAAATTATAGGCCTGATGGTTTTCACCTTTCAAGCAAACGTACTGCCATGCATATTGAACGGTTTTCTCTCTGTCAGATTTGCATTTATAATTTTTCTAACCACAAGCGATAAAATCATTCAATATACAATGGATGGACATTATTTCAAATCTCTCTCGCTTCAATGGAATTAACATTCGGCGCTTTTCTCAAGGCTATTGAATAAACCTTCATGATTAAGTAATTGCTATTTACGAATGTTACTATTGTACAGCCATTTAAAGGTTGAACTATGTTGATTGAATCTAAATAATGTTCAAATTCTTTATGTTTCTGTTTCTCTCGAACCATTTGTTACTTAAGCCCAGTATGATGAACTTCGGATAAAGTAAGCTACTAATTTGTTTTCACCATGGCAACCATGGTTCTCATTGGTTGTTTCATGGTGAGAACACCTACTAAAGAACGCCTACTAAAGAACGCCGATTAAATATTCATCCGAAGTTCATAAAACCAGTCCTAAGATATGTTTCTTTTGCACACTTGTGTATTTCTGTTATATGGCAATTTAATATATATTTGTATCAAATTAATTTAAATTTATTTGTTTCCTCAATTAATTTGTATTGTACTTGTTCTCTTTTCTACAGTACTTTGTTTTTTGGCAACGTTATCTTTGCCAGCTTAAATGTTGTTCAACTGTGTTTCCTATTGTTTCATAATCAATTTGTATATATTGCTATTTATTAATCTCTTTTGTCCATCAGTTTTATAACATAATATGATAGACATTAAATAAATTATGATAAGAAAATAAAAAATTAATCATGACATCCAAACAGATATTGTTCTACGGTGAACCCATGACGATGTGTCACGACATGTAAATTAGTACACCGCGCGTCGAGCCACTTGAAAATACCATTACCTCAAGTCACTGATCCACCGCAGAACGTAGGATTAAGATGCGCTTGCGCACTGAGCACACCCAGCAGGCACGCAGCTAATTGAAGGGGCATTAGTTGATTGCGTCGCCACCAGAGAGTAGTCTCGTCCGCCTTTGATTGGTTTGCTAATGGACGGGTGTGTGATAAATGACATTCGCAACTTGCCTATCAACACGACTTGTTAGGTAATATGATAAAGACGATACCGTATCGCGACACAGCAATGCTCCAGCTTAGACTGGGACGTTGACGTTTGTTTTCGATCATAAATTAGATATTCATGCAGGTTAGTATTAATATGTATGTTTAAGCAACAAGTACAGCCAATGATTTATGACCATCTCTTTGCAATAGGCAGCTTGGGAAGGCAGCGCCATGGGCAATGTTAACATGAGATACGCACCCCAAATCTCATTGGTTGAAGATACAAGGAAACTCTCCTTAGTCCTGGAATTAGATTCACTTTGTAAAAAACATTCCTAATAAACGAACCAAACGATCCCAGGTCCTTATTGGACAACATATAGGTTTAGTCAAGTCGTTCCATTACAGCCTGGTGGATGCCGAAGTCATAAAAGAGTTTAGCTTTTTCCAACCAAATTCAAATGTCAATACTTAAAAAACCCACCCGCTGATTGGCTCCGACTCATTCATCTATGACGTCAGCAAATTCACAAGGTTGCGATTGAACTACTGTATTTATTCCAAATATGAATTGCCCCCCTCCCCCCCTCCCCCCCTCCCCCACTACCTACCACATGCACCCCGCCCTCTCTCACTCTTTTGATTCTGCGCACTTCAAACGTTGTTCAATTTTTCTCAACAAGTGACGTTTACATTTTGATGTAACTGTTGCTATACACTTAGCTAGTTATATAATGCGCTTGAAAACACGATTTGACCGATGCTATTTGACCTAGTAGTGTCGTTAAACAAAACAAAAAGCTCTACGGCTATGACCTTGGATAGTTTGGATTTGGATTCTGTTCCATCAGGTTCAGATTTTTCAGATTCCATGAAAGTATGTATTCTTTCAACGAATCATCTTAGTTTTTTATAATGGGGAACTACGTTAAACTTAGGTGTCAACTTCTTTCAACATTGAAATTACTTCTATTTTTTTCGTCAAGTTTGAAACGCGCCACAGCCACCTGCCGTGATGGGCGACGATAAGCTTGAAGGCCAGCTTCTGAAGACCTCCGTCACAGCGCTGATCGTCAGTTGCACGCTCGGCTATCGCGTCCCTTCACCCGTGGCGAACTCTTCCGGCCTGTCCAGTCCACCATATAGCCTGACCTCGAACTGGCCACACGAGACAGCGCATCGTCTTCTCGGAACAGAAAACCATTCGCTTTCGACCCCTGCACTAATCTCGTTGTGAAGGAATGAGACGACAGTTTCTCGATTTCCTGCTTCTCTATCGTTTCCTTTTTTATCGGCATTTTGTACAGTACCCTCCGGATACATCTTTCTTTGTAAGCTTTCTGGTTTAATACTCGTCAAAAGATATTAGATTCCGTTGAAATCTGATGAGAATTTGCTCGACACTTCTACAATTACCAAAGAATTTATCTCTTCGTGACTTCTTCTTACGAATGCAGGTGAATGATGGTTATGTTCGTTTGTAATCGTAATGATTGTACCAAAATGTACACATTGAAACAGCATCAATAAAACATATTATAACTGAATTAAAATTGAATACAAACAACTCTTTTAATAAGCACATACAACGTCCAAAGTGTTCTTGCGTAGGCCTATGGGAAACCATGAAACTGCTGCACTTATATTTAAAAAGTAAAAGGAAGTAGATAGACTGCGAAAAATGAAGTTTGGTTATTGTGATCTTCACAGGTGAATTTGACCCCAAACATAAACGATCTTGGTTTTCTGGCTTTTTCCTCACTCCAGATAAAAGATTATGTTGTTGAATTTACAGATAGTCAATACAGCTAAAATTAAGTTTCAGATTTAATCAAACTTCCTGTAGCGCATTATCAGCTACAGTATGGGGAATATTACGTACAAATGTTTCATACGGTATAGATGATGTGGATTTTATTGGTTTTCAATCAACGGTTGTACGTCTTATTGCACCAACATAAGTGGCTTTTGAGATCATGTGTGGGAAATCGAATTTTTGAACACGGGAAGCAAAATGGTTCTTCTACCCAAGTTACATGGTAACGGAAACGTAACTCGTTGTCTCTCGATAAATGCAAAAGTTACGAAAACATATTACATTACATAATATGATATTGTATAAGGGCAATATGACGAATCAGGACCGTAGTTCATGAGCGCAGACTAAATTTAAACTAGTATAAGGTAATTAGGCGAATGTGTAGATGATACAACTAACTTAGGCTCACTTCACGGATGTCATTCGAGTGGGATTGCAAAGTTAGTTTCCCTGTTGGAACAACATATGAGTTCAAAAATATTTTTGGCATTCTATGAAACAACATTTAATTTAAAATTGGAAGCCATGTTTCTAAGAGAAGTAAAAGTTCGAATATTGGTCACGGATCTAGGCTTTAAGCATTTATAGGTTTTGGTATTGATTTATTTACACTGTACAAGAAACGTACGAATTTGTCGCTGTGCTGTTATGTTCATTTCAACTCGAAGATATGGATATATACTTGAGATTTAGAAAGTTTGTTTACTCAAGATATATGGCCAGGGGAATGATCATTGTTTCTTTGAGTGTGTGTATTCTTCTTGTAGGCCTAAGTTCACTGTCTGGGGTGGGCGGTTGCGCTTATGAAATATCTGGTACGACAAATTTGAATTATTTAAAAGGGATTTGCAACGTTGAGCACCACAATTACTTTATTTTCGTAGCAAGCCCACTCAACATTGAAAGCGGTTTGACTCGCATAAGTACCAAAAACCTATGTTTCAGTCTCATTAGCAGACCCATGATCACAACTCGTTATTTATGGAATGAAATTGTATTCAATTTAACAAAATTTGGTTTATATAAACAGTTAAAAATATGCATAGCCTACTAATGTTCATAACAGGACAAACGATATCTTTCCATGGTGGTACTTTTGTAGCTTTTACATTTTAATCATTTGAGAAGTTTTAAAAGAGAATTTCACTTTCGTGTTTCGATGTGTGGTTAAAATATTCTAAAGGAAATCTGTTAAAAGAGTTGAATCCCACATTAGAGTTTAAGGGAGATATGGCCTAAAGCCATCATCCTTGCAAAAGTAGCAAATTGAATTTGTCTTTGAAAATTTATCCCCTGCATAACCAAAGTCAGATAGAAATGTTGAATTAAATAAATGAGATCAAAGAAACCATTAAAGCTTAAAGCAATGATTCAGAGAGAAGTTAACCCTTTAACGTTTTTTGCCACAATATTTAGGGTCCGCAGCTCCCACACATATTTCTAGCGTAATATTACTCACTGTATAACGTACGGCGAAACCTTGGCTTATTACGACTGAGAATATTGGCTAGCTTACTGTATGTCAGACGTTATACTAGTAATCACTTTACATGTAAGTAATACTATTACAAATTGTAAAAAATGATTCTATGCATAACAACACATTATATATTTTAAATGAAATATTCAATATGTTTCTAACTACTGGAAGTGAAACGTACAATACCATTTCTATAAAATAAAGCTTTAAAAAATGTTCAAGTATGATTAGTTGGCATACAAGAGAAACAATTTGTTATCGACATCTTTGTTTCATACACTTAACATTTGCTATCCACATGCTCAAGAACAAGCATTCATGACTTCGATTTAAATATTTTTAATTGTGCTTCTGTGTAGCAAGTGTTACATTTTATAAAACATAACATTCATTTTTCGTAGTTCATAAGCTCTTGCGCTATTTGTGTGTTAATATTTAACATTATAGTTTACACATTATTTAATATTAGTTTTCATTGCATCGTTGGGGAAAACATGAAATTTCCACTGTTTCGGTGAAAATGTTTTAGTTGATTGCTTTCACGCAATAAATATTATTTGTTGAGCGTTTAAAAAAATAAACAAACAAACAAAAAATAAAATAAACCCGATATTCATTCGTAAATTGAAATTAAAACAATGAATGTGAAATGTTGAGTGGCAGCAGTCCTGACTAAATAACCTGACTGCTGGATACAGTATAGGAGAAGGTAACTCTTACTCACCCGTCCACTAACGGCACTTTGTGTAGAATCCTTCTGACCGCGTCTAGCCTGGCTTCGGGTTGTGGAGCCACTCCTGCCTGGGTGACCTGTAGACACACCCACACGCACAGAGCCAGCTGCATCCTGAAACAAGGACACGCTCATTAGTCGGGACACCCACACGCACACCCACACGCACAGAGCCAGCTGCATCCCGAAACAAGGACACGCTCTTTAGCCGGGACACGCACACCCACACGCACAGAGCCAGCTGCATCCTGAAACAAGGACACGCTCATTAGTCGGGACACCCACACGCACCCCCACACGCACAGAGCCAGCTGCATCCTGAAACAAGGACACGCTCATTAGCCGGGACACCCACACGCACAGAGCCAGCTGCATCCTGAAACAAGGATACGCTCATTTGCCGGGACACGCACACCCACACGCACAGAGCCAGCTGCATCCTGAAACAAGGACACGCTCATTAGCCGGGACACCCACACGCACAGAGCCAGCTGCATCCTGAAACAAGGACACGCTCATAAGTCGGGACACCCACACGCACACCCACACGCACAGAGCCAGCTGCATCCTGAAACAAGGATACGCTCTTTTGCCGGGACACGCACACCCACACGCACAGAGCCAGCTGCATCCTGCAACAAGGACACGCGTATTAGCAGAACACCCATACGCACCCGCAGAAAGCATCCTGTATATTGAAACAAGTACATGTTTATTAGCCAGGACACCCACATTTATCTTAAATGGTTATCGATCATTATTCCATTTGATATCTCGGAAGTTAAGTTTATTATCTATTTATGTGGTTATTATATATAGTTTTTTCGAATTCTCTACAAGCTGTTTCATAAACAGTAACCACCTTTAAAAATAATTATTGCCATTATTATTATTATAATCATATATTTTAGTATTTTTAACTCATTAATATCTGATTATTACAAATCTATTGGGGCTTAGTGATCATCTCCAGTATTACTTAAATTTATATTCAAACACTCGTGAAATCCATACATTTGTGCATTACTAATAATTTGTAATAATTTGACATAATTCCAACACGGTTGAAAATGTGCACTGAGCAATCTGTAAAAAGTTTACTCTGCCAATGTATAAGAAATTCAAAGTAGATTCTTCTAGCCACACTGAAACAAATTAAAACTAATCATTTTCATATATCAACACGTGGCTAACCTACGTTTAAATGAGTATGTGAATATATATTAACATTTAACATTGATTGTCACATGATGAAAATGGTAATTAAAAGATATCTCATTATGCAACATTCAAAATGTGTTCATTGTAGGCTATCTATCGCACATAAAAACAATAACAGTGGAAGATCAAAACAAAAGTTTCCCCAAATGAAACCAATTATTATAAACGTTGTTTTTGTTTCTAGCTGAGTGGTTTTACACATAATTTCGTTCATTTATCAAGAGCTTCAAAATGTGGATGGATGTTAATAAAATAGAAATTCTCTTGTGAATGCAATATAACAATGGTTTTACAAGGGCATGAATTCTGTTCACAGATAATTAACAGAAGAAACTTATGTATAGAAGCAGTGGCGTAACTAATGGGGGGGGGGGGTTTAGGGGGTTTAAACCCCCCACGAAACTTCATCGAGAATGACTTCAGTGTATAACAATCGCAACAAATAATATTTTCATTATACTTATCATACCACTTCACTTAGATAAGATGTATGATTTCTTTCAATAACTCAATTATATTTATATGTTCATCTACAACTAATATACCTTTCGCTCGAACCAGTAAAAGTAAGGGTGCCTATAAATAAAAATGCATTAATCTAATATTACAATATGACGCAATGTGAATTAAAATTTAAATGTATGTGACTTCTGACTTGTGACTACAATGTTTCACTTCATCTTGAGATTATAAAGAATAACCATAAAACATTAAAAACACAATTTCTATGCAATTCTTATTTAGAAAAATAATTTAATACCTACTGTAACATTGTAACTTCAATATAATACAAACAAACGATTCGAGTAGTATTATTTGAGTCTAAAAGACACGAAATAATAATTATAGAAGTGAAAAAAAATAAGCCTACGGCGAAATGGCCTCCGGCGGCTGGGGCTTAGCCCCAGACCCCTTTCAGTCCCCTCATCTCACTTTTCCCAAATTAACCCCCCCCGAAATAATTCCTAGTTACGCCACTGTATAGAAGAAGAATTCACAAATAATAATAAAAAAAAAAACGGTGCACATGTCACTGTTTTATTTTGTATACGAATTTTAATATTTCAGTCCCACTCTAAATCCTTTATCAAACCGAATACCTTTTGTTTTTAATAACATAATTTTGTTTGATAAAGCCACCGGCATAGGGCTGAAATATTACAACTTGTATATGGGACAATAATAACAGTGTATGCCCAAACACACTTTTTTCAATATTACATTTTGAATAATTTCTTTGTTAACTAAAATTATTTCTACGAGCAATAAAATTCAATTGTTTTCACAAAGCTTTTGATGTTATTCTCTTTACGCTTTACTGGGAACAATAAAAGCAATTAAAACGGAACACATTTTTTTATCGTAAGCACTTGTAAAAGCGCTGGCTGGATCCTGCCCAGCCCGTTTCTCTTCCCTCTGCCTGCCACGCCCTTAGTCCATGGGAGTGAGCAAGAGACAAGTATTTCACGCCTATACCTCCCAACAGTCCCGGAAGACGACAACGGGAGCTCAAATGACCTTCCGCTGTTCGCACGCCATCTGCGAAACTGGCCATAATGTAATCATTTTAGTCTTTCGCAAGTGACTGGGGGTCGCGCCCCACCCATAGCTCGACAGACAAGTGACACCAGGTCTTTCATATCTCACACATCAGGTGGAGTAAATCTGGCACACGCGATACCCCGTGGAGATTTCTATACCTACATAGACCATATAGCACAAGACTCAATTGATGGGGTTGTGACATCACAGGCGGACAAACAATCTGTTGCTAGGCAACTCCATTGTTGTATCTTTCTTTCATTGGTGCATATTCAATGTTTGTCCGAAACAAAACACGACCACCTAGATATTTTTAGATTTGAGTCTTGTGCTATTCAAAGCTAATCTAGGACCCTTAAATAGGAATTTCACGCGTAGTTTAGTATGCGTGGACCTCTTGGGCGTCCACCATTCCGACCATTCTACATTCTACTTCCTCAATGTTCAGCCTTCTCGACGGGTTTATTCGCGATAGAACCTCGGATAGCACAGACTCAATTGAAGAGGTTGTGAAATCACAGGCGGACAAACAATGTGTTGCTAGGCATTTGCATTGTTGTATCTTTCTTTGATTGGAGCACATTTAACGTTTGTCCGGAAAAAAACACGGCAACACGGCTATTTTTGGAATTGAGTCTTGTGCTATTGAACCGACGTTCGAAAAGGCTGTGGCTCAACATAATCCGGCAACATGTTTGAAATTATGAATTATGTTCGAGAAGGCTGTGTATTCAAGAATAGTTTCAATGGCGGCCAGAAGTTATTATTATTATTATTATTATTTATTTATCCAATACAGATGTATACCGAGGTATACGTTCCAGAGATACATGGATATAATAAAATACAATAAATACAACATTATGACAACAACAACAAAGTACACTTAAACATTTAAGAATATAAAAATAAAAATTGAGCAGACAATCAATTATAAAATAATATTAACAAAACAATTGCATATACACCATGCAGCGTCAAATTATGTAATATTATTGAAACATTTTATGTTTAATTGAATGCACACTATCATTAAAAACATCGACATGGCTTAGTTGTGAGCTGTTGCACAGACCAATAACTCTAGGAATGAAAGAGTATTTCTTAATATCTAACCTAGCAGTAGAGGGGTGGAAAAGCGCAGTATGGCGAGAGCGCCTGACAGGTACATTTATGGGAATGGCTTCTAGTAACTCAGGGCAATCCACATCTCCACATATGACTTTTTTAAACATTACCACGTCCAGCATTTTACGCCTTGCATCAAGGGTTTGTAAGCGGGAATTCTTGCACAAATCAGCATAGTCGTCACGATGATATGTAAGACCATTCCTATAACATTGCCACTTCACAAACCTTTGCTGCACGCGCTCCAGTGCGTTATTCATAGTTACGTGGTGAGGAGACCAGACTATACTGCCATATTCAATAATAGGGCGTACAAAACTAATATACAGACGGCGGATTACATCATCATCAAACTCTTTGCCACAGGTACGTTTAAGAAAACCCATAGTTTTGTACGCCCGAAGCAATATCTTGGCAACATGGTGGTGAAAAGAGAGATCACTGTCGATCTGCACACCCAAGTCACACACACTGTCAACCCTATTAAGAGACACATTTCCCAAAGAGTAATTGAAACGTATGCATTTCTTTTTATTCGTGAAGGAGATCACTTGACACTTATGCGGATTAAGATCTAGACGCCACACACGACACCATTCAACGAGGTTATCGAGATCATTTTGCAATAATTGGCAATCAGTGGCATTGTTAATCACGTAAATAAGCTTCACATCGTCTGCATACATCAGCAAGGTGGCATTCTTACAACAGGAAGGTAGATCACTGACATATATATTAAAAAGTAAAGGACCTAATATTGAACCCTGCGGTACACCAGATGTAACAGATATAGAGTCTGACGCTTCACCATCAATGACTACCGATTGTTTACGATTACTTAGGTAACAGGTGAGCACTTTAAGAAGCTGGCCCGACACACCAAAATTAGCTAATTTCTTAATTAAGAATGTGTGGCTTACAGAGTCAAAAGCCTTAGAAAAGTCTGTATATATTGCATCAGTTTGAAGTTTATTGTCAAAATTTTGAGATAATCTGTTAATCAAGCAGGATAGATTAGTCACTGTGGAACGCCTGGGTATGAAACCGTGCTGACTTAATGGTATGTGTCTGTTGACGTGATGGAGCAAACGTTCATGAATCAGTTTTTCAAAAACTTTAGAAAATACCGGAAGGAGCGAAATAGGACGATAGTTCTGAGCTTGTGTTTTGCTGCCGCCTTTATGAACCGGCGTAACCAGAGCATTCTTCCAGCGGTCAGGGTAGACTCCTTCACTTAACGCACAATTATAGAGGTATGTAAGGGGTGGTGAAAGCTCTTTAGCACATGCCTTAATGATTGAGACCGGGATGTTGTCCGTACCAGGAGACTTGCCAGTTTCAAGATTCCGAAGCTTTGCACATACGTCACGCGTGGTGATGGTAAAGCCACTAAGAGAATCAGAGTTGACACATTCTTGAATAGGAGGCATAGCTGAAATATCGTCTTTTGGTTTGAAAACTGATTTGAAATATTCTGAGAAAAGTTGACAAGTGGCTTTTGTATCATTCGCTATTATGCCATCAGATGTAATTCCAGTGGGAATGCGCCGAGCACGTGTTTTATTTCGAAAGAATCTCCAAAAATACTTGGGAGCACTAGATATAGAATCTTGAACAGTTTTTATGTATTCACGATATTTCACTTTTTGCAATCGTTTGAATTCCCGCCTTTTCTCGCCGTACTCGAGATAGTCAGACTGAGCATTATTTCTCTTCCACTTCCTGTGAGATCGGACTTTAGCCTGTAGAGAATTTATTAGTTCACCATCATACCATGACGGGTACTTACAATGGTTGACTTTGATGTAATCCACAACATCAAGAATTGCACCTTCCAAAAGGTCGTAAAACACATTACAGCGCTCATTAATGCTAACACAAGATTGCATTAAATTCCACTGACAGCGCGACAGTCTTGATTGCAGATCAGTAAGACGAGCCTTCTTCCAATTGAGGATTTTTCGCGGTGGTGGTTTGTAGAAACCTTTGAATGCTCGAACTGAAATTTCGCATTCAAGGGCCTTGTGATCAGTCACAACAGGCGGTTCAATAGCTTGGACTTTGACTTCAACACCTTCCGCGTGCGACAACACCAGGTCGAGCACGTGATTGTTACGTGTCGGGAAGGGATTGTGTTGTCGTAGGTCATGCTCCGAAAGTATCTCCATGAAAGCAGCAGGCGCCGGTGATGTAGTGATGACATCAGGTACACTCGACACACAACTCGCTGTCGGCTGCCAGCTAATACCCGGCAAGTTGAAATCGCCGCATAGTATGTAAGCATCTGAGGGGCGGAGGGCTGATTGCAAGCGGGACAGTGACTCATGAAGGTCGTCAAGCAGTTCCACCGATGGAGGAGGAGGGAGGTACACACAGCCCACATACAAACTAGCGCTTTGATGCAATATTACCTCTGTCCAGATGATCTCACAGTTGGTCTCGAAAGTAGGTCTACGACAGGATTGAAGTCTGGATGAGGTTGCAATTAGCACACCGCCACCGTGTTTAGTCGAAACACGAGGGACAGAACTTCTGTCACGCCAGAAAACAGAGAATTGATCATTTAAAACTTCACTATCAAAAGTGTACTCATTGAGCCATGTTTCCGTGACGCAGATTATATCATAACTGGAGCTGTCAGCGAAATGTAAGTTGAACTCGGGAAGTTTCTTGTAACCTATGCTGCGTGAGTTCATGTAGAAAAGAGAAAGATTTTGTGGTCCTGGTTGAAGTTGCACGTCCCCACATAACGCAATTAATAGCATCGCCAAGCGCAAATTAATGCTAGCCGGAATTCCACTGCGGGTACTAGCATCCCGCTTTCCATGTCTGGGATAACCATAGTCACGTTGTATCGCACCCGCAAGGCACATTGTGGCACACGATATTCTACATTTAACCGCAATAAACTACTCGTAAGATGGGCTGTCACTTACCGAACTATCACCACACAGATAAGTAGTATGTACGAAGTTGTCACAATGTTTTATCACGGTTCTGAACGCCAGGAAAACGATAAATAGACGGAGCAGACAGACGGCCATACGCGCGGCGACCGCCATCTTTGTTCGAATTCAAAAGTTAAGTTCAAAGATGGCGAAATATAATGCCCTTTAGGCTTCTACTAGCAACACCAAAAGACAACAATGAAACAAATGAATTGAATCGATGGACAAACAACAAGCTTTCAAAAAATAATTTCTTCCGATTTTGGAAAACAAAACAAATACACATACAAAACTTTCATTTAGTCCTTGCCCATCATTTAAGGTTTTAAATGGCGAGCAGTTACTGTTGCTACACTTGTTTTTATTTGTATGGTTGCAATGTTATTATTTTGACAGCTGATTGTTTGTCCATCAGTTCAATTCATTTGTTTCATTGTTGTAGTCCGGATGTGACGTCTGTTGCGGGTTCCCTATAGAGTTATTCATGATCCTCTAATTCTTCAATGACAACAATGCACAGCAATGAAAAATGAATATTGACAGACAATTGAAAACTAGTTTTTATTGTTGTGTATTTTTTAAATTTGAAGGTTTAGAGGACAGTGATTAACAGCTCCATCTATGGGTCCTGGGTCAAATTTGAAAATTGTACATTGGCGCCACTGTATGTATGACAACGATGGTCCTCAAGGGCAAAGGCATTGCACGAAAAACAATGTTTTTGAACTGAAAAGAAGTGAGATGTGTATGCGTTTTCTTTGTGACACACGTAGGTAACATGTGTACCTAGACTGTAGCCTGAAGGAGGCCACACAGCAGGTATGAAGCTGTAGACCCTAAATATAGATATTTTACGGAAAATTGATTTATTTCTAGAATTCCTTCTATGATATTCCGTTTAGACTAAAATAACTTTCTGTTAGAGAAAAAACTTCAAGGAATAACATAATCTCCATGTTGTTTTTCAAAGTGAACATTTTTTTAGATAATTCTGTGCTTGCAACACATACTGGAAATATCGGCCATGTCCTCACCGCATCCACTTTTCAACGGAACTCAAGTCGGCGTATGATAAATCGTTGGTACCTACTTGCTGTTCTTCTGTTAAGTGGAGTGAATTTGCCTGATTAGCCTGTGTTCCTCATTTCTTATACCATAAGAATCACTTTTGTACAAATACAGGGAACACGCTGCAACTAGTAGATGGATTGGTTTGGTACTTTGCCAAATGACCTCACTCAGTTAGATGCCAGCAAAAGCGATCTTCGAACAACAGTGTTGTGTATTGTAAATTATTTAGAAGTATTTGCGAAGTAACTTGTACCCAACTCAAGCCTCTTCATTTGAACCTAGTTTCAATGTCGCGAGGTAGTGAGATGTATTTTTATCGCCTTGCTCAGCGGTACCACGAGAGCCTCTATAATTCGGGAGGTCCCCGGTTCAATTGTGGTCCCCAGAAATCCTGACTAGAGGGTTTTCCGAGGTCCAAAAGGTGAATACTGGGATTAAATCCTACTAACAGCCCTTGGGCATTCTTTCCCAACTATCAAAACACCTAACATACAAAGTTATTCACCTAAAAAGGGACACATCTGCTCCCTATAACAACAGGTAATTCCTACGAAACATTAACATTATACCAAAATAACGCAGATGAACATAAATATCCATCACTTAATATGCACATTATTTTATTTAAAAATATAAACAGTATACTAGAAGATAAACATGCTTGCTATTTTGTTTGGTATTTTGCTTACCATCAGTTATACACTACATATTATACCGATTATAATATTTTGAACTGCTGGGAAAAAGAATTGCTAAGTTTACATTAATTTTGCAGATTCAAAGCGATTCGCTCCGTAGAATAATCATGGAATAGCGTTGATGAAGGATTTACCAAGCAACGTTTTATACGTATAAGCCAACTTCTAATTTTCTGCCTGTCGGAGCTTACATTTTATTCTATCCTACCAAAAGCTTGCCCGAAAGCTGGTCTTTGCAGCTATTAAAATAAAGTCACGGATATTCTCCAGCCTAGAGGTTTCACAGTTCACGAATGCATTTTACGTATGGTAATGGGATATAATTCATTCACTTTACGGTCACCACTGTCCGCTCTAACATACACTAGCAGTATATGGCCTTGTTGGTCCTGACATTTGACCGCAGGTGTTCGCACTGTCCAATCACTGATTCATGTGTTTCGTATTTGAAATATAGATCTTTGATTGGTTATCGCTCACTCGTCGATGGTGTTCGGAGCCTACAGGGTTGGTTTAGTCGCTTTAAATTAAAGTCCCCCACTGAAAATCAGTTTCGTTACTGAGCGGGCGGACTCTAAATGTGAATTTATTTATTTATTTTCTATTTATGCTATTATGTCAAGATATCTCTCTGTGTATTACTAACTACTGTGATACTATCCAAAAAAATAATAATAACAATACTAACTGCAACAACAAATTTTGTAGAGTATACAACATCGGTTTGGTTAGTTGCTTCGTACAACAAGCAGAGCTACACTGGCTCCAGAAGTGGAAAGATAAATAAAATCTACAGAGTGCGCGTGGTACCCACATTGTGCGCGTGGCAGCCATATTGTGCGCGTGGCAGCCATATTGTACGTGTGGCAGCCATATTGTGCGCGTGGCAGCCACATTGTGTGCGTGGCAGCCATATTGTGCGCGTGGCAGCCATATTGTGCGCGTGGCAGCCATATTGTGCTCGTGGCAGACATATTGTGCGTGTGGCAGCCATATTGTGCTTGTGGCAGACATATTGTGCGTGTGGCAGCCATATTGTGCTTGTGGCAGCCATATTGTGCTCGTGGCAGCCATATTGTGCTCGTGGCAAACATATTGTGCGGGTGGCAGCCATATTGTGCTCGTGGCAGCCATATTGTGCGTGTGGCAGCCATATTGTGCTCGTGGCAGCTATATTGTGCTCGTGGCAGCCATATTGTGCGCGTGGCAGCCATATTGTGCGCGTGGCAGCCATATTGTGCGCGTGGCAGCAGTCAAATTGTGCCCGTGGCAGCCATATTGTGCGCGTGGCAGCCACATTGTGCGCGTGGCAGCTACATTGTGCGCGTGGCAGCCACATTGTGTGTCACAACGGCATGTGTGTTTACGTTCGACTGGCAATTAACTGTTGAAATATTTACAACGACGGCGTTTGGTTGAAGTTATACTGTTCTCCAACATTAGTTTCTACTAAAAGGAAACATAAAGAGACGCTCTTGTCTCAGCCACACTTCTTGTGGTTTACGATCGCTAAAATAACTATTTTCGTAAACTTAGGTCGTGTCTCAATGCTGCAACTAAATAGTTGCCCAAACCACAACGATCGACAATGGAAGTGACGTCTAAAGTAAGCGGCAGTGGAGCTGTGATTGGTTGGCAGTGAGTTAGCTGACTAATATTTAGTGCATACTTAAAAGCTTTGAGATATGCCCTTATAGTTGGGGGAGAAACGTGTTGAAACTCTCATGTTTCATGATAAGCATATTTGCTTGCTTTTTCACACATTTTGTCGTCCATAATGACCGTTGTAACGTCACGAGAATAATCTCTTTACTCTTTGCAGGGTGTCTTTATTCTTTATAGCTGTGTCACTTCGCGTACAGTCAGTTCTTATTTATAAGAGTGTGTCTACTGTCTAGAGACGACAAACCAAGCGAGTTACTTAATGATTGAATGTAAGTTGAGATGGATGCGGTGTGGTAAGAAAGTCTAGGTATCACCTCTATCGTAAGTTATATCTGTCGAGTCACATAAGTATTTCAAATGTTTCTCTAAAAACACTTTTACCTTTATTAGTAATTAATCGTGGCCTTCGGTTTAGCACCACGTCCATTGATCATATTTTATTTTATTATCAACAGACGCGACGATACCCCAAAGACAAGATGTATTATTGATTTGGGCCGCGAAAGACTGACAGTTTTTTACCTGTACCCATTTTTTTTATCTAAACGTTTCTGTAACTGTGATGTGATTGAGTTATCTCCCGTTTTATTTTAAATATAAGATAACACATCATTAAAATTCAATGTTTTACTGACATTATTCCTAACAACTTCATACTTCAAAACGTGATAGTAAAGAGTATGTTACTTTAGCGAATAACACGTGCAGCCAACGTATTTAAATGCCTTTGAAATGAATCGTCCATTAGGTAGTTACTTTGCCAGTCCGACCTCTATTTGTTTTTTGCTACGGAAATTCCCCAAAACCAACTAACAGTGAAATTTCGTTCTCGCGGTTGGCGAGAGTGGTGACGCCACTTCTACGTGTGTTCGTGATGAACGGTCTCGGGAACATCAACTGTCACTCACTGAGGGGGTAGAGGTGTCACTTCAACTCTCATTAGTTTATAGTTTAGGTCCATTCATTTCTGTCTTGTGTTCGGTAGCAAGGAAGTCTATAGTATTTAGTCGACATGTTAGTTATAGTAGACGAATATGTTCAAACATTTCTCTTGTATGTTTAATTTTGTTCAAAAACATTATACTATTAATAAAATAGAATTTTATGTTAGCTAGTAAAGAGCTATGTTGCTCAGTAATGTCTAAACAACAAACGTATGTATACCATCAAGTATTCAATCACGTACAGTTTTTATGATTTAGTGCTTCTCCAAACAAATAGTATCTAGCAAAACACATACTATTGTATAATCAAAACGCGATTCAAAAAGATTGTTTTTGAAATTCGTACAAAATAATAAAACGCTTTGCCTCTCAATTACAAAATTTTGACTTCAATTCGAGTTTTTAAGATTATCGTGGAAATTCCCTTTCTTCGCCTCATTTCGCTCGGCTCTTGGATCATTACAAAGTGAATTCCCACTCACGCAAGTTTTCTGTTAAGCTTAAAGTTGCTCTCTATATGTATGTGGCATGTTCTGGTAGAATATCAAATTTTGAAACATTTGTCATTTCTCTACCAAATTGAAGCATCCAATTTGTCTTCCAATTCGTCTTTCATCACTGTATCCCATCGAACATCCTCGTTGAGATACGTCTGTGCCCCAGCCCAACTTATGTCTCAGCACGACAAAGAAACATCCCCCCTTACCCTACCCTCCACCGTTACTACGACCATCTCTGTCGCTCTTTCCTCTTTTTGTGTTTCTCGAACATTTTGACGTGATTGACGTAAATGATTCATCAATCTCTTTTTGCGAACTCTCTCAGAGTTTTCTTATTTCTCTAGTCGCAATTTAAAACATCGTAAGTTTGTTCCTGTCCCGTAAGCCGGCCTCACAAGACATTGCTTAGCGTAACGCAACCTCATTTAATTTCATAGATAACCTCCAACTCTTCTAACTCACTTTTCACTTCTCTCAGTTTTCTCTTTTCTACTTTTCGTTCTAATCCTCTCTCTAACCAGCCCTCCCTTCCCCCCGCTCAGCACCGCAACCCCCCACCCCTTTTAACTCTCACTTTGCTGCAACTCTTTCTCTTTCTACCCCCCCCCCCCCCCTCCCATCTCTCAGCTTTATACGAACACATTTTCTGTGAGACGAGTACAGAGATTAAAGAAATCTATGTCCTTTCACTTTGACAGCGCTCGAAGCGTCCAGCCTATAACACAACATAAAACTATGAAAACAATATTTAGTTGCTATTTAGTTCGATTCAATCAATAACAATGAACATTAATTACATAAGTAACAAGAAAACCTGACTGATGTGGAAACAAATCTCAAATTACAGTACCACAAGATACGTTTGATTTTTGATTTTATGTTTGGCTTCGTGATTGCGATTGAACTCCAGAACAAAATAATGTTTTGTAAACGAATTAAAAAAAATTGAAGTTCTGAAATTGTTACAAGTCCTCACTATTGTGTAAAATTAATATATGGGGATCTATTAATGATGTGAAGAAGAAGGGACGAGGGGAATCCTGGTACCAACACGTAACCTACTCCTTTCGAAAAGTAGCAAAGGGATCCATTGGCTTTACGTCTAACTTTAACCTCGGTTCCTGCACTAACCTCGACTGCCGATCAGTTGACGGAGCTGTCACACTAACTCAAACCCCATCTTCGCTAAACAACGGTAACTATAGTGTTTCGGAGGAGAGTGATAACCCTCTCTCCTCCTGGCCTACACCGATATTGCTTAACTTCGGCGTTGGCTTACCCACTTATATTACCTGCAAAAACAGGTTGATACATATTTGTATTACTAGCTCTATGATTAAATGCTCTGACCCAGTTGGGGACAACTGAAGTTTTACTGTAGAAGTACTGATATGTTAATATTAGTAATATTATTTCAACAATTATGCATTCTACTGGTTAATCGCCGGTCTGCTCGTAACAACGCTGTACGGCAAACCAGACTTTTATCCTCTAGAATAAAAGTTTCAGCATCACTCCCTCTTTAAACGTTACGATACTTAGAGATAAATTTGAATAAATTGTGAATTCACTTTGAAAAAAACCTCAACTTAACACGTAATAAATCATAAAGTTCTATTCAAAAACTTTTTATGACAAAAAAAAGAAACTTAGAAGAAACTATAAAACAAGAACAAGAATTGTGGTTATGAGACGTTCAATTTTACTGCTTTTGTTCAAAACATGAGAAGGACTGACATGATGCTTCGTGAGTCTAGTAAAAGATGAATCACTTCATTTGTGCAAATCAACGTCAGCCGGCTACTTTAACCACCGCTAGGTTTCCACGTTTCAAGATTTTAGCTCGAAAACAGCGCGTAGTCGGTTTACATACTTATTTAAGATTTAAGGGTTAACAAAATCAAATCAAGCCAAATGTAAAGTATTCACATAACTTTCTTAGATTTAAGATTTAAGGAAATCATGGCAACGTTTGCCCTTATACCTAAAATTCTTAGCCCAGCCAATGAGAGGCGACGTTTTATAAATCCGGCCAATGGTAGCGATCCTAAGTAACACAGTTAGGACAATACGTGTACGAACAAAATATTAAATATTATGAAAGTGTGCAAACCGACTTTAAAGTAAACTAGTAGGGTAATAACGACTGGTCACTTAGTAATTACGGCCAGCTATGCAACAATATGTAATTCAATCATGATCTTATCCTGATGAATATCTGATGCGCTGCATAATATGTCTCTTAAAGCCAATGGCCGGCACAGTCACCAGAAGCCTATTGACTCACAGGGTGTATTAACTCATCACTTGATGGATGAGTTTCAGAATATTGAGTTACTTGGTTATCCGTCCACTGTACGTCACACAAATGAATTGCACAACACAATATTAACACATTTTCACTTCAAAAATAGATTTACTTACTTTATTATGCCTACGTACCTTGAGTTTGTATTTCATTTTGTATTTGCACTCAAGAGTTTTTTAAAACTTGGGAAAGGGTTTCCCTTAAAAGCTCGGAGACCTGACATGCGGTATTTATAAAACCTCTCAGTTTAATTAATCTCTCAATACATTATTATCATCTTAATTAATCATTATAAATATGTCAAAACTTTAGTCAATTGCAAGATAATTAGTAAATTACTTTGCTAAAATGAGACAAAACGGTGTTTTTAAACCTTCAAAAGTGTGAAAGAGTATACGTAGACTTTTAATCCACTTTTAAAGAAGTTGGAACATAATGGTTCCTTGTACAACGTAAGCCTGTTTTATACTGAGGTCAATATCTATAGCGACTACGTAATTAACATGATTGCAAAACTGTTTTTCACAACCCAATGTAACGAGAAATTGAGCTTAAATTATCACGCTGATAAAACTCTCAAAATGTGTTTTCTTAACTTCTCTATTTATGACTGTTAATTAACCATCAATTCATGTTTTATCAACACCGCTTCTAACTGGCCCGCGTACATCGGGAGAAAACCTTTGAATTCGAAATGAAATGAAATAGCGAGTCAACAAAACAAAACGATGAAAAGAAGATAAATTTAAAGTATCTTCCCCGAATCAGTTCTGTAACGATATAGCAAATACTTATGAATGTCAATAAATTGTTTCAGCCAATTTTAAAGTTAAATAGGTTTATTGATTGGTTGAAATGAGAATGTCTATCGTGATAAAACCATTCATGTGAACTGAGGTATTTCAACGTACAACCCACCATATCATTGGGGAATAAAATGGTTAATTAAATTCCACCTTTACACACTAAACTGATTAATTAAAACAAATTTGAAAACAAACACGAACAAATATTAAACCATGAACAAATTACTCACCCGCCAACAAGTTAATAAAACGTATTAAAACTTGAATGTCTTGTATTATCAGCATTAATATTTCATCCCTGTGCAAAATATCATTCTACACCGTCGATCTAAAACGCGGGGTTTCCGCGGCTTCGGCGTTTCCGGCATTTATGTGAACGCAGCCGGCTCGCGCGGCGTGGAAATATAATATGTGGATCTAAGCCGAGATATCTCCCTCCTTCTCGGCTCCTTGAAAGCGCTCTTCAATCTTGTCAAGTGCAACCACAGTTTCAAATGTCGCGCTGTGTCTTCATTCAAGACTAGCAACGCATACACGATGCGATATACCTCAGTTCTATTAAGATTGTGTCATTGATATTCGTCTGTCATGTTACAGTAGTGACGTCACACTCATAGCGAGATGCTGGAGTATAGTTTAGTTTACAAACTTCTCTAATTCTATTAAATATAATTACAGCATGCGAGCAATGACATCCACGGGGAGTTCTTGTCTTTCTTGACAACATTCGTTGCTTTGCAATGCGATTAAACGAAATGTAAGCTCGGCAAACTAGCTAACTTTGATGGTGTCTTGCTATTCAATATTACTATGTCTACACTAGGAAATCGCTCCGCGTTGCCAGATGATATGATATTTATATTATTTTAACATATCAGTCCTATTTTATTTATTTAGTCCTATTTCTAAGTCGTCCCCACCATGGGAGCACAGACAACGTTGTCTGTGATGGGAGGCCGTACTTATTTCGAGTAGGCTCAATTGTTTTCATTCTGATCAAAACTTTAGTTTGCCCCAATAGAAAATAAGTAACTTGTTACATTTAATATAACTGGTTTATGGTCAGCGTAACGTTACAAAATGTCTGGAACGGTTTGTTTTCTATTGTGAAAACCCTAATTCTGTTTCACGGTGGATATACGTACATTAAAGTTCTTCAGAACAAAGTGCATCGCTTGGGAGAATATTTGTATGAGAAGTAACATAGCTGAAAAAACATTTATAATGCTATATAATTGATAATTAACACATTTTAAACAAACAGAGAAATTATACGATTCATTCGAAGCGAGACCTTGTAAGCATAGCTCAATTTAAATCAGGTTTTATTTGTATAACAAAGCTCACACGAAGAAAGGATTATGAGACAAATACGAGTGTTACGACCATCTAGTGTAAACAGAACTGATCTTCATGGCTAGAACCTGCAAATAACCATTGTGTAAAAGTCCAGAACTTAGTACATGTAAATTCCATTGTATATATTCGTGTCATAGCTTTTCACAATAAAAAATAAAATACTTTGAAAGCGTCATATGCGATTCCAGCGGATTTGGACGGCGTTATTTGCGAATACAAAACAAATTGGCAACACAACAGAAATTTGAATAATATTCGAAATGGGTGTTTGTTTCCCCACCATAAAAATAATATATACATTTGAAAAAAAAAAAAACAGTAGGCGTATTTACGTAATATTTTCGTGGTAAAACACATTGATATTTTAAAAACAATAACCCTCAAATAATAAACGAATTATTTTCAAAGGTCTGAGTCTATATGTCGTATAAACAGTTTGTCATTCGTTTTCATACAAATGAAAATAATTCGATTGTCTAATAAAACAATCTGTTATGTTTTTACAGTTCCTATCTCTCCAACGGCCCAACAGGCTTTTTTATAATGTTGCTCTACACAGACCACAGATTAAATACAATTGAACGGGCACTGACAATATTCTTTCACGACAAAGGCAGCACAGACCATTTACGTTAGCGGTCTAGAATTGATGTATCAAAAGATATAATCGTTGGCAGTACAAAATCTCTTTCTACAATTTCATGCATCGATACAAAATCATTTGAACCACAATGTTCTTTTAAAAACATATTACATTTCACGTTGTTTGATTACAAAAGATGAATAAGTTGTGAACACCGTATGACGTACTATACTAATTGGAATACAATGTTGTTACAGTTGCAACCCGACCCCATTCACCCCCCCCCCCCCTCCCCCCTCCACTCTTGACATACACTCACTGTATGTGTGAGAGTACACATTGGTTTAACGTTTCAAACACCGAATTACACAATTTTTGTCCCTACCATTGCATAAATGGAAATAACATTGGTACGTATGGGTTATATGGGTTCAGTCCCGTATTTATGGTGAACTTTAATTTCATATTGCTATCACGTACGCGTAATGTAAGCGTGTACTTATTTATAATATAGTTTCTGACTAGAAGTTATTGTGAAATAAAACTGTTCTCATGCTTAATTCCGATTAAACTAGTTGGATCTTAGTATATCCGTACAAGCTAAAAAACAATGTTTGTGAGCGTTATGGCCTTATGTCTTGTTCTGCTACGAGTATGTTGGTAGGACAACCGCCGCCCCCCCCCCTCCCACCCCCCTCCCCCACACACACATCCATATCGAATGTGGCGATAAGGTTTGCAAAGATTTTCTCCTCGACAAAGACTTGATAGGAAGCTCTAAGAAAAGTTCTATTTTTCGTGACCGTATCTCCTCGCGCCGTCAGTCGAACGGATCGCTTGACGTTGCACGCGTCAGTCAGTTCCACTCGCGTTGTCAGCCGGTCGGCCGGCAGAGTGGATTGGTTTGGCGCATCTATCCGATCAAGGCGGCAGCCAATCAGAGTGACGGGCTGACGTCAAGGCTATCGGTTTGAGGGATTCACAGGAATCCGGAGTAATACAGAGGTAATTACATTCTTCCTTCAGACTCGTCGGCTCTGTATGTACCAGTATGTAACGTTGTAGGGTAAAGTAATAATACATTGAACAAATTAACCGAATTCAATTGGGTGTATTGGAACGAGGTTCCAGGTAGATAGTCCTTTGTACTTCGATTTAAGTTATGTGAGCGTAATAATAATATATTATGTAATTATGCTTTGCTGTTTAAGCAAGTATCACGTTGTTTATCATACCATTTCAACTTGACGGAGCTTACAAATCTCACTTTTTTTTAGATTTCGGTTTACACTGATTTCGTTCCTTTTATATCTAGAAAACCAGGCGTTTCAAAATGTGATTTCGTATTATTAACACTACTCCGGAAAATCGTGCATATTTAAGAAACAGAGTCTGAAGCCAGTTATTAATTAAGAAGGAAAATGTAATTAATACTGAATAAAACGGTGGATCGAAAAAATGTATTGTTTATAAGAAGCTTATAATATTTTATTTATTATCGATGAGAAACTAAAGAAAATCAGTAACTCACTTAATAAAAGCATGACTTTGAATACAGGATACAAAATAACGCTAGGTAATGATAATATTTTTAAGAGTGGGACGTTCTCATGAAAAATATATGATTTAACTGAGCCGAGTTTGTGACATAGTTGTTTTGATCACCTGGTCGATAAACTCGAAGGGCGGCCATATCCACCATCGGCGTGACAATGTCGTCGCCCATGTCCTACACACGACCTTGGAAGACTGACATTGAGTTTTGGTGAGTATCTGCGAGGCCGAGCGAAGCAGGAAACATCGCACAATGTGTCGTTATGTTTTTCTTTCTGTGTATTTTTACATGATTCGTATTCTCACTCCACACTCCACAGGTTAAAATAATAATCTAACATCTTAAAACTGCCTAAAGATTTGCGGTCATTGTTTACTGTAAAATGAAATTATATTTATCGATCTAGCCATTTGCAATGTTAAAGCTCCAATTCACTACATTATTAATCTTCGATTTATAAATCTCACTTTAGTGTTTCAACAAACATTCCATACAAAATACTTGTTTTTCAGGCGCAAAGTTTGTTAGTAAAGCAGATCTTCTATTCACGGATAATCTCGGGCAAAAGCTTTAATGAAACCGGGCCTAAGTTATAAAGTGTTCAACTGAATTGAAAACCAAATGATTAGATGGTTAATAACAGGCTCTTCGTTATGCAGGCTGTAAAACACATACCAATAAACCATAGCCAGAATACAATTTAACCTTCATTTGTAGGATGTAATATTGTGTATTGCAGGTAGGCCTATAAAGCACACCCAAACGTAGGCATACACTCGTGGTGGACTTTCAAATACTTTTAAAATTATTGGGCTGTTTTGTATGTATCTATTACATTATATGAATATTGTGAGGTCCTCCAATGCAGAAAGTCAAGGATTCGATTTCCGGTTCGGACTGGGATTTTTTAACTTTGTAAGTTGACTTAAATCTGTCTTTATATGGCACTGTTGTACATGAAAACGGTAACTTTGGAGTCGTCACAGCAACGAAGCACAAAATAAATGTTATAATGTACCCTACTGAAAATCTGTTCTTGTTACTGAGAGTGTAGACAATAAATTAAATATATATTTATTGATTTACAGTATTTCACTATTTTGTGTTTATTCAAAATTATTTTTTAAGCTAGACTGTTGTCTCGATTAAAATCCATGTTGTATACATTGAGAGGGGAATCCAACGACAGAGTTTTGCGTTGATACCGAAGGGTTCTGAACCGAGCGGGCTAACCAAACCGTTGAGAACAAGACCGCAACATCATTGTTATTCAATTCAAACCCACGAAAGTGATCGAACGTACCCAAACAGCCAACAGCCGAGCATCCATGACGACGTAGGCATCGTTAGTGCGACTGCCGCGAATACAAATAAGGGACTTTAATGAGAAGACCTCCTTTGTCAAGTCTAAACAATGTGCGTAAATAAATGGGCCTCTTTCATGTAAAGTGAACATTCCCATAGGGCGAATTGTATCTTTGTATTTAATAATAATATAAAGTTTTCAAAAAAGAGGTGAATAATCACAACTTTCTAATACTATATTTAATACTATATAACAAGAAAACATTCATGAAAATAATAATCTATCATATTATGAAAGAAATATGATGAGACAACAAAATAGAAGTTAAACAGAGCGAGAAACCATGTATAATTTAAAATACAGAAAATCAATAATAATAAGTATTTATATATACATATGGAAACAACAAGAAAAAGATATCGGTATTTACAAAATATAAAGTGCGAAAACAAAATATCAGAAAAATACTTATAAAGGACGAATGAATATTAAGACGAACAACAAGTTATTTAGTAAATTTCAAAGGGATGTTCAAAGTTCTCCAAAACGTTGTTAGGTTACAATCAATCCATCACATGCATTTGATTCCCCTCTGCTTTCCCAGCTACTGTGTTATATGTTTCAGGCCCATTTACTGGCTAGCGGTGGTTTAAAAGTGGGTTGTTTCTAAAAATTACGTCCAATGAATGCATTTACCCACTTTGTGTAAAACACAGTACACACGAGGCTGCACTGTGAGGTACATTTCATTACAAAATGATTCTGCGTTAGAATAATACTGTTACTATTTGAAATCACCTTTATACATTTTTGGGATAAGTATTTAGAACCTACAAAATATCAAAGCAATAATTTTATAAACAATCAAATTACCATTTTGAAACAAATAAACATTTACGAGAAATATGTTCGGATTAGCCTGTTTTCAAGTTCTATCAACTATTTTAAAGCCTGTACAACTAATTCTAACCGACAACAGTGTTTTTCGGCCGAGTAGGCGAACGTACAGAAGCAGCTGTGTGTATACTCTATACGTGCTGATACTGAGATTTATCTTCATTCTTTTTACTCCCCATCTTTTATGATCAGCTTACGAGATCTCTCGGCACATTTGGCAATAAATCACATACGAGTTTCATTGTTAAGGTGGATGTATTTGTGTTGACATCTTGCATAAATGGCCACCAGGCAATAATACTACGTTTAAACGTTGTCTGTTAACAAGTAAACAAACAACCTGTGATGGGTTTCATACATAAGCATCGTTTACAACCGGACTGAGTCCAGTACTGAACTGTGTGCAGTATAGTATATACAGTACATAGTTCGTTTTGCCCTCACGCGACGAGGACCCAAAACGAACTGAACCAAAACTTAGCCCTGCACTGCACCCATCTTCCGGTAACTTGACTTAGGAACTTATGAATGACAGTGGAATGGAAATAAAAAGTTTGTTGCCAACTTTTGAATAACTTATTTATTTTTCAAAGGTGGCTACGTGCCATTCAGTTCAGTATCCTGACGTGAGTGTTAACATGGCAGTTGGTAGTACATACTAAGTGTGCTTTGCCTCCGGACCGAAACCCTGTTATAGTACCAGAAACTGAAACCAAAAACGTTTTCAACTCCGGATGTAATGGCAGTTGGTAGTACATACTAAGTGTGCTTTGCCTCCGGACCGAAACCCTGTTATAGTACCAGAAACTGAAACCAAAAACGTTTTCAACTCCGGATGTAATGGCAGTTGGTAGTACATACTAAGTGTGCTTTGCCTCCGGACCGAAACCCTGTTATAGTACCAGAAACTGAAACCAAAAACGTTTTCAACTCCGGATGTAAACGCTGGAATTGAAGCTAACGTACATTCTAGTTTCATTGTACAAAAAAAGAAGATTACATATTTTGAAAGACGCTTTTTTCTAAATGTTAATGTCAATACTAATTTCCTAAAAATACTTTGGGCAGTCACTATCAAATTCAACCACCGTCAAAAAGTGAGAATTGACCTGAATAAAAACTTGTTTATCTCCTTGGCTTTGGAGCTACTACTCTACAATATAAATAGACTCACGCGCGTTATATAGTGATGTATGAGGCCATATAGGTCTACATGGACATCATATATGTTTTGATATTATCCCCGGTTACCTGATGATCGGTGTGTGGCCTGAAGCTTTTCCTATAATGGTTATGCTATTGTGTTTGTCGTTACAAAGATTGAAGCAAATTAAAAATACTCGTATATACACACATTCGTTTACTTTTCCAATAACAAATAACTATATTTTGTATTATGTAATATTGTATATTTTGTTTTTGCATGTCACGTTGATAAGAGATGAAAAGACAAACTTTTTTACGGTAGAACCTGTGAGTTTTTTACTATTGGTATTTGGCTTGGATTAAAATAAACAAGTAAACATCTACAATAAGGACTGACTTAATCCAGTTTCTGCTCATAAGCTTGTTCTACTCACTCCAATATTAGTTAGTACATCGTGTTATGCAGTCTGGTAAACCTGTGTCACTGTTTGATAACACATTCACACGTGTATACGGATGCCGCCTTTATTCAGCCTATGTATTGTTGTTTTATCATCTATCATGCGCTTCATTGGTTAGTTTGATCGAGTGTAATGTTGCAACGTGAAGTGAATGTCTGGCAACATAGGTGATACAGCAGCGGTACAAAGTGTTCATTGGCCCGCGGGCAACTATCGCAAAGCCCTGGCCAGCAAGTGACGAGTGTGCGTTAGGTGGACTCTTATCTGCACAACACCAGCTACACTACAATATAAACACACGTGGGGTGATAAAAGCCCTTCACGTGATGGGTGGTTGACAATGTTGTTCAGTAAGTTCTACCTTTTCATGGTTCAGCCTAAAACTCACTGAGGGAAGAGAATTAATATTATGTTGATCTTTGAACTAAATGTTTTACGTATTGTTTGCCACCTTGGGATGTATGGGTGGCTATGACAGGTGTTTCTCACAGTAGGGATGTCCAAAAAATATCGATATATCGATATATTGATATTTTCCTTTCGATATTTTGCGATATATCATTTGATCTTTCCTTTCGATATTTTTGATACATATCGGTAAAATTAGTAAAATATCGATACTTTTTGTATGTGATAAATAAACCTAAAATAAATAAAAACGTCCTAAAAATGACCCGTAAAAATGACCCGATACTATAGTATCCACTAACAAGTTGGCTTGAAACTTAAACAGTGTCAACAAACAGAAAAATTATCGCATGTATATGTGAATAAATTTTAAATTTATGTAGACGTTTTAAAAATGCCAGAAAATGTAATGGCGATATTTCAAGGTATCGATATATTTCTTGCGATATATCGATATATATCATATGATACTGGCTTCCGATATACCGATATATATCAGAACACGCAGAAAATATCATATGAACGGAATATCGATATTTCATTTTGTTTGGACATCCCTATCTCACAGTCGTTTCTACCTTGTAATGGTTACCCTAAGCGCCCTGACCAGCAAGAGAAACATCGTTAAGGTCTTAGCACTCAATGTTTAAGACCATTCCAGCCATGTTTTATTGCGAATTCGATTTCGATTATTATTGGTCAGTTGTATGGATAGGTTTTTCAAGGTTCTGAAAATAAAATGTTAAAAAAATGTGTCCCCATTTTGCAAATGTTCAAAAATAGCTACTAGATCGGATGCGGCGCAAGAGTAGTTTGCGTGACTGGTAGCGCTCTGCGGTTTTTTATGCAACCGTTTCAACTGTTACCTTGGTTTTTGTATTTTGGGTTTGGGGATGATGGCAGCGCAGCTAGTGAGAGAAATTGTCCCTTCTGGCGCTGGATTGGCGTTAAAGACGTACTGTTTGTCGATATGGAATATCGATGGTGAAGAACCAATGCCTTATGTGGGTGGCTATGACTGGTGTTTTACCACTAGTTTCTACTTTTTCATGGTCAAGCTTAAAGCTCACAGAGCAGCAATAGAAATGCTGTTTGTTATATGTCTGCTTGCATTGATTTATGTTCGGAGTTATGTTTGTTGTGCTTCAGTTTGTCCTCTGGAGATGATCACTGATAGCTCGTGTGATAAGTGAGTGATTATGATGTTCCCAAACCACAAACACGAAGCTAACAATGATGGTCATACTGTCAACATGTATGAAGTACTTATACAGGAGGGTGTAGGGTGACAAAATACAACTACCTGTATTTTCCATTTCAACTTACACAGTTGTAAAATCAAACCTCATAAGAAGATGTTGGTGTTATTAGAGACCATAAATGTCAATCATGCCTTTCTTCCGCAAAGTACTCACTATCCCTTGTAGTACAGGCAGCTCCAAACCATATTGGTCTCCAACGACAGCGCCAAAAATACCTTACTACCCCCACTGTATCAACAATTAAACACAATTATTTAGTTTTAATTATTAACTTTAGCGATCCTCAAATTCGGTACGTGATGTTAACTTAGATTTTAGGTTATTTATTTCGAAGACAAAATAATCGGAGGTCACTTGATTTTGGAAGCTACGCATCTACCCTTCTTGCTGGTCGGAGAACCTGTCAACGTGATTGAAGTTTACAACCTCGTACAAAGAGAGCAATAAACCAGCCGCGATTGAACCCAAAATTTGCCGCTGTGCTAGTTGATATGGAAAATACAGACCAGAATTACAAAACATGCTTTACGTTTCACTCAACGAAACTATTGTAGAGATATGAATCATACTTGTGTTTTAATAAAAATACATAAATATAATGATAATAAAATATTGAGTTTCGAAATAAAATATTTGATTGCCGAATGTGTGTTAGGACCTACAAGTGATTTATTTCAGTACGATTTCCTTCTCTAAGAAACAGTGTTAATCCTTTAAAATTAAAGATACATGGATAAAATACAATACAATACTGTGTTGTTAATTGCAACATACAAAGCAGAAAACATAAATTGTTTGAAAGAAATATTGTTTTGATATGAGCCGGAAAATTTTAACCGAATAATGTGTGTATCAACGATAATCTACGGTTAAACAGGGAGAAGCATGTACAGAAAAATCGGTACAAGAACTTATCAAAATTTACTTAATTTTATTTTATTTAGGTCCGAATACACCAAACTTTTAAATCAGCTGATTTACTAATTTCGGATTGGTAACCATGGTTTCACTAAATTTACATACAAAATGCATTGTGGCATCTACCGGTGCCATTCTTGATCTCCGATTAACTGAAAATCGCCGGATTAAAGTTTGGTGAAACCGGCCCGCGAGTAGTTAGTTGTAAGGAAATAGTTTAGTATCCATGAACTCAACGGATATACAATAGTTCTTATATGCAATATACAATAATGTTTATATGCCTTGTAAATTTCGGCTCCAGAACCTTCGTATACGTCAAACCTTGACTCATTCTTATCATGGTTGCAATTACTTTTTGACTTGTAGATGTTAAAACCTCATCTTCATCTTATTACTTCAACCGAACACTGAACCTTATGCTTTGGAAGCAGAAACAAGCAAACTAGCTCCACAATAATTAAGCTTAGCCATGTTGAAGATACATTTCCAAACATCAAGCGGCGAACGGATTATATCAAGTCAAGCCTAGCCGAGCCGTTGTACGAACTTCGAAACTTCCATCCAATCTCCCGTACAGAGTACATAGCATTTGAAGTGAGTGGTACAAACACAAATTCTGTAACAGACCAGGGTATGCAAACTTTGGTATTCCCTCCGGAGCCAGCTAAGCCTCCTGCCACAACGGCTAAAGCTAGACATCCTTTGCTTCGGTGAGCACTACAGCTCGTGACACGTGAAACACAGCAAGTACGCATTGCTAGGATGGAACGTTACTGTGGCATATTATCAAGGGAGGTTTCATTTTCAATCCTTTTTGAAGTTTGGTTTTAGAGCAGATGATTTGGTGACAAGTATCACGGAAGGAATGTGTTCTTTGGTGGAGGTGCCGGGTCGTTTGGATATAACTCTTTATCCATGGAATCATTCCTCATTCACAAAGAAATGAGGTTCATAAATATATCGAGGGGAGACTGAGTAATTTCTTAGGCTATATTGACTTATTTATTTATAATTTTTAGGCCTTTAATGATTGTTAATACATTTTCTGTACGTTTCGTTTTGGTATCCTGCTGCCGTCGATCTCTGTGTATCTTGCTATCATAAAATGGATATGAGTGCATACCTACTTTTCATTAACTACATCGATCCAGGCCTATTGTGCTTATATGAAAGCAGATAGTTATAATTACTAGCCTGTTGTCAGTTCATGTATTTGTGTTAGGAGTTTGTGACAATAACTTGTATAATTACAAGATACCCAACATAAACATAAAGTTTTAGAATGGAAAACTATAGCACGCAATGAAGGTGGATGTATTCTATTTGGGCAAGTAATTCGGGGTGTTACGCTTAAATTAGGTAGGTCATTAACTAATCAGTTGGCATGATTTAGCACTAGTTAATCGTCTAGTGAATATAAGACGTGTTACAGTAGACTCCAATACATTTATTCAGTAGTTGTGCTACATAAATCGTAAACACATATTTATATACGTTAAACTATATGTTTGAAGTTCAATGCACTCGGAAAATTATAAATATTTGAGGACTAAGATAATATGGAAGTAAGCAATAAATCAGCAAACATATATTTCAATTGAAACATTCCTTGAAAAGCATGATAACCATCACTAGAATATGCTCACCGGTCGGCGTATGCAGCTAGCATCATTGAGTTGCAATATCGATATTTATCTCAGTTTTATTGCCTCGTTTTATTTTTACAAAGTTTCTGAAAACACTTGTCATAATATTATATTGAAGGATGCGTCAGCCAAACTTTTGCTCTTTTGATTTTAACGGAAAAGGATGTTACCTCATTCTAATATCAGGCGTGAAGGGTTTATTTTCAGATAATAATGATAGTGGTTTGTCGTGACAGCATTGAAGAGTGGCAGACATGCACGTGCTATAGGGCGTTACGGTGTTTTTACATTTAGGTATTATCTGAGCTGCTCTTTGTAAAATGATAACCACGGGTACACTGAACAGCCTTGAAATGTTTCAATGCCACACGAGTATGACCGGTCTCTCCTGGGATTAGACGAGAACATTATGGGGTTTCACGTATTGATGTATATTCATGTATGCTGATAACCATACCAAGACAAAGTTACTGTTTACGGAAAACTTGATTCGATCAAAATTTACATACTCAAAATCGAAACGTTCTTGTTTTGAACGCGCTTGTAATAATAATATCAGAGAGGTAGCCTATTAAAAGTTTATAATTTCACCTTGTAATAATGTAGTTAGTTTGTTAAAAGCGTAATTTGAAAGTTAACAAAGTGAAACTATTGTTGTTTGTAAAGGAAGCTCCAGTATTTGCGTATCTTTAATTGAAAAACTAAATAATTAATTAATTACAAGAGGTACAACGATGAATACAACATTAATTACTATTTTATGTTGTGGGAAACACTTCAGAAAATCAAACAAAACACTGTAAGTATTGTTTAAGGAAGCCAAGTCTTAGAAATATTTTTAAGAACTCATTTCAGTATCCATACACCTTGAAATAATTTTGCATTGCAATTGTTGGTGGACGGAATCGAACTCGTTTCCACTAGAGTTTGGGAGCAATATCCCCATACTTCGGTTTAATATTAAACATTTTTTTGATCAACGTTGAACTCACACTGACTGACATAGAACGTCAGCTATGATAGTCGCCTCGTACGACTGGATGAGCTGCCGGTTATCTATTTTGCCCCGGGTGAAGATGGGTATTGAATGTATTGAGAAGAACTGCTCGAAATCTGTATCTCATATTTTCCCAGTTAGTTTAGTGTGGTGGCTTTGACATGCTCTTATTGGCCTTACATCGATCTATCCTTCTCTGTTTATCCAGCAGTCTGCCTGTTAGTCTGTTTAAAGCGCTGTCATGTGACTCAGAGCTTACATTAATATTATCATGCAACATGCAAATTGAGGAAAATATTTGGAATTGGTTATAGGGCGGTACCGGTATTGTAATTTGCTTGCGGCTTATGCAATGACGCGGAATGATATAAGATATTTCCAATATTGAGCACATAAATTATTAGCTATGTCGCTATACTCAAATGGAAGAGATTCTTCTTCCCAACCCTTCATCTAGCTAGCGTAGGAAACGAATAGATTTTTCAAAATGTTTTGTGAAACTACTATGCTTAGTATAGCTACCCGAAATACTACGAACAACAGTAACCTATAATTCAACTAAATCAATTAAATAAATTATGTACAACGTAGAACTACATCAGTTTGTTAACAACAATACATATTCCAAATGTACATGTCAAGTATAGGCTAATAGATGATACTGTTTGAAGAAAATTTATTACAAACATTTTTCTGTGTGAAGTGGGGAAAGTAGTAAGCAAGAATTTTCCACTTGTATTTCAATATTTAAGAATGCTACCAATGGAATGCAAAGTATTTTTAACAATGGTAGCATTCCTTTGTGTGGTACTTATACACGCGTTAGTTTATGAATTCACATTATTTTTACGAATTTATATGATAATATGTTTGGAGGAGATATTTGTTTGTTTACATTTCCAGTCGGGAGGAGATATTCTCGTATAATGTTTAACCCTAGGCTGGAATACACAAGGGTTTGAATACTTACGCCACTACACGAGACTAACTGCACAAAAGAGATTTACTGTGAGTTTCTCAAATACTTGAGATATAAAAGAGATTGTGGTGTATTTCTGTATTTTTCTGTTAGTACGTAGGGTCTATGGTTCATAGTTATAGAACAAAAAACTTTTGTATGATACAATTTACACATATTTTACAGCAAAACCATAATTAAAAATTTAGCCAATGCTTTTGGAAACAGATACAGCATATTAATTCAATATCCATTTTTCACATCAGTTACCACTTATCAGATACAAAATGTTTTTATTTTAATACGACTGTATATAGAATACTGCTCGACAAGATAAAGACTATTTTGGATTGTTAATCATAATGGTATCGCTTTATAAGTGACAAGCTTATATGTAAATTCAAAGCCTAGTAAATATCGCAATTCGTTTATCGTTGAATTTTGTGTAAGTCGTTGAAGAACCATTAAAGAGCAGCCAACGGTTTAGCTGCGGTCGCTTAGCCGGTTCCCATACGAAAACCGAAGTTAAGCAACCTCGGGCTAGGTCAGGAGGTGGATGGGTGACCACTCACCTCTGAAACACTAGTTACCGTTGGTTAGAGCATATTGGAGGGTTCGAAAGCTTGTGTAACAGCTTCGTTTATCTCGTCAACTGCTCAGCAGTCCAGGTTAGTGGAGGAACCTATATGACTGGTCAAAGTTACACCGTCCTTTCGGATGGGACGTAAAGCCGATGGTCCCCTTGGTACTTTTCGACAGGAGTAGGCTACGTGCCGGTACCAGGCTTCCCCTCCTCCCTTCCTCATTATCATTCATCAATCATCACTCATCAGGCTAAGGAGAGCATTGTGCCTTACACTGGCCTTAATTACAATAAAATAAATAAAATAATTAAAGAGCGATTAGTAACTAAATTGTGCAAACCAGTTTCTTGTATGTTTGTTGGCAGTTGGCAGCATTCTATTTGCAACAATTTTTACTCTTTGAACCAACTTCATTCTATAGTGCCATCATTATTATAAGTGTGTATTTTGTATCATAATTCAGTCCTCGTGCCTTATTTATCTCTTCAAAGAAGATGATTACACATTCTGTCTTTCGCTTGAAAGCAATATAACTTTAAAAGCAGTTTAATATTCAATGTATGTGATAACGTTTGAAAATGTTGCCGAACAAGGTATAATTTAAAACATTAAAAAAATGTGTATTTCGTTTTTTTTGTTTTAAACTTTTCAGAATAGAATATGAAAGCATTGCAGTGTTACATCACTAAACCCAACATTTCACTGTTACAATACAGTTGTATATACCAATAATCATTAAACATGGTCCAATCCAATACACCACGGTTCGCACTTCGCATCGCTTCGTTACTTTGGGTTGCGGTTTGTGCGGGTTAACTCAGATGATTTGCGCCATATTACTACAACTCAGAATTCCATCAACTCTCTACTCGTCTCTACTTTCTCTTGTACTAAGTACTTTTATTTGTTATAACGTGCTCGCCTGGCAGTTACTATCGGATTCAAAAAGATCGTCTCTCGACTTTGAAAATTCGCAAACTAATAAATTTAATGAAGAGTGATAGTGTAAGAGGGAAATCTATCAATAAAAAAACAATTCTTTAGCTATTGTATAGCTTTATTATGTTTGAAACTTCCCATAAAAGTGCAGTTTTTCACGGTTTACCATTATACTGATTATACTATAATTGTAACAATAGCACACACAATGAATTAATAATTTGAATTTTAGGGATATTTTTAAGAATATGATATAATAATTTTAAAAGGCTTAAATTGTATTGAACTTTTTTATTTGTATTTTCTATGACGTGGGACACCATTTTCTAGTCCGCTAGTAGTTCTGGTCAACGTGTGATAACAACGGTCTGCCGAGGCTGCTGCGAGCGTTACTCTATGTACGCCAGGCTGACATGTTCCTGATATTGAGCCGGTGTTAATTGAGATGAAGTTTGCGAGGATGTCATTGTCACGGCCACTGTTTCATTTCACGCTCTGACTGAGGCCATTTGTATTAATGCAGCCTCGCAGTTATTAAAACTTATTAGTCGCTCACCGCAGGAAGGGGGTAGACAGGCAGACAGACAGGCAGATACCCCCCCACTCTCCGTGTTATGTAGGGGCAACCTTGCACTTACACGTCCTTGCAGGCAGATAGACAGACAGTTCCCCCCACACCCTGTGTGATGTAGGAGCAACCCTTCACTTACGCCTCCAGACAGACAGACAGTTACCCCCACACCCTGTGTGATGTAGGAGCAACCCTTCACTTACGCCTCCAGACAGACAGGCAGGCAGGAGGCAGATACCCCCCCACTCCCCGTGTTATGTAGGGGCAACCTTGCACTTACACGTCCGGGCAGGCAGATAGACAGATAGACAGTTCCCCCCACACCCTGTGTGATGTAGGAGCAACCCTTCACTTACGCCTCCAGACAGACAGGCAGGCAGGAGGCAGATACCCCCCCACTCCCCGTGTTATGTAGGGGCAACCTTGCACTTACACGTCCGGGCAGGCAGATAGACAGATAGACAGTTCCCCCCACACCCTGTGTGATGTAGGAGCAACCCTTCACTTACGCCTCCAGACAGACAGGCAGGCAGGAGGCAGATACCCCCCACTCCCTGTGTTATGTAGGGGCAACCTTGCACTTACCCGTCCGGGCAGGCAGACAGACAGACAGTTTCTCCCACACCCTGTGTGATGTAGGGGCAACCCTTCACTTACGCCTCCAGACAGACAGGCAGGCAGGAGGCAGATACCCCCCACTCCCTGTGTTATGTAGGGGCAACCTTGCACTTACACGTCCGGGCAGGCAGATAGACAGACAGTTCCCCCCACACCCTGTGTGATGTAGGGGCAACCCTTCACTTACGCCTCCAGACAGACAGGCAGGCAGGAGGCAGATACCCCCCCACTCCCCGTGTTATGTAGGGGCAACCTTGCACTTACACGTCCGGGCAGGCAGACAGACAGACAGTTCCCCCCACTCCCTGTGTGATGTAGGGGCAACCTTGCACTTACACGTCCGGGCAGGCAGATAGACAGACAGTTCCCCCCACTCCCTGTGTTATGTAGGGGCAACCTTGCACTTACACGTCCGGGCAGGCAGATAGACAGACAGTTCCCCCCACACCCTGTGTTATGTAGGGGCAACCTTGCACTTACACGTCCGGGCAGGCAGATAGACAGACAGTACCCCCCACACCCTGTGTGATGTAGGAGCAACCCTTCACTTACGCCTCCAGACAGACAGGCAGGCAGGAGGCAGATACCCCCCACTCCCTGTGTTATGTAGGGGCAACCTTGCACTTACACGTCCGGGCAGGCAGATAGACAGATAGACAGTTCCCCCCACACCCTGTGTGATGTAGGAGCAACCCTTCACTTACGCCTCCAGACAGACAGGCAGGCACATGAGGCAGATACCCCCCCACTCCCTGTGTTATGTAGGGGCAACCTTGCACTTACACGTCCGGGCAGGCAGACAGACAGACAGTTCCCCCCACACCCTGTGTGATGTAGGAGCAACCCTTCACTTACGCCTCCAGACAGACAGGCAGGCAGGAGGCAGATACCCCCCCACTCCCCGTGTTATGTAGGGGCAACCTTGCACTTACACGTCCGGGCAGGCAGATAGACAGACAGTTCCCCCCACACCCTGTGTGATGTAGGAGCAACCCTTCACTTACGCCTCCAGACAGACAGGCAGGCAGGAGGCAGATACCCCCCACTCCCTGTGTTATGTAGGGGCAACCTTGCACTTACACGTCCGGGCAGGCAGATAGACAGATAGACAGACAGTTCCCCCCACACCCTGTGTGATGTAGGAGCAACCCTTCACTTACGCCTCCAGACAGACAGGCAGGCAGGAGGCAGATACCCCCCACTCCCTGTGTTATGTAGGGGCAACCTTGCACTTACACGTCCGGGCAGGCAGATAGACAGATAGACAGACAGTTCCCCCCACACCCTGTGTGATGTAGGAGCAACCCTTCACTTACGCCTCCAGACAGACAGGCAGGCAGGAGGCAGATACCCCCCACTCCCTGTGTTATGTAGGGGCAACCTTGCACTTACACGTCCGGGCAGGCAGATAGACAGACAGTTCCCCCCACACCCTGTGTGATGTAGGGGCAACCCTTCACTTACGCCTCCAGACAGACAGGCAGGCAGGAGGCAGATACCCCCCACTCCCTGTGTTATGTAGGGGCAACCTTGCACTTACACGTCCGGGCAGGCAGATAGACAGACAGTTCCCCCCACACCCTGTGTGATGTAGGAGCAACCCTTCACTTACGCCTCCAGACAGACAGGCAGGCACAGGAGGCAGATACCCCCCCACTCCCTGTGTTATGTAGGGGCAACCTTGCACTTACACGTCCGGGCAGGCAGATAGACAGACAGTTCCCCCCACACCCTGTGTGATGTAGGAGCAACCCTTCACTTACGCCTCCAGACAGACAGGCAGGCAGGAGGCAGATACCCCCCACTCCCTGTGTTATGTAGGGGCAACCTTGCACTTACACGTCCGGGCAGGCAGATAGACAGATAGACAGACAGTTCCCCCCACACCCTGTGTGATGTAGGAGCAACCCTTCACTTACGCCTCCAGACAGACAGGCAGGCAGGAGGCAGATACCCCCCACTCCCTGTGTTATGTAGGGGCAACCTTGCACTTACACGTCCGGGCAGGCAGACAGACAGACAGTTCCCCCCACACCCTGTGTGATGTAGGAGCAACCCTTCACTTACGCCTCCAGACAGACAGGCAGGCAGGAGGCAGATACCCCCCCACTCCCCGTGTTATGTAGGGGCAACCTTGCACTTACACGTCCGGGCAGGCAGATAGACAGATAGACAGACAGTTCCCCCCACACCCTGTGTGATGTAGGAGCAACCCTTCACTTACGCCTCCAGACAGACGGGCAGACAGACAGGCAGATACCCCCCCACTCCCTGTGTTATGTAGGGGCAACCTTGCACTTACACTTCCGGGCAGGCAGATAGACAGACAGACAGTTACCCCCACACCCTGTGTGATGTAGGAGCAACCCTTCACTTACGCCTCCAGACAGACGGGCAGACAGACAGGCAGATACCCCCCCACTCCCCGTGTTATGTAGGGGCAACCTTGCACTTACACGTCCGGGCAGGCAGATAGACAGACAGTTCCCCCCACACCCTGTGTGATGTAGGAGTAAACGTTCACTTACGCCTCCAGACAGACAGGCAGGAGGCAGATAGACAGATAGACATACAGGCAGGCACATAGACCCCGGCCTCACACTCTGTGTGACGTAGATGCAACCCCCCACCCCTCCGTACACCTCCAGACAGACAGACAGATAGACAGACAGACAGATAATAGCCCCTGCCTCACCCCCCTGTGACGTACACCTCCAGACAGACAGACAGACAGACAGACAGACAGACAGACAGACAGACAGACAGACAGACATACAGACAGACATACAGATAGTAGCCCCTGCCCCCTCCCCCCCCCCCACCTGTGACGTACACCTCCGGGCCGGCGGACCCAAGGCTAATCAAACGTGAGGTAATATATGGGGCACGAAGTGCGTTGGGCCGTAAAATAAAACACTACTTTTTTACTACCAAATTTCCAACGTGTTCCTTTCTTGGAGCCGTTTCGGGCCGAGAACATAAACTCGCCGCTGATTCGTGGAAGTGCGGATAGGTGGGGGGACAAGACTCGACTTGTTATCCACGTCCGCCACTTTACGACCTCTAGGTGGATCAGTCAAGGAAACAAAAGTAAGCATAAAAAAGAAACATTTCAGGAATAATTTCCTTTTTGTGCAAATTCTGCCAATAAAACAACACTGAATAATTCAAACATATCATATTGTACAGCGTGCATTTTAAAACATTCCCTTAGCTGACTGTTATTATATAATATTACGTTTCACGTCAGTAAACTTTGTCGTCTCCACACATTGTATCGTATTGTTGGGACTTTACATCTATCTACTCTGCAACGTATAGGCCGGCCGGCCCTTTTGAGGTACCCCATTCTCTAACGTTGCAGTTTACAGAAATGTTTCAAAACTTGTCGCGCACTGGTGAGGCACAAAGAAAGTACCAGTGAGGCGCCAACTGATTTTAGTTTTATATTATGTTATTATATTTTATCCCAGATAAGTTTGTTTACAGCTACCAATGTTTGTCACGCGTATTATATTCCACTATGAGTAGCCTGTGTAGCCAATTAGTGAACATACACTGTCTTGCCGTTAATGATTTTTTTTTGAAAATGTTATATTTCACGAAAATTTAAATTTTGTTGCATAAAACGAAAATAAATGCTAAATATTGGTGAGACGTCAGCACAGTGTGACAGCTTATAGAAGTGAGGCTAAGGAAAATTATTATTATTAGTTTCATTCACAATAGCAATGATTGAGAACAGCGTTTGATGAGGAAAGATTATAAATTTCCCGCAAATACCGGTTTTCAACTCTTTGTGACTCACCACTGTATTCTGTCTGTTTGACGGAAGTGGTTTCACATTTTGTTCCAAGGCTATGGTAGATGACAGATGAGGATGAAGGTCGACTTTTGTCAAACAGATGTGTAATTCGGGACGCGATATACCTCACTTTGGAGAGGTGACGATATCATACTGATCAGACAAACTACGGGAAGGTCAGGTTGATATTGGTAAGGTGGATACAGTAGAGCTTGATAACCCTCCACTTTTAAAATACAAGAAGCCTATTATTCATTATTCCTACATGTTCCGTACTATGAATTGTTTGAGCAAATTTTCATATACATAGTTGCCACGCTACATAAATTGTGATGATGGTTGTAATAACCACATGCACACGCTTTGATATACAGAATGTGAAAAAGGTAAAACAAATATTAATACACAAACAAGAATTGATAATGTGACAGAAATAAGGCAATACAGTATAGGAATAAAAATTAAATTGTGTTTATGTGTACATGCGTTTATGTGCAAAGTTATTATACGAATTTGCGGGTATGCGTTGTTGTGTTTGGTCACGGTCATATCTCAACAATAACTAAAATGCAATTTTGAAGAGTTTTGTTTCAGTCTAGATATGAATTTGAGAGCTTCTGAGTTCGACCCACAGTCTGGACAATTTTTTATTACAATTATTTTATCTCCTTACTTTATGTAATTAGTTAACCGTGAATTATTGATCAAGTGGTGAGAGTACTTAAAAGCATTTTGATGCTGATTTACCGAACGAACATTGAACTGAATGTTATTTTAAACCACAAACAGGGAACATTTCCCCTTGTTGAGTGTAAAATGTTGTGTCGGCTAGCTTTTCGTACCTTCCTAAAAACTGTGTGTTGCCGAGTAAAATCAAATACAGCAATGCGCCCATGAATCATATTGAGCGACGACATAAGATAATAGGAGAGACCTCTCCCTCCATAAATAACGAAGAAACAAGTTGGACATCTGAACGAGTATTTCAATTTTAAATGATCCGTTTTAATAACGGAACGCCCGAAGGGAAAGAATAATTTATTTGCGATGCATTATGCAAAAAGTCAATTTCACGCCGAGTTTTTATTCGCGTCTGGAACGAGAGATACGATAAAAGATGTGGACTCGAAAGAAAGGATCTGTAATTCATTCTAAACGATTCTTTTTTAATAAACTTGGTCATCGGCGTGTGAAATGCGCTCAATATCACACTCCATAAAACTAAAAGTCAAGTCCGTCATTTGCGCTGCGGCAATCTAGTCTTATGAGCAATCTAGTCTCTGCTCGCTCGAGTGACTGTCTTGCATCTTGCTTGTAGCTCGTTATACACCTCATTTATCTTTTAATGAGCCCTAGAGAACCGAGCCTAGAGTCCCTTTGTTTCGTTTAGCTTTTAGAAAAAGCTTTTGGGTCACTTTAATTATCCTATCGTATCGTGTCCTTCGTCTGTTTAGCTCTCGTTGTCAGTTGCGCTGTTATTGCCAAACGGGCGGAGGGGCGATTGTGTGTTCTTCTGTCTTACTCAATTCACCCCCAGGCCTGTCCTGCTACAGAAGTCCATGACAGCCTCTTTGGCTCATAATTCAAGTACAAGGAATACCCTACGAAATGGACAAACATTATTTAATTATACTCAGTTGAAATGTGTTTGTCGTTTTATTTGCAATTAGATGAAAGTTAATATAGATTACTCAACACTTGAATATCTTTGTCAGTACTGGCCTTGCGTCAAATACCATTTAATGTATCGCACATGGAAGCTATCATCAGCTTCTCTCCTCGCGAGGCAACATCGGCTAAGAGCTTTGTTTAACTTTCTTCCTACAAATAGCTGCCAGCTTAGACACCATTAATCTTTAGTGATATTCGCTTTCATGCTTTCATTTCTAAATGTGTTTGAACCTTAGCAGAAGAAATCAAGACTCCCTGGTAAACTAGCCCGTAATGGAAGTCACTGTTATTTTACATTCTACAAGCATGTCATAGAATACTGTAACCACCTGAGGTTACACATGTATATTAAGCACTTTGATCGAACTACAATGCAAGAACTCTGCCCGGAATCTTTGAGCAATAAAACACACACGAATTAACACCCGAGGAAGGCAGCGGAAGTGGTCGAAACATGCAATTTATCAATAAATCACGAACTAAGTAACTAATCGCTGTTAATATTCAGTTACTAAAGTCTCTCTCGCGTCAGAAGAAGGCAATTAGGGATGTACTGCCTAGAATTCACGCAGTTTGACGAATGTCGTAAGTTATTTATTTATCGGTATACAGCTTACATCATTCTGCATTGCCATTATATTAAAGCTGACAATGTTAAAAACCAGGGGCCGGATTCACAAGAGGTCTTAACTTAAGCCCCATTCAGAATTCACTTGACTTATAACTTAAAACTTACTACTTACGTACGTCAAGGTCCCTTCGTTCACATTTCATTCACCGCCACCTAGACGGATGGCAAACAAAACGTATGAAGGCGGCAGCGTGAGTCATTAACAGCCAATCAAAATCCATCTAGCCTGTTCCAATTGCGCGGGCTGTCATAAAATATTTTCTGTCATCTAGGCCTACATTTGTTTTGACCAAGTGGTGTTAATCAGATGGCCTAGCTAGAATTAATCTTACAATGCCTTCGATAGAGGAAGCTGCTGCTTTTCAGTGTTGTGTGGCTATATTGATTGGTTATGCATTTCTCATGAAAAGAACTGGAGCTATTAGACGAAAGAGGAGATGGTGGGTACGACCAATAAACCAGCGTCGATTCCACCAAGGGGACTATGACAATCTCCTTGTGGAAATGAGATTGTCGGATTCTGAACAATTCTTTGTTTACACCCGTATGACCCCAGAGAGATTCGACAAACTTTTATACCTCGTTGGACCGTCCCTAAAGAAAAAAAGGAGTGGACGGCAACCTCTCTCGGAGGGCATCCGCCTTGCTGTTACGTTGAGGTAGGCCTAGGCTTAGTTAACATATTTCATTACTATTGTAATAATTCATCTAGACCTAGATACACCACACAATTAGCCTAGGCCCTAGTTAAAAGCTCAAAGCAGGGCCGGACCATGTATTTGAATAGGAGCCTATAGCCTAACTAGACCAACATGTTTTGTATAGGCTGGACTAGGGCCTAGGCTTAGCTACATATATGCCTAGGCGTAGTAGGCCAGGATCGAGGCCTAGGCCATGTTTCCCCACGAAAGTGAAACCACTGAGTAGGCTACCCTTAATTAGGGCCTGGCCTAGGCCACTGGCCCTACCCATGAAAGTAAAACCATTGAGTGATCTCTTTTTACTTACATTTAAACATTTATGAGTCAATCAATGATCCATCTTTTGATGTGTGGGCCCTATAATAATAATAATAATACATTCTTTATTAGCGACATTGCTCTGTCAATATCGATTATTGACAATACACCATCCATTCGGTCTGTCAGTTATGAGCACCTCCAAAAGGCATGCCTATTTGTTGCAGGTATTTAGCCACCGGGGATGATTTTCAAAGCATCGCTTTTGCCTTTCGGATTGGGAAATCAACTACTTGCACTGTTGTTCATGAAACAACACAGGCAATATGGAATGTCTTGGCTCCAATATACCTGGCAGAACCCACAGAAGAAGATTATTTATCATTTGCACACGGTTTTTCTGACTTATGGCAGTTGCCAAACTGTGTGGGAGCTATTGATGGCAAACACGTTCGCATTGTTGCTCCACCTAATTCAGGCTCCCAGTATTTTAACTATAAGAATACATTCAGCATTGTTTTACTAGCAATATGTAATGCAAACTATATATTCACATATGTGGATGTAGGGGCTTTTGGCTCACAAAGTGATGGAGGAATATTACGTAACTCGGATTTTGGTAAAAAACTGTTTGGTGAAAGTCTCCCTCTGCCTAAACCAGAGCCTCTGCCATATATGACGAGACCAACCCCTTATTTCTTTGCTGCCGATGAAGCATTTGGCTTGCACAAGAACATTATGCGGCCATTTCCTGGCAATGGTTTAACCGACAAACAAAGGATATACAACTACCGTTTGTGCCGAGGACGCAGGACCATTGAGAATGCTTTCGGAATTTTAGCAGCTAGGTGGAGAATTTATCATCGTGTGATAAATGGAAATCCAGAAAATGTAGACCGGATCATCAAAGCGACTGTTTGCTTACATAACTACTTAAAAATGGAAGATGCAAGGTCAACCAATATGAACTATTGTCCCCAGAGTTTCATCGACAGAGAACTTGGAGGTGAAGTCGAATATGGTGACTGGCACCAAGACGATCCAGGAAACAGAGGAGCCTTGCAACCAATCAATACCTCTGGGCGGAGGATGAGTTCACGAAACTCTAGTTTGTTATCAAATTCAATCCGTTACCAAGTAGCCGATTATTTTTCCTCGCCATTCGGTGCCGTTGAATGGCAAATGGGTAAAATTAATAGAGGCTTACAACAGCTGAATAACAGATAAAAAATAAATAATACATCAGATTACAGAACATTAACAGGCTATTAAATGTGACCATATTTTGTACATATGCTTTACACCTTAAAAGTGATTGTGAATGCTGCCTTAGATAGCATCTAGAGTTTTGTATCTAGGATTTGTACTAGGCTAAATGAATAAACATACAGGCCTATACACACAGGTTGTCAATATAGTAATCAATAAAACCATACACATCAGGTACTTCAGAACCATTATTTAATATACTGATCAAATGCTTGAACATTAATTCCTATTGTCTTAATTCTACAAATCATGAAATAACTTATTTGAACATAAATACATAGGTCGACACCGACACTGCAATTAAACAGTTCTTGGTAATAGTTTAGCCATTATTCCCACTTGGATGAACCATCTTCCCTTGTGTATTTAAAATTTATATATTGCCTATACATGAACATAATTTGAGCTCTTCTGCTCTGATACATAGCATTTATTTCATAGCATAGCATTTATATTATAGCATTTACCAGGTATAATTTTGAACGATATTACAGCTTATTAATAGTACATCACAATATTTAGGTAGGAACTTATACCATATGTTGCGCACATGAAATACATTGATAAAGATAATAAAGGGTAAATAATAGCGTAAAATAGTAAAATAAGATATAGAATATTATAGTAGAGCCTATGAAGTAATTTGGTGCTGATAAACAGTATCAGGAGAATTGGGCCTAGAGTTATTGGTAAGGATATTTTTTGAGCATACTTCTAAATTTTGATGTGGTCGGGTAGGGGGTTAACTACTTTTTTATCCAAACCATTCCACAATCTTGTGGCAGAGCCAACTAACGAGTTTTTTTCCAACATCAGTCCTATAACGTGGCACGTAAAGTTTGTTTTGTTATCTTTGCTTATATGTATTGATTCATGTAGGCCTACCATGTGAATTACTGAAACAACAGTCTTATACTCTCATACTTTTGTATTAAAATAAAAAAGATAGCCTAGACTATTAATGCAAACTAAATGTAAATACAAGTATCTAATTTGAGGGAAAAATCTTTACTTCTGGTTTGCTCGAGCTTGAGCCCTCGCTTTAAATACTAAGGTCATTATCTCAGCCTTCAAAGGATCTTTTATGGCATCCGGTATGTCAGAAATTGAGCGGCTAACATATTTGCCAAATACATCGTCTTCACTCTCAGCTGTTGTAGTTTGCCTTGAAGTGATTAGTGTAGTAGCAGCATCTGCTACTTTAGTCAGTTGCTGAGCCATTACAGACTCACCTCTATCAGATTTCCGTTTTTGGGCACTTTTTGTTGTTTGAATTGTTCCTTGATCGTTCTGTTTATCAGAAACAAGTTTCAATGTGAAACTTTGGTTCCTGTCTTGTGTAAGTACTTTTTTGGGAGGGTTGAGAGGGTTGTCCGGTGTTGTTAAGTCTCCCGATTCTTCATCAAGGAATGGAGAAATCCTATAAGATTAAAGCATAATATCAATTCAATTAAATTTCAATTCCATTTTATACGTACTGTTTTCATACAATTTTTCTTTAGTTCAAAATAAACAAGTATGTATCAATACTATAATTTAAAAGTACAATTACAATACAAAAATAGCAACAGTAGGAAGTCCACAAAAACCCGAGGGACTTGAGCGTGGACAATTTCAATTAAAATTTAGTTTCCCTAGGAGGTGAGTGAAAAAATATTTGCATAGGTAACAAAATGTAAAATTACCATATAAATAAATGGAATAAAATCTACTCATATCTTAACACAAAATCTTGAAATTTTTAACGATAAAATAAATGTTTGGTAGTAGGGTAAGCCTACAATTACAACTAAAATATCAAATAATTGGGCCTACAGATAAATAGTTGGGCCTAAATAGTTGGTGTAGGCTAGGCCTAGGTCCTAACTACGTGGATGTTGTAAAGAGTTAAAATAAGCCTAGGCCCTAGGCATGGGCCTATTAGTGAAATATGTTCAACTATGTGCCCAGTAGGCCCATAGATGCTACTATACACACACTAGGCCTAGGTATAACCTATCTGATTGTTTAGATACATACGTGTTGGATTCTTCATCCATCTCTAACTCTCCTCCAACAGAGCCTGGGGCATCCCATTGTTGGCTAAAGCTAGGAGTGTTGCTGTGTGGAGCAAATGAAGAGTTACCAGGCAACGACCGTGGTTTGATATGTTCATCAAGGAAATGGCAGTATTTATATAGTGGCCACGAGCTCTCCTTGCTAGCTCCAGCCCCACTACATCGCGATTCTTTCTGGTTCCGTCGTTCTCTGGAATATCGCTCTCGTAGTTGCGTTATTCGCGTTTGACAAATTTCAACTGTTGAAAAAATAAGAATAGCCTTAGTCGTTGGGTTTGAAGTAGCCCTAGTCATATATAAAAACTCCCAACTGCTGAGATAGTCTGATAACAACCAAATTAATAAGACATTTACAAAAAGTAGGGTTAAGGTAACAATTACAGGTAATAACAATTTAAGATTCATACGTACCAGTTGTCCCCATGGGCTCAGCAATTGCAAGCCAGAGATTTTTCTTATAAACCTTGTCCTTATAACGGGGATCAGCCTTGTTGTACAAGGCCTCGCATTGAAAATAATAGTTTAATAAGTTCTCGTCGAACTCTGTAGTTGCCGCCATGATGTATAATTGTAGCGTGAGTCAAAGAATTATATGATTGGTCAATTTCCTAAGTTGACCTTGAAACTTAGTAAATTATTTGATGTTTCCAAACTTTCCGACCAAGTCTACGGCGTTAAGTTTACGTCAAGGAATTATGAACGCAATCACAGCCTTCCAATAAGCCATACTTCACGTTGTAAGTTTAAGTCTAAGTCTAAGTGAATTCTGAATGGGGCTTTAGGCCTGTCCTAACTTTAGGACCACTACGCCATTGGCTGATACGGACCTACACATAGCCTCGACTCGACGTTGCTAAGAAACCCTAGTAAATAACAAACACTTGAGACAAATATTTAGGCCCGGTCTGAGTTGGTCTTATCTTTCTTCAAAGATGGTGGCAATGCGTCTATGACTTCGAAGTGTGAACATAAATAAATACCGTTTACTTACCTTGACATACACATTTCTCTGTTTTTAGATTGTGGAGGTATAAGAAAACAAAACACTAAACTTTAAAGCACCGCCTTGCAATATTTTAAGCTCACTGTGATTTCCACGAAAGTAGCTATCATTTGGGCCGTGTAGTAGGCCTACCATGGAATTATAATAGCACATATGGTACAACAGGACTTAGGACCGGTCCTAAGTTAAGACCGCTTGTGAATCCGGCCCCAGAGGATTATAAAATTATAAAATGAGCGAATTAATTACTACAACAATTATTTCGTCACCTTTTAAATAGCTGTCTTACGCCTAAATATGTCTGAAAATATGTGCCAATAATAACGATTGAATATTCAAAATACTTTCAATATTCAAATCATCAATTTACTCGTACCTTTGTAATTCAAATAAATGAGCTTGTTAATTAATATACTTTATAGTATAGTGTGTAATTTATTCCAGCCAATATATCTACGTGATAATGACATCAAAGGTAAAGCTGTTCACGTTAAGCTTAGACAGAGCTTCGTTGTGTCATTGACAGGGGAAGATATAGCCTAAATAACGACCCGATGCCGAGGTCGTTCTTGTATCCTATACAAGACCCCGGAGCAGGAACGAAGCTCTAAGAACGGCATATTCTTCACATTGCAGACAAAAGCGAAATTTGCAGAGTCTGCAATAGAGCAAACGAGACTATCCATCATCTTGCAAGGAGGTGCCCCGAGTTCTGAGTTGGCCAAAACATCTTCGCAGTGAACTAGGGAGGGGGGGGGGGGGGAGAGGTTGGAACCTTGACACACCAAGCAATGAATAATGATCCCATTACAACCTCGTAGCGTTCAAACCGATCTGGCTGTCAGGAATAATCGTTCAGGCGTTATTGTGATAAATACGGAAGCAAAACAACCTAATTAATTAATTGACCTGATCTGAAACACGGAAGGAATATTATATTATTAATTATTGAGACAGACTTAAGACATCAATAACTGAACATCTATATTAGCTTGGTAAGGTGGCAGGCATTGCCGTATTGGTACGTATCCTTGATCGAAGTTCAAAATTTGGACAAATGTTTTGACAAAATGCAGAACTAATTAAGTACATCAATTTACTGCGGATGAAAATTTAATACTGGCCTAAATGTTTTACAAAAACAAAATAAAACCACGTGATTGCAAGGCATCTCATTCAAAAGGAAACTAAATTACTGAAGCCGATTGTTCATGGTTTGGTAATTATATAAGATCTAAGGTCAAGATCAGATTATTGTCCAAGGTCTGGAAAGTAACGGGGAAATTAATAAATAGTAGGGATGACATCGGGTAGTAAAATCTGGATTCGATTCCAGCCCCTCAAGGATTCGGGTAACCCGAATCCTAGAAGTGTAAATCACGTCGCTCAACATGTTATTTGAAGGCCATTGACCGCCCGTGGCAGAAGCTGCCAGCGTGCGTTCTGTCAGCCAGTGATGGCGGTCGGGAAGGGGTAGGGGTAGGCCGAGAGCCAGTGGGAGCACAGGCATACCAGAACTCGCCCGCAGCAATTACACCACATAAAATAGGATTAGTCTATTTTTAATCAAGCCGATAATGGGTACATAACGGAGCGGGAAAGTATTTTATGGAATGGAAACAAGTCATTTTGTTATCACCAATGTTGGCGCATTAGTGAAGCATACAACACTTCAACTAAAAATGTACCAGAACAAGATTCGAATCCTTAGAACGGATTCGGGTAATTATTGGATTCGGGTAACCCGGATACCCGGATACCCGATGTCATCCCTAATAAATAGTTATTATTACATTACTAATAACAACCGTAATGTACTAAAATATTTACAACTTTTTAAACCCAAGGTTTAGTTCTTACGTTACGACTTCACATTCACTTATTACAATGTCACTATTGTGTATAACGTTCTCAAGAACCTAACCAAAACTAACCAAAACACTTTAATTGGGCGTTGTTTTATAGTAAGACTACCCTTTGCTGAAGGAATGCTGAGTTTGGACTATACGCTTGGCCCTTAGCCTAAAGCTTAAGTAGCAAGATACGTGAGTAATGTGCATGGAAATGGCATCAGTTTAATTGAATGTAATCTATGTATAGGCTTATTTATAAAGTCAATTACCACACATTATTCATAGGTTGCATGTACGTCACATCTTTGCACGTGGCGGCCACATTTGTGATCAAACTTTGACGTTGCCATGGAGAAACAATTGAAGGCCGGCTGATTGTGGTAGAACACAGACATTCTTAGTTCTTCAAAATTCAGCCTGTTTTTGAAATAAAATTGGTATGTGAGGTAATTTTGTATTTTTTTATTACTTATGTTTACTTTTTAAATTCTAAATTAGGCTTATTTATTAAATTTGAATAGTATTTGCCAATGATCTAGGATAGGTCCTCATCAATTGTGTCTCAATCATGGCCGCTGTGAGACGTCACGTGGGAACTATGAATAGAAGCCATTGAAGTAAATTTACTGTTAAAAGTTTTAGAAAAGTCTCTAGATATGTGCGTGCGCATGTTATGATATCACCTTCCTGTTACATGGCAAGGTCAATATCTTAATTCAATGGAATGTGATAAATATCACGTGACGTAGTCTATAATCCGATTTAAAATATTTTACTATCTTCTTTTATAGCGAAACGATCAACAATTTCACCCAACAGATCCAACAGTTGTATCATCTACATTGAACAATGAAACGCCATAGAAAAGTCCGGATGTCCACAACATTTTCACGATAAGGTGACACAAAAATGTAACCGCATCCGTAGGAAGTGTCTCTAACAACGAGTGGAATTGTTTTCTGGACTGCTATGAAGTCCTTGAAGTATTTTTTATTAAAATGGAACGACGGATGTTGGAGAGTTTGAAGAGATTATTTGTCGTTGTTCCGGGGAAAATTTGAAGTGTCACCCGAGCCCAGCTTCTCTTACAGCCTTGAATGAAAGGGTATATAACGGGGAGTATTTCGCAGCGTATGACTAGTTGATCTTTGTTAACCATCACATATTATCCAACATGTTGTTTTCTGTGGGAGCCGTGATCGTGCTGGTTGGAGTTCAAGTCTCAACAGTTCTAGCTTGCGTAAGTACAAGATATACAAACATGTCTAGCTACTAAGTTGTCTGGCTGAGATCAGTCTTGGCGGTGTTTTGCTACAAGTAAGATAACTACTAAGCAAAGCAAGTCTTAGCGAGACCAATCTTGAAACTGTCGTGCTACTAATAAGATGACTAACTACTAAGCAAAGCAAGTCTTAGCGAGCCCAATCTTGAAACTGTCGTGCTACTAATAAGATGACTAACTACTAAGCAAAGCAAGTCTTAGCGGGACCAATCTTGAAGCTATCGTGCTACAAATGATTCGTATATTTAAAAATCCTCAATTATCAAATTTTGGAAGCGAGTATTTAAAGGAGAAATTTGTCATTTTTGGATTGGTAGGGGGCCCAACGAAAGTTTATTTTCACCAACAGTTTCTTGCGAAGTGTTGTATTATAATGTTCAGGTAACTAATTATCCATCTAGTTTTAATTTTTTTAATTTAAACATGGCAACCTAAATAAAATACTTTTACATTATCTTTATGAGGGAAAAGTAACTTATGTGATGCTTTTTTGTCGGTTGTAATACCGACACGAATAATATTTAGAAGTTACGTCTTATCTAGGCCAGATGTTATAATTTATATTTTATTTTATTTTAATGTCAATGTGTAATGTGTAAAACCTAACATTGTAAAGACAATAACACATTTATAAGGATTGTAGGTTTTGGATAAAGCGGGGTGGGTGGGGGGCTAACACAAAGGGATCATTGCCACGTTGCCACATAATAATACATATAAATAGAGATGTGTCTAGTTTAGCGTGTTACACAACATATGCTAAACCAACGAATATAAGTTATTGAAATATGCTAAAAATTTTATACTATAAACAAAAAATGCGCAAGATGCTAAACATTCACTACTTTGAGCTATTTACGCAATTTACGAGCGGGCACTATACACTGGTCATCATATGAAGGTTATACTTGAAGAGAGTACGTTCTAAAATGAATGACATATATCAGTGGCGCAGTTATCGGTCAGCTGGGCCATAAAAAAGTGACCGAGATCTGGTCCATTTAGTCAATGCAATATCTACTTGACACAACCGTAATCGGAGGCTATGGTACTTGGCCACTTCTTGTTATGTAAACTAATACAGTGACAAATGATGCACGGAATGAGAGGATTTCTGGTAATGTTCTACAATTTGGTATTCCCGACACTTGATGATGTCAAGTCAATGTCAGTCACCGGAGACTGGAGATCTTCCCCACATATCTGCTTTATACATCATAACGTTAATACCTTGTACGTGACATCACGCCCACTAAGCTAAGCCGGCAACTGAACAGTAACAGTTATAGGAAAGAAAATCCTATATTAAAAAAAAAAATCATTTCATATACTGGACTACCATAATACCTAACGCACATAATATTTGTTGTGGTAGGATAAGACAAGACGTCAATTGTCACACGTATACACGAAATTAATGACATGGAAATGAAACCCCGAGTTCGCTTGCATTTGAATTGATCTGCGTAACGTTTGAATATCTACGCTTACATTGAAGTTATAATAGGCCTTAGTGTATAACTGTACACAAAATTAAAATACAAGCTTGTATGTGTATGTTTTGATTTTTCGTAAAATGCAGTTTCTTTTCCTCCATATTATAATAATGAGCGTAAAAAGCTTATACAAACAAATGGATTAGTTTTCTATTATTCAATTGTGTTGGTTTGCCTTGTAATGAGTCTAGTCTATAAACAACGTTGTTTTGAGGGGTTCAGTGGGTTGTCAAGCGGTATTACGGCTCATAACTCACCCCCCTCCAATCTCTGCCAGTGTGTCAACTGTGTACATAATACCATGAGATTTATGGATTATGAGACGTCTCTATTTAAATCACCACACTCAGAAGCACAAACAAGGAAATTATTCCCAAGATCAGCTATTTTAATTTTCAGTTGAACATAATAAAACATAAAGAAGGTAGATTAACAAGTTATTGGATCTAAATGTGAAAATAATAATAACATGCTGTGAATTTACGTATTTTAATGAACATTTATGGTCAAATGGCTTTCAATTACTGAACGTATGGATCACATAGTTTCCCTCTATAAAAGTACTAAGGTGTCAAATAATCATATCTGTGTATGTATATTATTATATATCTCTCACTTAAATATCTGTATATGGGTGATCTAACCTAATCTTAATAATTTCATCTTATATCTTAATTAGATATCCTTTAAATAAATTTAATAACTTATCAAGAACTGGTTTCCGTGAAGGGATTAAATTAATAATTTATACTTATAATTGTATATTATCTGAATTGACAAGAAAAGCATATTGTTTAAAGTTGAATTTTAGGATTGGGAGATAGATTTTAAACAAATAATTTTGTACTTATCTTTTAAAATTATAAATCAGCTATCAAACTATATATTTAGTTTTTCAGTGTATACTTTGTACTAAGCAGAACCGATTCTATAGAATGCAATATTATTTCACAGCCCTCCGATAAAGTACCGACGACCGAACTTTGTCACTTAAGTAAATATCACATATAATTAATTGGCATTTCTTTCTGAAGGATACCACTTAATAGTTTTAACGGCAGTGTTTCTTTTGCATTACTTATTTCGATTAAGTCAACTTGAATAGTTTTTCTTCGTGACCTTTAAATTATACTTTTTTCTACCTTTTTATGCAATTACTGGTTTCTTTGGTGGTTTGAGAGTTACATACCCATTCAATTTGGCTCGAATATACGTAAATGTAATGTAGTTTACAAAGTAAAGGGTGAACAGAATACTTACTCTCATTCTTATGATCGGTAAATGTGAGAGTTTTTGGAGGAAGAAAGCTTTTACAAAAAAAATATTTTCGATAGTCTCGGCGATGGAAAAATTATAACGAAAACTTTGACGTCAATTCATACCTGCCAAACTGTCAATCACGGTGTGATGGGTACAGACTGAAATAGAAGTGCCCACCAGAAACTAACGGCTATCGAAAAAACGTCTCTCAATATTGCAATTCACTTACTTGACGGTATTTTATAAAGTATCTGCTTATTTTCGTAGCTTAATAATTAAACAGTGGATTTAAATTTCCAAGTGGTTACAACATTTTCAGAATTGTATCAAAAGGCCGAGAAAAATTTATCGATATAAATAATTCTGAACGAAACGGAAATTACAATAATTAAGGGTGTAAGGAACAGATGCTTCTCTATTGATTAAGGCATGTTTATGTGTGGATGTAGGTATAGTCACTATAGAAATGCTCAGAATTCAAAATTTGACGGATAAAATAAGAAATGACACTTTTTATAGTGAGAGTGAAAGATTGTTAAAAATTTTTAAATATATTTAAGGTTTCAATAGCAGCTATACGATAATACAAATAAATAAAATAAATAAATAAATTCACATTTAGAGTCTATACCCACTCAGTAACTAAACTGATTTGCAGTGGGGGACTTTAATTGAAAGTGACTAGACCAACCCTGTAGGCTTCGAACACCATCGACGAGTGAGCGATAACCAATCAAAGATCGATATTTCAAATACGAAACAATACAGGTTTGTGTGCCTTTTCAATTCGGTTAAATGTATCCATATTAAATTTGTATGAGAAGTTGTTGGTTAATTATTAAAATGTGTGAAAGTCGAACGCTTAAAACCACTTAGTGAGTGTAAATATCATACTACACGAGTGTACATTGTAAACGCACCGCAGAAACCGAACAAATGTTCTTCTATCAGTCTACGCCATCTATGGTAAAGTTTGCTTGTAGATAAGTTCGGCGGAATTATTAACTCATACACCGCCTTCCACCAAGACTTCCAAACTCTTACAGAAACCGAATTCTCTCCAAAATGCAACAATTTCACTAATTCAATAAGAGCTTATTTCTCGGTATAAAACAAATAAGCATACAGAAAAGACAACAGCGTAAATTCAATCGTCCGAAGGCCAAAGGCGAAGTATTAAGTATTCATATATTGTATATTTCCTCCATGGAAAATCAGACGTCCAACCTCTGAGTGACACTGAATTCTCTCCACAATACAACAATTTGACTCCTGCAGTTAGAGCTCGGTATTAAACAAATTCAAATACGCATGCGCAAAAGACAACCGCGTAATACAATCCCCCGAAGACGAAGTCATTATCAATTGTATAATATCCTTAATAGCTAATCTTTTCTTGTAACTGAATGGCTATGAGTTTAATACAAATATGGCTATAATATTTTTTTAAAGACATAAAAATGTGCAGTTAAGGCTAGACGTGTGTTTTATTTGATATTGTAAAGTGTGATTGTTTCTAAACAGATAACTATTTGCAGGAAGGGTACGAGCTTGTAGTGAACAAGTTGGAGGCTTGTGATGCGACCTCCATCTTCACCACCAAGAACGTGAATGTGGTGCTCAATGACGAGTGCAAAATAGTATTCTCTGGATGTGGAACCTTTAGTAAAGGATTCAAGACTGCCCAAGTAAGTCTATTTTTTATATAAATAGTGCATTTCATACGCTATCAAAGGCTTGCTCACATTTGTTTGGAAAGGAAAAATAGTTACAAACATTATCTATTCAAAAGTCCACATATACAGCTGTTGAGTGACCTAAAACATGATGTGAAATATCCTTATTGTATATCAGTTCTTTGTATGCAATGTTCTGAACCGCTTTTGTAAAGATAATATGTTGAATATTAAATTATACACATTAATATGGATTGGAATTTGGAGACTATAATGGGTATATTCGACCAAAGTATGTTTGTATAACGATAGTAAAAACAAAACGTGTATACACAAAAAAAGTGTGGTATTATAGTATTTAATATTACGAACAGAACTATTCACACTGTGTCCACAAGAATGTAGGTGTTGGTGCATTTACAGAATGTAATCTTCTATATGTGTTTTCTGCCCTACAAACTGTGGTTAGTTATATTGTGCAATTACGGGAAATGTGCGAGATGCAACAAAACAACAAAACTGTATCGTGCTTAGGACATTACAAACTATAACTCAAAGCGTAATTTGAAATATGTAATGAGAATATGAATTTACTGTTTCATAAGAGTGAAATCCCCGTAAATGTTATAGAAAAATAAGTTTTCTTTAATGTTGTAAAACCTATGTTAATGGATTAAAATTAAAATCCAGAAACTGTCAGAAACACTTAACTTCCACATACTTAGGAATGATTTAACGATTTCAGATGAAATACGCTATCAAGATCAATCCAACGAATACGCCTTTCAAGGGAATGCTAAAGGATTTGGATCTGAATGGAGATGCGGACGTGTGTCAGGAGATGAAGTCAGTTCCTAAAGCTTATCAAGACATCATGAAGGGTCTCAATCTCCCCACAGGTTGTCCGGTGGCACCAGTAAGTATGCTTACCAGTAAGACGGACCGGATCGCTATTTAATCGCCTTTCTACGCCAATCCTCCCAAATCTACCATTATTTTCTCATCCGCCCGGAGTTGTCGTTATATTCTTCGTCAGACCACACTGCCAACGTGGCAAACGAGGTCGTACCACAGCAACCTTGTGGATTCTGACGTTATAGATGAGTGAGGCATTGGCCAACCAAATGTCAGTTTGCTGATTGGTACGACTTACTCATCGATGTCGTCAGCATTCACAAGCTTGCTGTAAACCCACACTATCAACACACACTAGGTTTATGTATCTGGTCCACTGTTACTTGTATAACTCTTAGTTACCATCGGTCCAAGGTGCGCTAGCCATGAGCATTTATAGCTGTATGTTTACTTACCCTGTAGTTCCCCCGATTTATGTTAAAGTGGCTTTAAAATGAATTAGAACGGCTTATTTATTTTCTATTTGTATTTCAATTTTATTGGCAGTATACATATTTTCAAACTTCAATACAATTCCTGTTAATAACAATGGTATGAAATAAAATAGCTTAAAACGTATTGCATAATATAGTCAGTGTTTGTTGTTTGCATTTTGATGCATACATATTACATAAGTCAAAAAGCCTTGGGCGTGTTTGCCCTGTTTGCCATACCTAAGAGCTAATTTATATCTATGTACTAAATTTTATATTAATTTTATATCAATTTAAATTTATTAAACTTGTGCTATGTATATGGACTTATAACAAAGTATTTGTCGTCTCCTAAATAATGTACTACTCTTTCTTATGAATGTTTGTTAATTGTTCCAATAAAAATTTCCGTTTACCAAATGTTCTGTTGTTGCCTGAAAAACTTTAATGTCTATTGAAACATAGAAAAATCACTTAATTAAAAATAAATAATTTCTCTCTGTCCTATAGACCACAGTGTGCAGCAGTGATGCCACCACTATAGATGTCACTAAGTATTCGGGCTACAAGCAGGTATTGCCTATCGCCGCTGCTATGGGTGTCACTACTGGAGAGATAACCATCACCCACGATACCGGAAACACCTGCCTTCAGTTTGATATGGTTGTCAGGAAGAAGGCAGGAGGCGTTATGGCCATGGCTAAAAACCCATTCAAGAAAATGTTTGGTAAGAAACAGAAGAAGACGGACAAGACAACCTCATCTTGAAAAACTTCACTTAGCCTATATGCTTACTAGGAGCTGTGCTAGGAGGGACCAATATAATAGCACATTGATTTAAATACTGCACATATTATACCAATATCTAAGTGTGATCAACTTTATGCATTTTAAGTGAGCTAAATATAATATTTAATAATATTGTGCTTGCTTTTATGACTTTGGGTTTCGCATTAATCTGTATGCTAATTAATAAAGTTTGTCGTGCACATGAAACAGGTTTTATTTATTAGATACGTGTCACTGTGCATGGAAAAATTCTACACTCACTTTTATGAAGAGAGATGCTCGTATGAGTGAAATGGCCATTATTAGGTAGTACATTCTTCATTTAGTGAGCCACTGCCCATAGAGGTAGCTCGGCAGTTGTACGCGCGATACCTTTTCTCTGCTCTAAGGGCGGTACTTCACTCAGTCGTCATGCGACCCTGCTGGGAATATTCATATATTGGCTCATGGACACTCTTTCCCAAATATTGCGCTAGCCTCACAGGCTGAAGCAGAAAAACCTTTGTTGTGGGACCAGGATACAGAGAGTAAATAATAATAATAATGATAATAACAATAATAACAATAATAATAATACAAATAATAGTAATAATAGTAATAATAACAATGATAAAAAGAATAATAATAATAATAATAATAATAATAATAATAATAATAATAATAATAATAATAATAATAATAATAATAATAATAATAATAATAATAATAATAATAATAATAATAATAATAAAAACAAAAACAATATCAAATATAAGGGCAGCTTTCGCGTCCTAAAAACGAAACCAATAAAATAGTTCGCATATGACTCACCACTACGTATTACGGTATTAATAATTAATAACACGACGGTAATATTTTGAATAATAAAAATACGAGTTTTATAAAAAATGATACCACACCTTGAACGTACGTCATTTGACGCGATGCCAGAAATGTGATTATTTCTTCCCCAACTTTAGAACCTACGACAGGGTGTATAGGTATAGACATCTGTTTCATTTAGCACTTCTTACGTCAGTCCCTATTCTGTAACAGTGCGATTACACCAGCTTCGATGTGTCAGAGCTACCATCACTTATTTACACACTAGTGACACTTACATTGACTACTGACACGCACGCGCACGTACATCCATGTCAAACTATCTAAGGGAAGAGCACCGGAATTAATGAGGGAGTTTATATGCGCATACTTAAGGCCTTCTGGGATTATGAATCCAACCTCCATAATATTTATTTTACCTACATTTTCAAGTAATTTTGCAGAACTCAATTCGCAGTTTAAAAACCACGAGTGCACTTCACCGTTTCCCGTGCGAAATGCAAATCTTTTTTTGCGGTTAAATGCATTCTTAAATTTGTTTATAATTTCACTTGAAAATAAGTTTGTTTCCTCAGACTTAGAAGTATCGAAAAATAGCTCGATATAAGAGAAAGCAGAGTTCTCATAAAATACTCCTTAAGGGGGGTGGATGGGGGTTGGGGGGAGGGGGGTATAAGCTTGGCTCTCACGAGGCCACGTTCAGCCGCGCTTGGCTTTGGCATCGTGAAAACAAATTGTCAAAAGGGAAAAAACAAACAGCGCATAAATAAAATCGCCAGCCAACGCTGTTGGAAGTTACACTCAAACAAGTAGGACTACCTCAAGATCAAGGGTATCTATCTACACTTCAGTCGAGCTTGAGATATGGAGTGGGTGCATCAGAGGATCTATAACTTGCCTCTATTCAAACCGGCTACAAACCACCGTTTACATACATCACATATACATTTTTACATATTATTGAATACTCGCAAGTATTCAACAAACAGCACGTGATTTGACAGCTGCTCACTTCCAGCACAATTAATATACTGTTTGTAGTTGACAATACAGAAATCCTAAATGTAAGTTTATATAACGTGTCTCGACCCATAGCGTTCGACCTACGTGTTAACACCAGAATAAGGTTGACATGTGTTTGGGCGTGTCAATAACAGCTAAGATTATTTGCCCCTACAAGATTAATTTTATATGTCCTAAAACACGTGTCACATTATTTGTTGATACCTTTCAAATGAACCAGATCTATCTGTGTCAAATAAGTTCAGAAGTTATGCGATGTTGTTATCGAGAAACACACAATGGAGGACCCGGGCGTTTGGATTACAAAGGAACCAAGCATTTGGTGAAAGCGGTATTGCGAAATAGAAAGGAAGTGATCAAGTGAGTGAATAATGTAAACACGAAAGAAGAGGATTCCATTTGTGGGCACCGGCTACTGTGTGGACCCCCCCCCCCCCCACCCCCTCCACCCCCTCGACCGGTGAGGGCAAGAGATCATAACCCCTACGTTCCATCTCTCTGAACAAAGACATAGGTGTATTGGTTTGGTGGTAACTGTTTACATTGAACAACTTGTATACAACCTTACTGCAAAACTGTGTTTTCCATGTCCTGCAAACTGGTGTGTTGATGTTTAAGGAAAACACAAATACATAGACATACCTCGGCAAAGTCGTTTGAACTCATACATTTAGTTACGATATTCAAGACAAATCCCAAGCAAGCATATCCCTAAATTTGTACGAGTCTCAGGGGCGGACTGGGATAAAAAAAGCCCGGGATGCTGGGTTTCGGGAGGGGCCCGCATGAGGTAGCGTGGCGCAGCTGGGTTCTGGGGCAAAGCCCCAGCCGCAAATACGCCCAAAGCGTAAAACAATTTTTGGGGTTGCATTGAATTTTATGGCCAAAAATGCGGTTTAAGGGCGTGATTTACAGAGGCCACCCTACCAGTAGCCTAATAATTTCAATTATATTCAATTATTTACATTGAATATATACAATAAAAAATATTACAATAAATTCAATTGTAATTTCAAAATAATAGTTATAGAGGGGGGTTAAGATTTTTTAGCAATATATAGAGAAGTATTTACATCATAGGAACTTTCTGGTGGCAGCCCGGGGGCCCTGACTGCCAAAGGGCCCGGATTTGCCCAGGGGCCCAGCATGCGATCGCATCCCAGCATCCCTAATCAGTCCACGCCTAATTGAGTCTAGTTTACCTAACTCAAGTATGCATTTTAGTTTTGACATACCTTAGCTGGGTTGGTTTCCTCTGTCAAGGAAAACTAATACTAGCCCCACGTTGATCTATTGCCACTTTTATGCACGCTGTTCCAACGAATATGTACAAATTCTGTCGTACTCTCACACATACGTAAAGACGGGTTTTCACCTCATTAGTCACATAGCTGTGTTGGGAATTTCCAGGTAAGCAACCCAGGGCCGTAACTATTACCTAATGGATCTGTTTCAAGTAAATGGTAGAATTTGGTCGAATAGAAAATTAAGTTGGCACTACTGGTCTCGGCTATTTAGTAAATCGTAAGCATGAGATCTTTAGAAATTCAGAACTACATTACTACATTGTTGAACGTGGTGGTTGATATTTATTACTGTTGTGGATGCACGAGCAGTTTAAACTCTTTGTCGAATGGCTTTAATTGCCTATAACCGCTCTGGTGATTTGTACCAATTTGCCACAAAGCGAAATCCAAACTGTGGTTATCCATTACGCGGTCTGTTATCAATGTGCGAACGCTGCACATACCAACCGTAGTTTGATAAATAAAAAAATAAAAAACAGAAAAAATAGAAAAACAGAAAGTGAGATTTATCGAAAGCGAAACAGACGTGTTATGAAAACTCGACAAAAACTGAGCAGTAGTGATTATTCAGCAATTTCTCTTGACACTAGATGTGACACGTAACAAACAGACACGTAACAAACAGACACGTAACAAACAGATTGAAGCTCTTTGAGCAATTCCGCAACGCATCATACAGTGTGATACATCCTTTATTGGGCATGTAACTGACACTTTATTGGTAATTTTAAATGTGATCACTGATGTATACAGATTGGTTTGTATCCTTCCACCATGTGCGATTAAATATATGTCAAAACGCTGTGCAGTAAATACGTAAATGTCACACTGCCGTTAATTCGTTCTAGTTGTGGGATATACTTATATGAAGCGGTAAGTATATCACCCTAGTGCGTCGTTCAAATCAAAATAAACTTAGTTCTTTAATAAATAATGTGTAACCTAGTTTGTGTCAGTTATCTATATACTGCTTCTAATGATAGTAGGTATATTTGAAATTTCAAGAGCCATTGATTTAAAAAAATATGTTGTTTTGAAAACTAAAAATATTACACCGGATTCTCAAACAGAGTTTATAGTTTTATTAAGTGAAATATTCCCCGCCTGGGCCCGGAGAAGAATAGATCCAGAGTGACTCTGCTAGTCGTAAGGGGCAACGAAAGAAGACCCTGTCTCTCCCCCCCCCCACTGTCTCTCTTGCATGGCCTTGATGCCCTCCCTTTCGTATGGATTGTATGGATCTGATTCGGACATGTGGCGTTTTTTTTCACTCATCGTTTCGATTAGCCAAAGTTGCAAAACTGTGGAACGTAGAACCCAAATATCATTTTCATTATCACATCTTAAGTGACATACATTTGTAATACTTAACAAACTATTACTATCTTAAAAATAAATCGGTATAACATTAAAAAAAAACATCTTGGTTAGTAATAAATTAAAAATATGTTGAAATTATTCCACTTTCAAGAGGTCTAAACACTCATACGTCAATAATGTTTTGCACAACACACAACATTGACAAAATGTGAGAAAAGACACATATTATAGTTTTGTAAGAACTAGACAAAGTACTAGATACAATGTTATAATATTTTACTCGGTCAAAGCGGTTGGGTCAGTACTCAATATTATGTGTATTAAATAAACATACGTATTCTTAAACAAACACGCATTATTAAAAATTCTGTACATTTTTCACGGGCTTAACAAATTCCAATATAGCCTATGTATGTATGATGCATTATTATTCATATTTTTATACATACAAGTTACATAATGTCCATATCATCCCTGGAATCTGATTAAACTTAACGCGAAACCCTCTCTGTTTTAATATTGGAAGGAATTTATAACTTGATTGAATTTATTATTTCTGTGAGCTTTGAAAGGAATTTAATATGATGAAACTTCCTTTATTTTAGTGCGATGTAGCATTGCTCATTCACAATGAACCTGCATTGTAAATCGCTTTTCATAGTTGTGAGCAGCTGTCACTTTCATGTATACCTTTCACAAACACAAAGAGAAACAAAACACGTCTTTTGTTTGACTGCTTTTCTCGTTCTGAACAACAATACAACAAGAAACAATGTCTTGGTAAACCTACGCTACATACACGATTTTGCTTTCACAGTACCATGAACATGTTACTGACATAATTAAGAAAACTTGTCGAACTATACTGTCTAAAGAATTGTCCATAGTTTCAAATCTTAAGTTATATCTTTCACGTTTGTATTTACTATTCAATATTTGTTTTAGGCTTTACGTAAGAACTTATACACTCCCACTTGTACGTTGGCAATGTAATAACGAATATAAATCCCTGCCAAAACGCCCCCCAACGATTTTTCGTAACCTCGTAAATAATATAAATTAATAATACCAATGTAACAGACTTAACTAATTGTTTATTTTTTAAAGAGGCTTTTCGAAAGGCATTCCAATTGCACCCGTGTATATAAACCTAATACTGCAATAGAGGCACACACAAACCCAATCCTCAATTAAAATCCCTTCCTATTCATTATACAACATAACTCAGCATATAATATTAATGGTAAACAAATACAGGAATTAAGATAATTCGTGATAATTTAGAGGCTTGGCTTCCAGGCTTCAGGCCATGTTTCACGGAGTCGCTTCACGACCACCAGAGTTCTATCTATGCAACGTAAGGGAGACTGCGGCTGATAGTTCCGCTGTTTGCTGACAGGTAGCGCGCGGGAATGTGTTTACACACGCTTGTTGTGTTTACACGGGGTGCTTTACACATTCAGGTGTGACCGTTCCCATTACGAATACAGTCTTCCTGTTCAGTGCATTAGATTAGATCATTAGAGTAGCGCAATTCATCCTTGAACGTTCAACATGGTTTCAAGGGGGCCCAGGTGTCATAATATGTGCTGTCCGTATTTCAATATTTTAAAGGTATGAAAAGTTATTTCAAGGTGATCAAAAGAGAAAAAAATGTCAGAATTACTATTGTAAAGGACTAATGTGAACACAACACTACTGCATTTGTTTAAGTATTTTTGTGCTGCCTGTTTTCTGTCTTCACTAAAATGAAACACGTTTCTTTAAATATCACTGTCATACTAACACTGTTCATAATAATCTGCGAGAAGGGATTTATATTATGTTTGCGAGATTAAACTAAATATTTTTCGTGGTACGTTTTATTCTATATGGAAAGATAACAAAAGCAGTATTATTTACAGAAAATACAAAACTGAGAGTCTTGGAAGAAAACAATATACATTTAAGTAAATAAGACCCAGTACGCTAATACAAAGTTCTTCTTTAAAAATTGTAATCTATGTTTAAATAACTGTTGATAATCAGCTGAGTCTAAATATGAAGGATTTTTACATTCTTTTATCTGTGTAAGTCTGATCAGAGATAGGGGTTGATAATGATAAACATTTTACAATAAAAATACCTAAGGCTAACCGCCACCAGTATTTTACCAGAAGTTTTGGCGGAACATGATTTCTAAAGCAATAATTGGCTCAAGAAAATAAATAATATGGTATATTCACAAAAAAAATATATAATACGGAATGCTCTATATGTATGAATGTTGCCTAGTTCAAAATAGTTTTTGCTTATCCTTTAATTAACTTTGTATTGTGTCTGTGAAACACACCTTCGAAAAAAAGTATTGTTAGATGAGCCCTATAGGAACATACATACATTAGAGAATTACATTATCTACGGAATTACATCATTTTTATTTCCATGCGACAATTTTGAAGCAATATAGAGCAATTTTAAGCTTCAGAAACCAGGCTTGGCACGGGTTTCGACGCTACGCAGCCTGACTTTGCCTCATCAAATATACGGCTTTGTTAAGATTGCTCAAGACGAATCCGTTGTCGTCAGTTAAACAGCATTAATTATGAACTTTAAATAATACTTAAAAAGACTTTTTAATTAATAGTCTTATTCTTTCCAAATTTCCACTTAAAAAACTTTTCCATTCGAGCGGAAACAGGTTTTAATTTTAATTTTCAGGTGGGTTTCTTTGCGACGGTCCGTCAATTTTGATCCGGATTTCCAACAATTACGTCACAAGTAATTAAATCTGCTACCGCCAAGTCAATAGAGAATTTTAGCGAGATAATTACCCTACGCTCATAATTCTCAAACTTTTCAGTTTTAAAATCGAGGATTAAGCAAACCTAACAGAAGAAGTTTAGCAAATTATACACATTCATTCGAAGGTCATATCCAGATTCATAAAATTAAAATGTGGATGCATTGTTTTTGCACAGCTTTCATTTTATTAAATATCACATAGCAGATGTTTTTTTCGAGTCTTCATAAAACACAGATAAGATGTAATGATGGATGTGGCCGTGGCAGACAACTATGCATACAGCTGTGAGTCAGTGATATATCAGTGCAACAATAATAATAATAATAATAATAATAATAAAAATAATAATAATAATAATAATAATAATAATTATTATAATAATAGTAATAATAATACAAATACTATTAATAATAATAATAATAATATTAATAATAATAATAATATATAGTGCGAAAATTTTTGAACTAAGAAGAATGAAGACTTCAAGACGTTATCCATCCCGATGGTGGTTTTCGTGGTTTCCACCGTACAAAGAACGAATGCTGGGATGAGTACAAATCGGCCACGACCGTACATAGCATCCATAGTTCGGTTTGGAAAAAATAATGTGGACAATGATATATTAAGTAGTTCTAAGTAGATTTTAATAAGGTAAACACATGGAAATACTTGACATTTGTGTCCGTACAACATGTTTATGCCGGTTTTGACCGAGTTTGTATGTATTGCAACAATAAAATAATAATAATAATAATAATAATAATAATAATAATAATAATAATAATAATAATAATAATAATAATAATAATAATAATAATAATAAAAATAATAAAAATAATAATAATAATAATAATAATAATAATAATAATAATAATAAAAAAAAAAACAATAATAATAATACTGACAAGAATATAACAAACTATTATGAAATATAAAGGGAAAGCCATCTGTTATAGCAATCAGGCTACATCAGGCTTCGTTAGATATTAAGAACAGATATGCAATCAGCAGTGCGTTCAATAATCTGACCTATACAGTGTTGTGTCGATTCATTATCAATACTATGATGATGAATGAAATCTACTTGAACTTTGATCGTGTATCAGTATATAGTATATCAGTATGTACGTACGTATGTATGACGTGATATCAAAGTAAAGTATGTGTACAATTTGCTTCTAGTGGAAATTCAACACACAACCTCATGTTCTACTTATATATATGTTTACATTCATGCTTTACAAAGACATATTCTAACATAAGCAATGCATCCATCTGCAAAGGAGTTCCAGCCCCGATAGATGTCTTGTGTATGTGCTGCAACCATGCTCTGTAAAGTACTGAAGATCTCAAGGGAACTGTACAGCGCAAGACGATGGGCTATAGCCTAGATCCTTTGAACGTGAAGTTTTTGTTAATATCCATACAAATCTATTTATTTATTAAATTATATAATGTTATATTATAGATATATATACACATATATATAAAAGTAATATATATAATATTATATAATAAATATAATTAAATAATTAATGAAAATTGTCGTATTTCTAGTAAATATAAACCAAGGAGAAAAATGTTCACGCGTATTTAAAAAAAGTTGCAATTAAATTATTATGCCTGGTTAAAATTGGGCATAGCCGAAGTAGTAGCCTACGTTATAGTGTTTACAGCCTGCTGCGGGTACTTGCAAGGCCGTCTAGATATATCGCTTCTCTCGGTACTTGACAAAAACGTTTGAAAACCACCGCTGTGGATCATCCACATAATTGATGCTAACAACCAGTTTTTTCTTTTTTTCACATTTTTTTTGTAAATAAAAGTTTCAATGATGGTGCCAGCAGGTAATTCATTAAAAATATTTTAGTGTCAATGTATGCGTCATACCGTCAAATTCCCTTAAAGGCCCAGAAAAGGTTTCGAATTACTTTTGATATGTTATAAAATGACATCTTTCAAACAAGGAGGGATGTGTCCCTCAGTGTGTAGGTTCACATGTTTAGTGGTACCCTCGCTTTTGTTCCACTCGGCGCGCCTAGCCGCCACGTCACTGGGGGGGAATGCGCTTGGGCGGGCGGGCACGCACCCTCCTACAACCCACTTCGCGCGTATCTGTCAATCGAGAGAGGCGTTTGCAGGTGTGTGTGTGTGTTCTTTGGCACAGTCTTCAGTGTTCAGTGTCAATGTTTATTACTTTACTTCTATTCCTACAATAATTGTAAATGTATTTTAAATTAACGGAACAATAATAATGTATTAATCAAAATATTCAGTTTCTCCTCCGGCAACGGGTTTAGATCCCACGTAGCAACTATTTGCATCAGGAAACTCTTCTCTAATTACATTGACATTTGACAACGCATGATGGTATCACAACACGTCTGTATTTTCCTAGCTATGTCCAGAAATTCATCCAATATTATATGAATTGCTTATAAGAAATGTGTCGCCATAATCTATTCGAAGTGGTTCGCAGCTTTTGTCGTTGGTCATCATGATGAGAATGAACCATCATTTATTGAAGAGCATTGTTCAAACAACCAACGTTAAGACACACGCTTTCGAAATCAAAGTGTTCTGTGATGCACTCTAGATATGCGCACGTGGCTAATAATGTCAGATTCAAGAACGCAAAAAGATTCCTGGTCGGTAGTCATAGCGATAAACACCAGGTAGTATTCCCAGACCTACCTAGAAGCTTCTGCTTGCTGTGTTTTACGCTTTTCCAGTTCGTATATTTCTTCCTCGGAATACGTCGGTTCGAAGCTATAAGGTGCTACGGGCCCACCAGCCATTACACGGCCAATCTCGTCCGTGACTGCCGACCGCGTAGGCGTAGGCTAGGCCTACTGTACGACCACGGGCGCGAGGCGCCTGCCGTACGGCTCGCACAGTCAGTCCCCCCCAGTGACGTCACGGAAGGTAGGCAACCCGCAACGCACGTCTTTGCGTTTTTGATTATATATTCGCATCTACTCGGTCGATTCTCTCCCTTTTTTTTTTAATCACCTACTAAGAGTATGCCTTTGAATCACATGGCCATCAGAACCAAAACTTTACTGGGCCTTTAATTTGTCCTGAAACCGTCAATCAACCTACCCGTACTCCCTCGCTGTGGGGCTGTCAATAGATAGTAAAGAGATGCCATATCAAGGCAGTATCCGTTACTGTCCTAACGACAATCAGAACAAAACGCATCTAGGAGTATATGCACGCAGGGCAATAAGATTTGAAAATAACTTAGAATGTATGAAGATGGCAAAATTGTGATTTACGTGTGTGTGTGTGTGTGTGTGTGTATGTATGCTAGATTAAAGAGTTTCGGTGAATAAAATATACTTTGGTATTTGCACGGACTCTTATCGAGACCAAGCGAGTCATTTTTTTTTTTAATTTTTGCATTAGACATATAAACAAATAACTACAATGCAATTTGTCTATAGTCTGTGGTTTTTATGTTATTGGAAAGCTAGTCATGTTTCGTTATTACAAGCCCTATTAACATAATCATTTTATTAACTGTTCTCCGAACTATGCGATGTTTGTTTCATGCTCTTAATACAAAATATATTCATTAATAATGTGTGAATAAGCCATCGGACATACGAGACGTCCACCCGCATAATAGAAAATCAGTCCTGCGCTGTTCCCGGTTTCTGTGTAATATCTATTATGTCAGCAACACAACTGTTTCGCAAATGAGGTGTCAATATGATGACTGTGACAAACTAAGAAGCTTATTCTTCATGAGCTCACTAAAAGCGTTCTGGGCCCTGATTGGCTCGTTATACTAAGACATAAGGTAGTAAATAAGCTGTATGTAAATCGACTTGACACGTATTGGCAAACATTTAACAGTAACCCATTTTTGCAAATAGCTTGCACCCCAACCTCATAAAACTTTAACCTTCACGTATTATTTACATGAAAACTTCAATTGTTATATTAAACTATATTATAAGAACTATTACAAACAAATGTGGCCCAGTCTGAGTCTAGAACGAAAAACCTTTCGCTCTGCCCTCGCTCCAAAACTAGTTAGATATATACGGGTCACAGAACAAGCATTCTATAATAACTGGTGTACGATTGTTGACCGTGTGTCAGAATCATTCCAATATTATGTGCGTGTGGCCGTATGTTTAGTACGTGGTTTGATCAAGTGCGGCTCTTAACATCGTTTAGTTATTTATCGAAGTACGCAATTGTACTTGATGGACGATGCGTGTTTATCTAACAATGAAAAACATATATATTTTATGGAGTGAAACTTAATATTAATATTTTCATTTATCAAATTAAATCTTATTTCGTCGGAAATATAACATTTTCTAAATCAGAACTGTAACTCGATCTTCCATGCAATTCACATAGAAGCCATTACATTGATATATTTTTGGTCAACCTTTCATTAATAATTATATACTTTCTATAAATCCATCGACAAAAAAACATCTTTCTCACCGTGCCAAACCTTATAATCGGCACATTAGGATTAATTTAGTAGTTGAATGTGTTTGGATAGTTGGGAAGTGATAAACCCAAAAACTCGTACCCAGCATTCGAGGTATTACTAATGCACAGATAAATAATTACTGATGAAAACATCAGATGTTAACTTTCAGTAAGATTGCTAGGACTCAAACCAGTTACCACCCGAAATAAACCTCGTATTCTACCACTGAGATCTCCTTTATAGTAATCTGTGACGATTTGGCACGAATTGATAAAAAATTGATCAGGAATATTACATAATATTTATTTAATGACATTGTTTTGATGTTCCATGGCATTCACGTTCAATTTGCACGATCAGCTTTTCGCGTCCCAGGAGACCACAGACCCAAACGCACAACCGCCTTACCAATCTGAATCTACGTGGTTGAGCCATCTCGGGGTTGTTATTTGACATGACGTGTACGAAGAAGCCTTAGAGTATACGGGACATTCTAAAGAATTCTTCATTTCGGAGCTTTATTATTAAAGTTTGACTTCAGCATAATTTCAAATTAGATTACTCTTTTTCGTTGTTTAACATTTTAGTAGACGCGTGCTGCCTCCAAGAGGTAAATGCTAAAATCTAGGCATTACAAACAAGTACCATACCTGGCATTTACGTATGCACTCTTTGTATAATACCGTGTAGAACGTATAACCATCACTTTGTACTCTAGAGCAATCAATGCTGATCACAACGTAAACAGTGTGTAAACTCTTCCTTCACGATCTGTTTGCGTCCGCAATGTGTCAAGAATTCTAGCTGGAAACGGCATCATTAATTTACTTACAGGACGCGGGCTGACACCAGCTACAAAAGTATCGACACGTTAAGACGTGTCTAGCTTAAGTCTCACAACACGGTGGGTAAATGCTGCATGGTCAATGTTTTTAACTGAAGGTGGTTGTCAAACAATTGTATTTAGGTGAATGAGAAATAAACTGTAGATAATGAAAACAGAAAATTACTGGTAAAAGCTAAAGTTGGGTGATCGATATGATTTTGCTTTCAAACGAATTGAAGAATTGCAACATACTTTCATCCAAACAAGCGCAAAAATCTATACTTGATGTACACATACATGTCTTCACATGATAAATTATCAAGCTGTACATGTAATATACAGCGAGAATAAAAACAATGTCGAACATCTGACAGCGCTACTTCAAAGGCAAAGAGTTGCGTCTCTCACATAGGAATAACCATCGTGAGTAATGGATTGCTGCTTCTGTTCAAATTCAGATTGCTATTCCTGTCTAGTTCAATCGTATATCGACTCCAGTAAACGGCCTATACGTTCGTCCTCTTAGTATCCAATATCCAATATCACTAGCCGATATTGAAAAAACACCTTGCATAAAGGCCAATCTCCATCTATCTGTAGACACATCCAATTTAAAACGGATGAATCCATCGCTCCTACAACTGTTGATAGTTTTCTGAAAACTATCACAGCATTAAACTGTGCACACGATTGTGTTAACATATTCAACAACTGGTTATTTTATTGCATGCATTATAAGAGTTAAGCTTACAACTTAATCTCTAAGCCCTTCATATTTAGACATTCCAGTAATCCCAGTGCGAAATTTAACAAGTTGAGCCGCGCCAGACAAGGATGGTTCTAAGGCTTTCAGTATTGAAATCAACACCGTTTTTCATCGCTACTGATACATGGAAACGTACACAAAGCCTAGTATTTATAGGTTTAACTTGTTTATCGGATTACCAGGATTATTCTGTGATAATCGTTGTCATGTTGATATCTCGAACATGCACAAGTCTAGAGGTCTTATACGCTGAGCAGTGGTTCTATCTTACTCTCACCGATAGAGGTGGCTCAGCGGTAACACGTGAGGCTCTAATTCGGGAGGTCACCGGTTTGATTCCAGACACCGTCAATCCTCACTGCAGGGTTTTCCTAGGTTTCTTCAGTCATATAGGCGAATGCTGGGATTATATCTACTAACAGCCCTCGTACATTTCTTCCCAACTATCCAAACACCATAACATGCCTAATTAGTCATTTGAAGAGGGGCAAATGCAGTAAAACTGGTTTGTGCACCCTATAACTGGTAATAATAATAATTGTTCGTAGGAAACCTGACCAGGGACAATTCATGTCTCTCTTTAGGTGACTAACTAGGTATGGCGGTATTTCGAATAGTTAGGAAGGGTTGGGAAATCCGAGAGCGATTAGTATGACAATCCCGCCATTCGCCTGGTGACTGAAGAAAACCTCGAAAAAACTTTCCGTCAGCTTTGCCGGTAGCCGGTATTGAACCGGCGACCTCCCGAGTTAGAACCTCGTGTACTTCGCACTGAGCCATCTCTATTGGTCCCTATAACAGGTATTGCCACTAAAAAAGTTATGTTATTACGTAAATGTTAAGTACATTTTAAGAACTTAGAATTTGTGACTAACAAATTTTTTGCAATTGTTGTGATTGTTGCAAATGCCACAAGTCTTTATTGTTATGTAAACGCATATATGTGTTTTGTATGTTTCAAATTTGTAAATCACAAGTTCTAATTTCTTTCTGCGCAGTTGCCCGAGGTCGATTAGGCGTTGGTCAAGTACACCGGGTCTCTACGTTCCAGGTTCGAATCCTGGCTTGGGCATGGATGTCATGTAGAGTATTTTCATCCTCATTATCACCCACTCATCGGCTCCATTAGCCTCGTTGCAAAAATATGGAACGTAAAACCCCAAATATCATCATCGTCTTAAAAATATAGATAGCCCGGCCTTTACGCTAACACATGATTGTGACAGATTAGCTTTACATACTCGAACAGTCGACGCGGCGCAGTTCAGTGGATTTACGTTACAGAACTCGGCCCCTGTCGACGTCTTCGGCTTACTGATGTGACGTTGCAGTGAAGACATCTGTCCCTCAGTATCTTCTGAAGATGTATTTGATGGATTACCTCTCGTCATGATGACGACAGACGTCGCATTATGTTGATGCCGAATGGAACTAGGAGGACGAGCCCAGACCCATTCGCATATAAAAATATGATCACTCAATTCCCTGGAGATTCAATAGCAATGCAATATATTTCATAACATCTCCCTTCTATACATAAAACTTGGGAATTGAAATGTGGTATTTGAAAATCCGTCAATAGCAAAGAACTGTCCCCTTTAAGCCAGAAACGAACTGTCTAGAGGGTGGTAATAGTTGGCTTGTCAATAATGTTGTGCAACATTCAACTTGGTCTACTTCTAACTTCAACTTCTGCAACATGACATGGGCTACGTATATGTTTCACATTGTCGCTAAATAAAACTTAAAGTTGATCTGTAGGATAACAAACTCTTCAGATCGTGGCCGCAATAAACGTGACGTCACCAACAACTTGATTGACGTTCAATAAGCAACACGGATTTTAGGTCACCGTCCTGTCATACTCTAGCATTGTGCAGGCGGAAAGTTATTGAATAATAAGATTTTTAGGTCATCCAGATGCTCAAATAAAAAATACATTCTGAAGAACGTCATTGTGAACTGGAATTTAGGATACCAAGTTAGAGGCAAAGTACATGTTAAGATTTATCGTGACATAAAAGCGTAGAGAGGAAGAAGAAACGTGGTACATTTTTTGTTTTTAAAAAATCTAACAAACAATACATTGTATTTTGTATGAGTGAAGATTTCTTTCTTTTAATAATATTTAAGGTCCATGTACAGTAATTTCCGGTCACCAGTTATAACAACAGCTTTAAAAAAATGTCCAATATTCTCAACTAACAAGATTCGCAATAATATTAATAATTTGGCTTAACCTTCTTTGGGTAAGGTTACCACGTAGTAACTAAATGAAGGTAGTTTATACTTATGTACAAATATCGACAATGGCAGGTTCAAACATGTGGCAAAGACACGACTTGGTCGAGTAGTAATAACAACTCGTTACCAAAGTCTGTCATCAATCATCATCAATCAATGACATACTCAATATGTTGGGGCAATGTCTTATGAATGGTGTTTTTCACGAACTACGTACACACTCTGGTAGACAAACAAGTCACCTATGAATTATCAGAGGGAGCTCTTACGACTGTCACAACCAGGTATAAAATATGTATTGATTGATTTCTCTCTTTATACAGATAGAGGTGACTAAGCGGTAAAACGCGAGTCTGATTCGGTAGGTCGCCAGTTCGATTCCGGCCACCGGCAGTCATGACTGAAGGTTTTTCCGACGTTTTCCTCAGTCGTAAAAGCGAATGTTGGGATTGAGTCCTACTGATAGCCCTCGGACATTCCTTCCCAGCTATCCAAACACCCTTATATAGTTGTCGTACAACAACTTCGGTAATGAGCGCGGCTGTGGCTAATTCAAATACCTGCTCGGGTTGGCCAAGACCGTAAACACGTCATTGATTGATGACGAAAGCATTACCGAAGTTGTTGTACGACGACTTTAACCTAGTTAGTCACCTGAAGAGGGGCACATCAGGTAAAGCTTGTGTGCACCCTATACGGGTATTCATACGAAAAATTATTAAAAATTACGCAGATCGAACCATAAAACCTTCTTCTACTTACCAAGAAAACAGTTAGCATTCATAAATTTGATTGTGATTATATTCTGTTTTTCCCATTCAAATCACATTATTTTTCATTGAACTGAAGAAACTTAGAAAACTGTCATATTTTAAACGTGTGAGAAAATATGCGGTTAACACTGGCTGATCCATTAATTGAAATGAAACCTGCACGTTTTTACCCTAATTAAACAAATTCTAGTTATATTATAGTATAGTACATTTTACTTAATGATGTGTTCTATTGTACATCATATTTAGCTCTACGCTTTATGCAATGCACAATTACGAAACAATATGATATGTATTCAATACAATAACATACAATAGACGGGGCGGAATCACAAACATGGGCGGTAAGAGCTGAGTCTGACTGTGTAGGGGACGGTCGGGCAGTAAACTGGGGCGAAGAAGATTATTGTCTTGCCGGACACACAAAGCAGTTCTCGGCCTGGCTATAGTGAATATAGGCCATTGTCTAACGCCGATAAGGGTAGCTCAGCGGTAAGACGCGAGACAGTAATTCGAGAGGACGCCGGTTTGATTCCGACCACCGTCAATGTTGACAAAGTTTTCGCGAGGTTTTGCTCAGTCGTAAAGGGATGCTGGGAACAGCCCTAGGACATTCCTTCTCAACTATCCAAATACCCTAACATGTTTAGTTAGACACCTGGAGAGGGGCACATCAGGGAATTGCTGGTGTGCATCCTATAACAGGCATTCATATGAAAAATCAATATTGTTATGATATAACCATACCAACCCAAGAGGTATACCAATGGCTGGTGTGTACCAAAAACATTATGTTCTTTTGACCTACGAATGAATTTAGTTCACATTCAAATGATTCATTTAGAATTAGCGTAATATCTTTTTAGGTACACACATATAAGTTAGTCACTAATGGTAATAGATATGGATAGCTGCAAGGTATGAACTTTTTTAAATTAATTTAATTAATTCGTTTCAAGTTGAAATTCAAATGAATTTGAAATACTTTTCAAGACTATTGAAGCAAAACAAACTGAAAATTAAAGCTTAAACAATTATTTTTACAAATTTTGTCTTCACATTGTTTGTTGTTTTGAGGATAGTTACTGACTCGAATAGTGACTACCTCATATAGTGGCTATAACTCGAATCACGAGACAAAAGACGGCCCTGCGAATTTACAATAGTAGACTATGGGGAAACTTTTCGTTGCTGCATATGGAGGATTATGTATATCCCCCGCTTGGAATGATCGCTCAAAATGGTAAATTCGTTGGTTCTTTTCAACCAGATAATTCGAGCATAATTCTTTCGCATCATCAAACATCAAACATTTCCATCATATAGTCTGAATTGTGCTCGTAGCATACAAATGATGCATACCTAGTGAAGCGATCTTAGTACACTAATAGCCTGAATATCATCCGAGGGCCGATTGATAATAGATTCTGCCACTCATCATCATTCAATATCGTCGAATAAACAAACCGTATGACGTGAATCAGACCAAGTGGGCTCGTGTCATCCAGCGGACGAGGTACTTAGCGATGAGGTTTTACTCGACAACATTGCGGCGATCAATCATGCTGGAACCGCAGCAGCTCGGCAGCTGCATGGGCACGTTCGATAAAATACAAGAAATAAGCTCATACAAATAGAATTTAGCAAATTGTAATATATTTTAATTAATATACATTTTTCATTTCAGGGCGTGGCACTTCTCACTCCCGGTTGTTATTTGTACGACATTTTGTAGGAGTTTTATTGATTTCATCCCGATCCGATATCTATAATTATATTTAATTACAATTTCTGTTCATTATAAAACTGATTTGAAAAGGAGGACAGTAAATTAATCTATACAGAAGATGGGAAAAGAGAATAATAAAAACATGCAATAAAAGTCATGTTAATATAAAAATATTGATAAAGCAAGAAGGTAACAAAGCACCAATAGAAAAATAGGGCAATCATTGAAAATAAGCCACAGAACAAAGAGGCAAAGGCATAAGGAAGAAAAATGAATTAGTATATTGATAAATGAGAAATAAACATAGTGAAAGAAAGGAAAGTAAATTTCCCTAAAGTCAAAATAAAGGACAACAAAGAAAATAGGGAAAGAGAGAAATAGAACCATATAGAACAGTAAAAGAAACAAATATAACAATCGTAACAAAAGAATGCAGACAGAGAAGACGACGACTGTTAGACTAATATAACATGATAGTGAAGTGGGGTAGTTGAGGTATGTCCTAGGGCTGTTTATAAGACAATAGCAGGACTGAGGTAAACCTTGGAATCCTGATTGACGGCGGGGGAAATGGAACCAGCGGACTCATGATGATGACATCTTGTGTTGAGTGGTAAGACAATGCAAACCCGTGCCGGCAAGTAGCCTGAATCCGGCGATCAGTTTATGAGTGCACTCCTGCTTAGCTGAAGGATAGTCCCATAGTAAAACACTGTCAACTACATCTCAAGAACGCTCCATTTCATCGATATAGTAACAACAAGTGTGTGTTATAGAGTTAAGCTCAAAAATCTCGAGGATATTTCAAAATTCAATCATAGAATTCTCCTCGAAAAGATCTTTATTCAAAATATCCGATAGTAGAAATAGAATTCTCAATATCACAAATGAGAGTTGATCTTCCGGATGCAGAATTGAATCAATATCGTTTATAAGGTTGTTAGTACTCGAATTTTGATTTAGGGAGACTTTTGAGGAAACTTGATTAGGATTGCGTTGAAGATATTCGAACCCTAGACCTCTCGGTTCAGAGTCCAGCGTGTTGAGTTTCATCGGTCACTCATTATTAGGGGATCTGAACACCCGTACACACTCTTACACAGTAAATACACAATAGATAAATGATTATCGATTGATGCACCGTTCTTCCTCGTAATAATATTATTACCATGGTGAACAAGGAGATTCTCATCTATTGTCCACTTAATCGCTACACGACTGTTTTAGTCTGAGATAAAACGATTCAAACTACAAATTATCGGGGACTGAACTCGGGAACTTCTAGATCGGAAGTACGAACAACTACCAGACTACGATCGAAGTTCTGTAAAACAGCCTCTCCGGTTGGTCTAATCGCACCATTTGATATTCCACGTGTATGATTTATCTCAAAACACGGCTGTCGACCATCGGATACAGTCTGTGCGGCATAGAACGCAAATATACTCGATCCCAGTTGAGTATTTAATAGGCAATTGGTTTTCGAAATCGATTATCAATTTGATTTTAATACACTCCGTTATCACATTATTAATTTGCATATATTTTATGATGTGTGAACTGAAATAAAATACAAATAAATACTCGACTCTCGAGTCAAGTATGTGATTTGTTTATCGGTGCTATGGAGTTTGTTCTTCTTATGGAAAATAGCATGTAATAAAACAACTTGACTGTGCATACGGCCCCCTAAGCGTTCATTACATTTATTGTAAAAACATTCATGCCGTGTGGTTTGTTTCAGACAAACATTGCATCCACCCCAATCAATGAATGGAGCAACATTCGATTGCACATGTCAGACACATGTTTGTGTGACCTAAATGGCAATGTGTTATTACAGTCCCATTAATTAATTGTGCGATTGCAATTAACTACGCCATTAGTGCAATGACAAATAATGCAAAACAATTAATCAGACAAAATCATATTCTCACGCAAGATCTAAAATACATTTTATTTAATTAAAAAAACATTATATTTTATAGTGATTTACTTTACTTCACGTTTACTTGAAAATAGTGAATGCATACTAAAAGTTTACGGACCATACTTCAAGACTTGACAGACAATGGAAACTACGAGCTGTATTAGAAACCAAGTTCTGCTTGATTACTATGGGTTACCACTCTCCTCCTCTCAAACATTACCGTTGGTAAGAGCAGATTGGAGGGTTCGAAAGCTTGTGTAACAGCTTCGTTCTTCTCGTCAACTGCTCGGCAGTCCAGGTAAGTGGAGGAACCTATATACCTGGTCAAAGTTTACACCGTTTTTTTCAGACGGTACGTAAAGCCGATGGTCCCCTTGGTACTTTTCGACAAGAGTAGGCTACATGCTGGTACCAGGTTTCCCCTCCTCCCTTCCTAATTAACATTTATCAATGATCTCTCATCGGGCTAAAGTGGGCATTGTGCCCTACACTGGCCTTAATTACAATAAAGTAAAGTAAAGTAAAGTAAACAGTAATACACGACTTACTTTGGGAGTGCTCTCATACGGAAAGCTGGCGTGAATACTGTCACCTGTAGTGTCAGTATGTTATTGTTCATCAGATTGCTTCGGGTACGCGGCGCCTACACTCAACGCAGTGTTGGGACCAGACCAGCAACGTATGAGTTGGGTATCTCTTGCTTGAACGACGAATCCTGTGACGTATCGTACGACTTCCCCCGTGTGTCGAGAATGAGCTCGTATATGTATCACAACAACAACTTGGTGGACGTCTAAACACGGTAACCGGCTACTGAACAACAACCGCACAGACATAATTAATTTACGTTCCACATCCTGCACCCCTCTGACAAAACCAAAGCACAAATACAACGCCTCGCGTCTCTGTACTTCCTTCTTAATTACTTTCTCCCAGCCTTGACTACTTTACTGCACCCTTACACTCTTCTACTCTTCATTTCGCTTCAATTCTTGACATTATTGTGATAGGTACAAGACGTAAATCCCCGCTGTTTAATTTATTGCACACCGATAGAAGTGGCTCAGTGGTAAAACGCGAGACTCTAATGTTGGAGATCACCGGTTCGATTCTGGCCACCGGCAGTTCTGACTGAAGGGTTTTCCGAGGTTTTTCTCAGCCGTAAATCGAGTTCTGGGTTTGTCATGCTATCAGCCCTCGGACATTCCTTCCCAGCTATTCAAACACCCTAATATACCCAGTGGCAGTTAGTCACCTGAAGAGGAGCACATCAGGTAAAACTGGTGTGCACCCTATAACAAAGATTCCTACGAAAAATTATTATCATTATTTTTTATTTTTTTACTATTATTATTACCATTATTTTTATTATTATTATTAATATTATTATTATTATTATTATTATTATTATTATTATTATTATTATTATTATTATTATTATTATTATTATTATTATTATTATTATTATTATTATTATTATTATTGTTATTATTATTATTATTATTATTATTATTATCATTATTAATAATATTATTATTTATTGCACTTTGTATTTCTGTAATTTTGTTTCCATTTACCGTATAGCTAGCTTGGTGACCCAAGAGGACACTGTGCCCTACACGGGCATTTAATTTCAATAAAATGTAGTAGATTGTATGTTAATGTATCTTATATGTCAGGTGAAACGTTGTACTGCCGTGGCTTTCGCGCCACTGGGTAAGCACGATAAATTTCAACGCCAAAATTTCAAGTTTGAGACGAAATATTTGCCCGTTGTGAACGTTGAAATATACATTGTATCGTCTCAGAGAAAGTGTTTTGTGTTAAAAGCCGTTTTGCTCATCTTTTGATAGTGTCTACGTAGCCATATTTCCAGCTCAAATTGTGCTTACACAACAATCCGAGTTTCAAAATTAATACACATTTTACTAAAATGAGTATTACAAATATTTTAAAAGTAAAATTAATTGTAGCGCTGTATAATAACCGTCACTTTCAAAGCATTTTCTTCCAAGTATGTTGAGAGTATCTTTGTTTAAAACTATACACAATACCTCAAACATTCTCCATAAGACAATGAACACATTTCAAAATTAAAATGATGAGCATTGGGAAGGATATGTGAGTACCGAGGTACTAGCACCTACCTGCAAGCCAGTGCTGGTGTGTTAGATCCGCAGGCGAAGACAGTGGCCAAACGATGTCAGATGATTGACCTCCAAGTCATGGTAACTATCCGCGCTCTCATGGTTCACGAGCGTAATATCTTCCACTCAAAGTGCTTTGAAATGTAAACATTAATACATGTCTCTAAAGTAACATGACTGTTTTTTTGTACAGTATACACTAAAAAAAACAAAATGTCCTATCAACCTAAGATTGAGATGATATTTATGTTGAAAATAATTAATTTTCTATTTCAGAATCCAATATATAGCGTGAACATAAAAGTTTAAATTGTTCTTCCAAAAATATTTCACATGTATTTTTAAACGGTCAAAATAGAGGGAAATATTTATAAAATATTGTGTAATTTAAAAATTTAAAATAAAAGATTTCAATTCGTTTTGTAGGTAATTAATTATTGAGAAGACCAAAAACGTAATTTTATGATACGTGTTATTGCCTCGCTGACGTGCGCGATTGAGCTGTGGAGCGCCGGCGAGCGCGTGCTGAGACGCAGAGACACGGCGTCCTACTGCCGTCGGGACGCCGGTAGCGTCGCGACGTACGCTGTGCACGGGACAAGCGCACTCGGGCCTCCGACCACGCCGGACTCTCTCACTTGAGTGCATGCTGAGTTGAACGGGTCTCAACACAAACAGCTTTATAAGAAGTACAGGAAATGAGATGATTTTAGAGACGTATTATATAGTTTACTTGAAAAGTAATAATAATGTTACGGTATAGACCGCGAGACCGTACTTCCACAAGTGGAATATAATGAAGTACGTTAGTTTATTATCTAAGTTTATTTATTTATTTATTTCATTAGTTGAAAGTTATGACTAGACCAAGTAAATTAGAATATTTGAGGAATATAAGTTTGCGTTTAATGTAAAAGCTCACATCACCATGCAAGTTACAGCATATTACACAAGTGATAGGCATTAAATAAAGTAATTTATTAGATAATAATGGTGCATATAAAGCTTTAATACTAAAATTTGAAGATGTAGAAGAAAAATTATCTTGTTTTAATGAGGCTATGAATAAATATGTAATCCTTAAAATATTCTTAATTCAATTAACCGTGTCTAAGTTCAATATATTAATGACGCGTTAATAATTTCTCTTTCCCTCTAGCTTTATTAATATTTTATTTTTAGATGGAATATAGTCAAACGATTAATATTGCTTATACATTAATAATAAGATAAGGATTTATTTCATAAAACTTATTCTAAACCTACAGAGGTTTTGAAACAATCAAAAGATAATTTAAAAAAATATGTGTATTACTGACTATACAAGTGCTGGGTGAATATGACGATATTCTACCCCGGCCACTGCAATAACCCAAGGAGATGGTTGGCCTAGCGGAAACAGACGAAACAGTAACTTTTAGGTTCAATTCCCAACCGAGGCTGCCAATACTGACTGAACATGTTTGAAAAGGTTTTCCTCAGTCGTAGAACGAATTACATGGAATAGTATAACAAACATACCTAGGACGTTCTTTTATTGCAACATTCCCAATAATACCCCAATACGCTGAAAAGGGAAACGTTATAGCATTCATTATCCGTTTCCGATAATCAGAATCACAATAAAATAAAAAGTAACTCTGATACTGGTTTCGACAATGAACGTATTCTTCGAGCTAGACTGCACACGCAGAGTATTGAGCCATTGATTACAGACAATAAGCCTGCACATGGTGTTCTATTTTAGGATTCAAAATTATCTTTCACTTGACTTGGAAAATGTATTACACAATAATGGGAAAATTTATGGAAAAAATATTACAAATACAACTTAAACTATACAAGGTTTTGTCTATAACACACAATTGATGTTAAAACTGGTTTCTTTCCACTGGCCGTGTCCGTGGTTTATCTTAATTTTGATTCTTAATACCTGCCTTGATACAAGTGTACACCTTAAGAACTAGTTGTAAGGATATAATGGTTAACTCTTAACATTTTGAAAAATTTATTTTAGAGCCACACCTTTTTGAACTGGAAAGGAGCGTACAGTAAACGGACGAGGTATATTCAGTAACCTTTCATCGCGCTAACATTACAACTCTCCTCTCGTTTTCATGCCTAATGCCAGTCATTAATCATTATCATTATTTAGAGTTAGTATACAGCTGTGGTGTTTTACATTACCTCCGTTTTACATTTTTAAGCCCAGTTAAGGCTGTTTTGAGACATTATTCCGGCCCGATGTGCGCGCAAGGCGTACTTAAATTCCATTCAATCAAAACTATAACTTTAGAATCTATGAATGCACTAACTTTTTGCCGGCTAAATCCTGGCGTTAAAATTGCGTGTATGAAATTAAATACTTTCCATGTCTATATTATTGTTATATAGTGTTCTCAACGTATCTATCAAGGTAGTGTCGTCATAGAATATGTAGTGAAGTGAATACCAACCTAGCTCTGGTTGCATCTTTATTGTTATCAGCACGTCTATTGGCAGGCGTTGTCTGAGCACATTCCAAGCGAAGCTAGTGCAACAAGCAGGTACCGGGAAATACCGCGTGGAACGACTTTCTCTTACAATTCCTAATATATGATGAAAGCAGATTGCTTGAAACATCGAGGCCGCTTTACTAATTATTGTTCTAAAAAAATGTACACGGCTACTAAATGAAATCATAGAAGACAACAATAAATATTTCCATCGTACGATTGATGAGTTTGTAACTGTGCTAAGGGGATTATTGTAATCGAACACAATGGAAATGTTTGAATGCAAAATGTATATAAAACGATTATAAAATAAACCTGTATTAAATTTTCGGTATACGAATTCAGATTATGTTATTAGTGACGGAGCGTATGTATGAATGTTGAAGCCATTAGCATCAATTCATTTGAGTTCAAGCAAATTCCCATAAAATAAATCACAGCTGGGGAAACAATGACATTTGCACAAATAGTTGTGTTATCCAAGTAAAGCATTAATTTCAACTCTGTATCCGACAAAGACCGTCTAGCTGTGCTCGAAGTCTGAGTACCTATACTACTTCACTGTAAGACCTCCGCTCGTCTGGGCTGGGATTGAGCCCAAAGCAACTTCACAGCCAGGTCCCATTTAATTGCATTGAAATTAGTCGCTAACAATATCAAATCACCGGTGGGGAAGGCTCAGATTTAGCACCCAAATTAAATCTGGGAGAGGATGGGTTCAGTATTAGATACAGTAAATATGAACGAACTTGAAAATGTCATTCATGCGATGATGGTTATGTCATTAGAAAATACGGGAGGTATTCCTTCTCAATAAAAACTGATATTTAAAAATATTTTACTATATATTTGAATACACAACAAATATGACTAATACCTATACAAAAATAATCACATTCTTTATTTATTAATTTAAACCTCGAATAAAACATCAAAAGTATAGTCTACACACGCAATTACAAGAACTGATTTTCATTGGGGGACACTTGTACAATTTATTTATGTGCTTCCTTGATATATGATTTATATCTCTAAAGTCACCGTTTACATTAAGTACCACATATTAGTTCGAAGTCAAGTTCCAGAGGTAAAAACTCCAGCCCAAACTGGGAATCGAACCCTAGGCCTTTTGCATTGGAGGCAGAAAAAACCCCACCAAACTAACGAGTGACACACTAGGAGCAAATACAAATTTACAAATCCAAAAATAGAGGATTATTTCATGAAGTATCACCTTTTATCTTTATCTCTTTCCAAGACAAACAAAAGAACTGGTACGGTTAATAACAGGAAAGGTAGATTAAAATTTAAAAAAATAGTAGAATGTTGATATTGCATATCTCTTCAGCAACGTGTTATATGTCTGATAGTTTCGTGTCTGTCTGAGTGTTCACCTAGGGCATCTCGACCGTTCCATGACTATCCAGCACGCGCCCTTAGAATACATTAGCGTTAAATATTCCCGGGATTGTAACAAGCATGGCTGAATATTCTAACTGTTCCAACTTAATGCTAAAATATGGACGTTTGTTTTCCGTGTTATGAAATCCCCCGTATTATCCTTATTGTGGTGGTTCGTACGGCTGTGGCGATAAGTTCGAGTAGTATGAAAAAAACATGTTGATTCGGATCTCAATAACATACATTAGACACATGTGACAAATACATACACAATACACATACATGTGATACATTAGAATATTTGTATGGTATCCATTATAACCAAGTACCAACCATTTACCAACAGTTAAGAATACCAATAAAACTAACGACCTGTGTCCAATACTCATTTGACTGTGTCTACTATGTGCAACCGACTTCCATTATTATTACGTTTCTTAAATGATTTTTCCGTTATTTGTTAAATATCATAACAAATAAACGTATGAAGAGAGCATGAAATAGGATAATTAAGGTTTAAAAGATAAAATAAATAGTAAGTTTAGATTATGAATAACCTCAATATTACGTTTTACATTCACGTCAAAGAACCATATTTCTAGCGAGCAAGATCGAAAGTGTGAAGGCTTATATTTTTCTAGTGGTCTAACACACTGGTACGCAGTAATCCTTCTTGCCAAACCTTTACCCCACCCCCCTAATTATTCCATACAACCAGTCACACAATCTATTATTTGTTCCTCTCACTCCATCATCACTCCATACCTTTATCAGTTGACCTTTGTTCTGTTACTTGTTTATACAATTATACCTGTTTATGAATCACGTACATCATGTTAGGCTATAGTTGTGTCATTGAGTATTCTAGTGTGGGCCATGTCACTTATTGCTAGTCTGCTGACTAGAGTGGTTGTTCAGTCCTCTGCTGTGCGCAGGATTCATTGTGTGATATCTTACAAGAATGCATATAGTTTGAAAGGTTGGGCCTTGTATAAAGTGAAGTGTACAGTTTCTTACATGGAAATAGGAAAGTGTTGCGTGTGCAAGCTTATTATTCCAATCAACAGTGGCAAGTAATGCTAAGTTGGAAAATCTAAGAAGCTCACCAACCAAAGGACATTACTGTCACCTCTGTAGACTGTTTGGCAGTATCTACAGCTTTAAGCCTACCCTCGCCACATCTGGGCTACGACCACAAGTGTGTGATGATTGATCACCCTTCTGGCCAATCAGTAATCATCGACAACATAGCAATACTCAACTCCGGACCTCTCCGTCTCGACATTCGATCGCCCCCGACGCAACGACCTTCGAAAACAAATTGGGTATCGTATGAACACTCTCTTAAATGATTGTTACTATTTTGCAAATTGGGTATCGTATGAACACCCTCTTAAATGATTGTTACTATTTTGTGCGACAACCTTCTTTTGGCACTGAACTGGTAATCAGCCAAACCTCGGCTCAGTGGTGCAAACAGAGGACTAGAACTAGAACTTATTTTTCTTGTCGTTGTGGTTTTGTAACATAGGGAAATGTATTTATCAAGTATTTAATCCCAAGTAATATAACTAGCATGGTCAGAGGACAACTGGGTGCGTTGCCTCTATGTTTCCTATCAATATGAACCCCAGGCTTTTATTTCTGTTTGACAAGCCTGCATAGAAGGAAATAGTAGTGACAAAACCAAGTTGCGCCCTTTCCACTCTACCGAAACCCCACCCATCTGAGCACCTGGCCAGTAGGCGCATCATAACACATTCGGTAATTTTATGAAGCTTGGAAAATGTATATCTTTAACAGTACGTGGATTTTTTGTTGAACTGGTACGAATAGTTGTTTACTAACGGATCAACATTTCATGTACGAAAAGCTACACAACGTGTTTTTCACAACTTTATCACATATAAAAAGGTTTGCTAAAGGACTCTATACATAAGGGAACATTTAATATTTTATCTTGCTCGCTATCAAAATGATTCCGTAACGTGAATGTTGAATCAAATATTGAGAATGTGCGATGTCCGAAATTTGTATTTGTTTAATTTAACATTGATTATACCTTAAAGGCTCATTTTCACACGTTTATTTTCATGGATCAATATCCCAGTTCCAACTATAAACTCGTATTTAAAAAAAAAAATGGCTGGAACGGCCTATTTCAGGCTATTTTGTAGTTTTCTTCAATACTTCTTTTCTTGTACCCATTTCATATCGATATCGCAACTATCTGTTGGTGTTTCTTTAAAACTCGTCCGGTACTTTTTTACTAATTTTTTCCCCAATCTTCTGCAGTTTGCGGGAATTGCCTTGTTTGTTTCTTCTTTCCCCACATATTCCCTGGTTTGCTAATGGACCGGCTTGTTTTCGTCTTCTCCGTGGTGGCCCACACGTCAGTTTTACCGTAGCTGCCCGACCTGGTGGTGACGTCACGCGTAACATGTTCTGACATCACTATTGTTGCCGTCTTGCTTTTACCCTCGAAGAGTCTAGTTTTAACGGCTTCTTTGCAGTCATACACACACTTGGGTTAACAAGATTAATAGTTTTCTGTGCCTCGTTCCAAGAAACATCCTCTTTAAGATATATGTTTATCCATCATGTCATATATTGTAGTTGCAGTTATTATAGTAGGCCTATACTACTTTTGAAAACTAAGAATAACATTGGATAATGAGTTTTGAGAGTGCATTCTGCAATTATTACTTTAGATATAGATGATTCAGAGTGTAACGTTTACTTTGCCATAAACTCTAATCTATATTTTTACATTATATAGGAAACAGTATAGTACCCACTCTCTTTCTTCACTTGTGCGAGTGCACACTCACCTATACCCGATTGTATAGTTTTATTTTTTGATAGTTTACGAGTGAGCTAACGACAGTTAGTGAGTGAGTGTTTACAAGTTTACGGTAGTCGTTGTTAAAAGGAAACCGGTTTTCCTGCCTGTTTTCCTGTGGGAAAACTAAATGCACAAGCGATAAGCCAGCATTGTCGGGGCGGTGCTCCCTAGCTTCGAGACAATTATGACATCGGTGGCATAGTTCCGTATAACAGTACTGTCCGTTACTTGCGCAGTGCTAGACGAATATCGTCATTGGAAAGAACGAGGAAGACAAAGTGAGGAGGACCTATTACGACTTCCGACTTAATATTTATTCGTCGAGTAACTTAATATCAAAGCTTCTGATTGGTGGTTGCTGTGGTGAAGAAACGATTATGTAAAGTTAATAATTTAGATGGATGCCATAAATATGCACCGAAGCGTGAAATCGAGAACATTAGTCTTGAGTTGTAAGAACATTCGTCCTTTATGGATTACGTGTCTGGTCTTTGCTTCATTTGTCTATTTTGTTTTACAAGTAGATATTCTAAATATAAACTAATGTTACACGAAAATAATCTCTATTATACTAATTCAGTACTTAAAATTTACTTTCAAGAGTATCAACTGAAAACTTTCCACTTTCTACTGTAATTTCGTATTTTCCATGCTGTATTGCTGTTTGGTTACTTCGCCACTGAGTATATGTGACTGTTTCACGTGGTAATTCTTTAAACTGTTCAATAATTGTTAATATTACTATTGCTTCTCATAAGTATCACATCAATCATTTTGCTACATGTAATCTTTACTACTAATTCCATTTCTTAGGTAATGTCTGTCATCCACGACGAGTAAAAAAAAAATTTTTTTGAGGGTATACAAAGAATAACAATACAAAATAATGATTATTATTACTGGATTTGAGGCAATAGTTTATCACAACAGACAAGACCGAGTAGACAAATTATTATATTGTTGATTGAACGTGTAAATCTTTGATGTTGATAGACCAAGGTGCGACGAAACCATAAATATCTTGCTATTATCCGGTTGGTGTTGTGGCAGCACTTTAGACATTTAAAACGTATCCTCGTCCAATTCTTGTGTAAGACCCTAACGACAACACCAGAACAATGGACAGCTATTAAATACGAAACATCGATAACAACGGTGCACGAAGAGACACAACGAGTGAGCATAGGCCAATGTTGGTCCATCTCAAATCTTAGCATCGCAATCAATATAAGGATTGAAATGTGAATTCTATTTTATTTCAAAAGGATTTTAAGTATCATTCTATCTCTAGCAGTAGGAGTAACACAGGCTTTTTTAAATGTTCTACTTACAGCTGGAGATGCTTGTACTGACGGGAGACTAGACTGTTCATTGAAAACACAGGTTGATTTGTGTCTAGTGTGAACAGGCTATTAATAATTATATCAATCGGTTCAATTAGGGAAAACGCATACAACTGTGTTGTTGCTCTTTTGATAAAAACCGTATAGAACTTTTCAACGAGAATTTGTGCACATATATTTGTATCCATATTGCATCAGTATTATTAGACGTTTTTATTTTGGTAAAACGTAATTTACTTCCATCGTAATAGATGTGTAACGGATGGCTCGTGATTTGCTAGCTGAGACCGCCTAGCTGATTATATATATACACCTAACACCACCATTTTACTGTTTTTGTCTACGTTTATATATATATGTTGACTCGTAGGTTTTCACGGACCGATGGATGTATATGTGCGAGACAAGAACAGCTTGATTTGAATAAAGATGCTCGGGTCCTTGAACATCTGCAGCAACGCAGTCGCGTCTGGGCTCTGATTGGCTGGAACAACTTCAAAGCCCAAAGCTGCGTGACGCTGCGTAAGTCATGAATTAGCCATTAGGTCTGGGTTAACTATGGAATATCTCATAATCATTGTCTCGTTTGACTTGTCCTGAAACTGTTCTATAGTCTTTGAATGTGCTATATAACCTATGCACCGTAGACGGGTACATCGTTGTATTTGATAATATTCATGATATGTTTTACTTTGGCTTATCATCCTTTGGCGTCAAGTACAAATGAATTATGAGAAACACTATTGAATGTAAAAGAAACCGAAATAATCTGAATAACTATACAATACATCACACTGTATTATGAATACAGTGAAATAGAGCAAATACTACAATTTTGTTATAATTAAGCCCCAACCACAATTGTCTGTATCGGGATTGCAATCACAATCCGGAAATCGTGAAAAGGTTAACTTACTTGGATCTTTTATGACGCTGTTCACAATAAAATCGTTATGTCGTAATGACAGCATGTGAAAATGTATGATTATGATCCCGATCCCGATTACGGTTCATACTTCGACGTTTTATGACTAGTGACTTGTATGGAATGTAGTTGTGGTGGCAGCTTTTCTCTGCGGAGCGGTGCGGCGGGGGGGGGGGGGGGGGGGGGGGTTGGGGGTTAAACATATTTCTTCATATTGGAATGATGATAAAACACATTTTTTCTTTTGGGGGATGGCATCTCCCCGCATCCCTCCCCCCTCAGAATATGACCATTGACAAGCTAGCGTTGTATTTCACTAACAGACCATTTTATATCACCGCTTTAAACATGGTGTTTCAAAAGCCGTAACTACTCAGAAATCGTTATAAGTATACATGTTGCTTAGTGGTGACTATAAGACATCAATATTCAATAGCAATGTGGATATGGACACTGTTTGTTCCGAGTGTACTTATCAAGTAGTTACAATAATGAGAGCACATATTGTTTGTTGGAAAGTTATAAACTATTCATAGGACCATTATCACTGCAACGATCGCTGGTGTAAAGTTTTAACAGTCCATTTTGGGAAATTAGGTGTATACATGATATGTAAATTGTTATTGCGTGTTAAATTGCCGGGTCGTAACTTTCTGTTGTGAGCTTCAATTGAGCAGGGATTATTTGTGAAGCGCACCGTAGAGTGATTGAACATTTGTGGCTTGAGCCTGGTATAAAGTGATGTACATGCAGAGTGGCTTATGAACTAATTTACTAATTACAAATTATTATGTACACTATAGCTACTCTTTCTATAAAAATTATTCTTTGAATGAAGTTATATAATATATAGATATTTCAGAATCTTTCCAGTATGTCAATTTCCAAGTTCTACCTGTTTGCCTCTCAGGTTCTTCTACTTAACTTATCCTATATACATCTGTGGTTATATGATGTTTGAAAATACAACAAAATACGTCTGCATTTATCGAATACTTAGTAAAAACGACTGACTTTCAATGCACAAATTCTGCTATTATTTATTATCGTATAATAACATTTATTCAAAACCATAATAAACAATGGCACTTAAGTAAAGATACTATGGTTGTGTATATACGCATTGATGTGTATTGTATTGTATTGTATGCGGTATGTGTTTGGTGTGTGTAACGTCTTGTGACAAAAGTGATGATAATGTATTAACTAAACACAAAAATCCTATTGAAAACTCGTATACCTGCAACTGTGTGCATATATATGTACAAATTGCATTTATATAATGTAATATATAGTATAATATAAAACATAAATGGATCAGAAAGCCATTTAAGACAGGGCTACTAAGTCCCGTGCAGCCCGTGCTCACATTCTATGACTGTGCATTGGTCACCAGGTGCATCGCGTAGCCTTGCCCAGTCCAGCTGATTATATTTCGTTGTGTGCGCTGTGCACGCAAACACGAAGGAATAATATTCTCAGCACGGCGCATCCCCCAAGGACGCTGTAGATGATTGGGCGTAGTTTCTTTTAGATTTGTACCCGGTTTTTTTCAAAATGTATCCCAAACTTCTGATGAAAACTAGTTTTGTAGGACGATTACAAAAGCACGTGAGATTCCATAGTTTTCTTATCATTTACCTGTTTCCCCACCTGTATGTTATGGTATTGGCACCATATTATTTTAATGAAACTCAATAAAAATATTATTACACACTGTGATGTTTGTTGTTTTAATTGCAAACATTTTAAAAAATGGTCGTCGTTTTATTGTGAAGAACAATCGTGCAATTCACTGTAATACATTCTAAATGCTCGAACGTGAGAAATAACGTCTATCAGAGTAATCAATAATGTCACAGCTCTGCATAACCTCAACTGATAATTAGATCTTGTTATTAATTAATTGATTGATTGGTTGATTGATTAAGGTCCTTTATTAAAAGGCGGGATTAAGGCTAGCGAAACCTTATCTTCCATCCAACCCTTTTAAGGTGATACAGTACAGTAAATTGAGTGCGTCTGAAAAATGTAATTATTTATTTTGGTGTTTGCTTCAGAAGAAAAACACAGGATCTTTATTAAATATTACATTCTTAAATTTCACCCATATCAATAAAGCGTCAAGCCAAAATTTCATCTTGACGAGCGAACGTATATTTCTTTATTTGAAATTTACCAATAATAAATGGAAGTTTTAAAACTATTTCAAAATTCAACACTATAGATTGTGTACAAATTGCATCAAACGTATACTGCAATCGAGCTATCAAAGTTAAATAGATTTAAACTCAATTTGCTTAGTTCGTGGCATTCGCGTAGTTGCGCGGATCAGAGCATTCTGATTGGAGGATAATCTATTAATAAGCCTCATTCATTAACACGGAAATTCTACACAAGAGAACCACTTAATCTCCTCACCACTCTGCCAATGTGTTTGGGAGAAGCTAGAATGTATAATTATAAGTTGCATGATGGTTATGTTTTTGTTTTTTTTTCACATTATTATAAGTGAGGTACTAAAGTGATGAAATCAAAAAGGTGACTAAATTACTCTGCTCTTCTCTATTCTACTCTACTATATATACACAACTCTAGGACTACCAAAACTATGGTATGTGATAGTTCATAGAAATAAACAGCAAGGAATTCATAAATGTGTTCCTAATCTCATGTTGTACAATTTAAACGAATGAAATAACATTTTCTTTTTTTTAAATTCTGCAGAGCATTCTATGAACTGTGGGTTTCGAAAGTAAAAACGTTAACGAAATTCCACTGTAAAAACACAAAACCATGCGTGGATATAAAAACTCTCTTTTATTGGGCAAGAATCATTTGTTACAATAACATTTGATATACGGTCGTCAAGTTGACTCACGTTCATACAGTCCAATATAGATTTGTTAACACTATTTTTGTCTTTCAGCATTTGTTATTGTTACGGACAACGTTCTATGCTAGGAACTTTAAAGAATTGTAAATATTTTAAAAACTGCACTAGAAGATTGAAATGTGAGATTATACAAAATACTACCAAGTATTACATCAGTCAAATAGATATACTAGTCGATATTCACGTGTCACATACAAAATAAAATAGACAGACATGCATACAATACATACACATATACAGAATAAAACATACCGGTACATAAAACTCAATTTTATCACGGATATCAGTTTAACACACTTCCAACAACACATAAAAAGCACACATGAACTCAGATTGCAGTGAAAAAGTTAAGAATGATGTTTTTATAAATAAACTTGCAAATTTGATTTGATATTATGATATGACGACCTATGATTAGGTTTCACTATAGACTCTAACAAACAACTTAGTTTTAAGAAAAAATAATTCTCACACATCCTGATTCACAAACAAAAATATGTTCCGATATTCTATATATGAAAGTAAATTTAAAAAATACGATATAGACCAATGTGTTCAATTTTCAAAATAAAATAGCCTTCAGTAGTGAAGCCGATACGCCAGTATCGTTGATACTACAAACAATTGGACTTTTCCCAAGCGTAACTGATTTACTCTGAAATTTTAATTGCTATGCATGGATATATTGCCTGTTTGTCGGAATATTACATTTGCATACGAGCAGCTATGAATATTTTAGTTGATGATAGTACATAATGTCCATAATAGAGTGATTCCATATTGCAGACAAATCCTTCAATTGAAACAACTACTTTACGCATCAGCTAAGGTCGAATATATATTGGTTGTTGGCTGCTATATAGCTGCTATTTGTTGAGTTGTGAAGCTAATACATTTATTATTATTCGTATTTAATTATTAATCTGCCATATTAATTCATGCCTGAAAGTTTCTTACTCGATACGATGCACAAAAACAATCAGAATATCAATCAAATTAAATCCTAACAAATCAAATCATGCATTAAGTTTAAATGTAGAAAATTTACAGTCGATCGAATTTGAGTTCAAATACATAATATCAAATATAGGGTGCCTTACTAAATATTATTGAAAAAAACAGTTTGTCTTTATCTTTCACCGAAAGGATAAAAGTAAGTGAAAAATTTCTAGTATTTGGAAAAATAATGTAAAATTTCAATGATTAATGAAATTTTGTTTATTTTGTTGTTGTATTCTGCTCTTGAGACTCTATAAAAGCTGGTAACAGTTTTTTAAACATTCCCTAAATGTAGTGTCGATGTTGACCCTCAATGGGTCCTTGCACAGCTACGTCTAATATTGCATGTATTAATATCAGGATCACTTATGAACCACATTCTTGCTGTCAACAAATGTTCTGAGCCCACCAAACACAGCTAGGACACGACTTGTTCCTTACGGAGTCTTAACTGTGCGCAACCACGGCCAGTATCCGTTATAGCCGTTCGTAAACGTCTTTGTACGTATATTTTGAATTAGAAAATTGAGTATTGTCCATTTATGTTTTCGAGTTCAACAGTTATTTGTTTCCTGCACAAGGATATGTTTAATTGGCTGCGACGTTATGATTCAACTAGCTAAAGTGGCTTAAAAGTCGGTTACTGGCTCCCCCATTTTAAAACAGTTTCAAATAATTATATAAAGGAACCAGATAGAATTTCGAAAGGTATTGGCTCCTCCCATCTTAAAATGCTGTACAAAAATTATTAATTGGATAAATTAATGTACTGCCCTATTTTATAAAATTTTGCAATATATGGATAAATGGATTTTTTGTTCCTTGTGCAATTACGGTTAAATATTTGAGTGTTTTAAATATAATGTCTTATTAAAAAAACATACCTACCATGTAAGTATTACATCGTTTGTTTTCAATGTTTGATAAGCAACTGTGCAGACTCAATTCTATCAATGTATTATTGGGAAACTGTATTTGCTTGTTTGAACCAGAATACCTCCGTTTGAGTTGAAGCGCCTTTGTGGTTACGATGTATTAGTTGAAGTATGGAGTATTGACTGACGTAGGAGGAAGCGAACAGCCGAAGGGTTATCCACAATCGAGCTTAGTTTTGAGTACGTTCAGCAAACAGGATACGCGCAAATATACAACTTGTCCTTTATGCTTTGAGGAGAAAAAAGTTTTCAATTTCCAATCCCCTTTAGTAGAAGACAAAAGTTTTGTTTACTGTTCCATAATACATTTGTATAAAATTGAGTGAATTGTTATTCTCTTTGTGGTTTGAAAACTCGCTTATTTGTGACAAACAGATGAAAACGCTATATTGCCACTATAACGTGGTTATCCTAACGCGCGAATACAATAACATTTTGTTTTTATTAGCACTATAGATAAACTGAATTTTTATGCACAAATCCTTTCATGTTTGAAAGGCAATTTTATATATTTTCAAAATCGTATAATATAAAAATAATGTGAATTGTGTTTCATTTTTAGACGCTATTATCCATGCGTTATCTCCCTCAGGACAAAGATGCTTGTTTTTAATCTGAACGGCCTGTATTAATTTATTACTCATCGTCCCTGACTACAAAACGTCGCCACCAACGTTTTACTTGTGTTGCACGTCCGCTCCGTATTCCGGCCTCGCGCTATCCATGCCCGGCAAATTACATGCAATATGTACATACCGGAGAAAGGTAAAGTCACGTCTCCAGTGTATACCCGCGACGCCAAGAGTTAACACAATTACGAGTAGGGCTACCAACTTGCACGACCAATAGTGACCAACCTCAGTTCGTTACGCTTGGTTACTTATTAGAGTTGCCGGACGGTTTATCGGGGAAAGGAAACTATGGTGCTATACGATAGTTTGTGAGAGTCTGTATGACCGCAGGGCGCTTCAAGCCACATGTGACCAGCGACCACTGGTCTTGTACTATACTCGTCATCGTTACATGACAGAGATAAGGTGTGATTTCATACAACATAACTAATGAATTTTCAAATGGTATTCTCATTTATAAGCTGGATTTTTAGGCTGAGCACATAACGCAATAGTCGTTTTCGAATTCCTTTAAAACTATCATTAGATTTTGATTGTGATAACGAGTAACCGAAATAAAGAAGCTAGAAATATTGTGTACGCCAATGCATTAGCCGTATGTAAGTAGAATTTCATTGAATCTACGCTGAAAGTGCTACTCGCGGAACTGTTAAGAGACAGGATCATACTTAAATTGAAATTCAATTGATATTTTGTTTTCATACAATCAAGTAAAAAATAAAAGATTAATTCCATGACATGGTGAAGTTTACACAAATAGCATGAACACCAAGAGTAGATGCTTAGCAAATCAATTCACGGCAGAACAATAAAAAAATAATCAAAATGTAACAAGAAATTTTTTATAAAAATATAATAAAAATAATAATAGAAATTATATATATTATTATTAATAATATTATAATATTAATGAAATAGTTGCAGTTATAAAATAATGATCCAATTATATCTCTATACTACATAATGTTGGTGCCGTTATTAAAATGTATAAACAAATCCTTCAGCAGACTGGCTCCAGTCCACCACAATTCCTTTAAAAAATATCCGTGTGGCAACCAAATCTATACTCAGCCTCTAATACTAAATATTTCCAGCTGGTCCTTCCCTGAGATTCTCTTTCCATCCCTCGATTCTTTTGCTATAATACTATAGGCTTATCAACGTAGTAGTCTTTTGTATATGTTCCTTGAGTTTCCAACTTAAATGATTTAACTATTTTTTTTTCTCTCTCTCAATAGAATTTTGTTTCGTTGTTGTTATTTTTCCTTTTCTTTGATTCTCACGTTATTAATCATACAGTTTTATTTTGTGTCTTCCTTGGTAAATCAGTGCAATAACTAAATAGGATATACATTAAAAAATAAATAAAACTTCTAAAACACTGCACTACTCTCAGAACATTTCTTATCTCAACTGAATTACCTGTATCTTTTCACCAACACTGTATTGTTTCTGGCTGAAAGTCTCTGTGTGCCATTTAGTTAAGATGTTTCCCCTCTTCATGGGTTCCATATACAACGAGCATTTTCCGCTAATATTCCGATATAAGATAAATATACCTTCTTCCGGATGTTTTAAGTCGTTTTGAACTAAAACAGAGGATGGGAATTGAGAATGGGAGAGGAGTAATACAACTCAGCCCCCGCACTTCCGTGACACTTTACTTGAGGTTATTACAGTAATATTATTATTACTGTGCTTGGTCCTTTCAGAATGATTACAGTTATTTCACGGAAAGGCCAATTGAGGCATGTGCAGCACGTTTTCCTGTTGGCTTCTGGTTCCCTGCCTCTTAACGCTTAAATTTGTAGGGATTTCTATATGGTAGTATTTAATTATTCTTCTCTTAGTTTCTGAATATTGATTTTGATGGTCAAAGCACAAAATGGAACATATGGTTCGGACATACGATAGTTATTCAATATAGTTGGCTAAAACGTTTGATTGATATAACGAATACAAACGCAAGTCAATATGCCAAATACAATATTATTAGCATTCTGATTTAATCTCACTTTATGTAAACAAATAAATACAGCAAGCTAAATCCTAGCAGAGCGTAACAATTCTAATGAACCATTTCCTAATGTACATTGCGGAAGACACAACTGTGTATTTGATTTATTTACGTTTTAAGCTGTTTTATGTAGGTTTGTTTTAAGCTGTTCTGAGAAATGTAATAACTAGTATGTAATAGCTGTATTCAAAACCTTTTTTGTACACACCTTATTTATATCTTGAAATCTGCATTCTGTTGGAGTATGTCGTCGTGTTCTTTAAATCTATATTTCCTTTCATCAACACCAAAATATGACAGGATTCCTTTCTTGATCTCTACTCATTTAAACATTCAATACATTCTATATCATTGTAATACTAAATCGTGATTCTCGTCCATGCCCAGCTAATTGAGTATCTTATAACGACTAGTTCATATAGGGACGGCCGCATCAGATCCATTAGACATCATCGCCGGGGTCATCATAATGGGAACCCAGGTTGAAGGATTTAGAGGTGTGAGGGGAGTGGTAGAGGTCTGCACGGGTCTAAATATAGAAGCCCGGCCCGGGCCCGGCCCAGGCCCGCCTAAATTAAAATTGGCCCGTAAAAGCCCGTTCAACTGTTAAAACAGCACGTTGATTTTTATAGTATTTGGCAAGGAATACGAACGACAGGGTGGGAACAAAGAGGAGATTTGATGAAACGAAATGAGTTACTATTGCCAGTGAAAGTATATGTAACGAAAAGAATTACAACACAAATGTTGTGACCGGAAGTTTATACTATTTCGGGTTTGTTTTAAGTTTCGGAAATGTTGGTAAAATAACATTACTTTTCTTTCATTGGAATCACCAATTACAAAAAAATAAAAAGCCCCAAAAACCCTCCTCGTTCAGTGATATGTAGGCCCAGGCCCGGCCCGGCTTGCGGGCCAAGCCCGTACCCGTGCAGACCTCTAGGGATTGGGTGGTTGGTGGGTGTTCAGGTCGCAAGAAGACTGTATGAGTGTGAAAAAAAATTGTGAAAGCTGGAAGAAGAAAATTATGGTCATATGAGATGAAGAAATAAATTACAAACGATATGTACAGTAGCCCTCTTTAAGGGCCCCGGTCACCACGACGAGAAACCCTCCCACCAGGCCTCGCTGACGTAAGCTTATATCCAGAGCGAACAACTACGTTTTTACTGACGCCAGTTTAGCTATACTATTTAGCACTTTAGCTTACCTTTAGCACTTTAGCTTTATCTCCATGTTGTATTGTCGTCCACTCGCCTGTCATTATTTATTATTATTTTGAAATTTTGAATTTTTTACCAAACCGTTTAAAAAAGTTATTTAACAATTTTTTTTACCTCCCCAACATCCATCTATATAATAATACAATCAGCACTTTTTCCCTATGCATAAATACTATGACTAAATAAATACTGTCTTGTTTTCATTCACCCGCAGATTTTTACAGACTGCCGCTCCATTTGTTCATTCCATAGACCTTTCAGCTCATTTCCATTCTCAGAAATCGCACCTTTGTCACTGTCTTACACACGAATATATATTCTTTCTCTTCCTAAAGCCCACTTTACGTTCTCGACTCGGGCCTGTTTGAGAAACGAGTCAAGGAGCGACGTATTGAATGTTAAAAGATATATAGCACAACATTGTTTTCCACCTGTGTCCGTCTCAGAAACCAATCACTCGAGGTTCAGTTTACCTGACAGAAGACCTACTTTATGCACATAACGATTTCTTTACATCAGACAGTTTTTTCAATAAGCGATATAGTATGCTGACACATATTTTTATTTTTTATTTTCATTTTTATTTTCCGCATTATTTTACTTTTCTCCTTTAATTAACGTATTTTTAACATTTTTCAATTCTTTTTTTTCCTCCGCATTTGTTCCAGTTGTTTATTTTTTTTGTGAAGTGATCTTTCTTTTTCACACGTGTGTATTTCTGTTAAAGCAATTTAATATTTAATATATTTTCTTTATTGCATTATTTAAAATAATTTTAAATTTGTAAACACTTTGTTCCAATCAACTAACATTGCTCATGCTTTCTCTCCTACAAATGTTTGTTCTGTTGTTGTGTCATCAATTTTGATGTTTTATGTTCGTAGTTGTGTTTATTATCCTCTTTTGTATATATGTTAATTAATTACCCGTCGACGTAAGAAAAAATTGAATCTATGGTTGACCCTAAAAATCTACGGTGTACGCCTACATCCCACATTTTAAAATTTCCCCCAATTTAATTTTGTAATTGAAATAATCCATTATTCTTGTTCTTTAACTTGATAACTAGAAAGATCAGTTCAGGTCCATAACAGGCTCACTAAACCCTACTAAAAGCTATGTTGTATCAGATGTGTTGTCATAGTTCCAGACGCTTCACACGGAAAGAGCCGAAAGGATTCTGTTCCGCCCCCGATAATGTTTGTATGAGCGTTGGTGGAGGTGCCGGGTAGGATTATATTTCCAACATTATTATCTTTCCACCAGATTAACATGTGTTTTTCATCATTCAGGGCCACGAAAGGAGAAAATAATATTACTATCAATATCGTCAACATTTTATGATAATTGTTTTAGTATTATTATTGTTATAGTTTTTAGTGTTTATAAGTGTATTCTGATACTGCTTTCGTAATTTTTTAAAAATTGTATGTACGTAAATATTTTAGTATTATTCCTATAAGAAATACATTTTATTAAATCGAAAATGAAATACCTGTCCAAAATATTTTACGAGAAAAGTAGAGTTATGACAAATTGTACAAATTCCATAGCAAGAGTTGATATCCGTATTCAGAGACCGGAAATTAAGTTGACTTTTGGATTAAATGCCAGACAACTATTTTTTTCATCTCCTCGAAAGTACGACTGGATAAGGGGTCGCAAACATCTGACAGTGCATAGGAAAGTGTGTTGATCTACACATCAGACAAATGTGTTCTTCACACATTCAAAGAAGCGTTATACTTCGAACCACAATGTAAATACCATAATATACTGTATAGTGTAGATCCCATCATCTTCAAAGAGAGACAGTCACATGATTAAAAGAATAGTCAGGTGAAAAACTTAAAAATCACCAATGAGTCATAAGTGCATGAAATTCAGTTTTGTGTAAAATAAAATTGATATAGGTTGCTTCAATGCAAGAAAAAAATAGTGAAATAGACTCCCTTCGCCAGCTCTGCGTCATTTTTCTTCTAAAGCGTAGTACAGCTGTATCGGTTCTGAGCTCGCTAGCGCCTTCCCGATAGACAGAGCACTCATTGTGTAATACGAATCCAGTCACAACACTCGGCGACTGCGGACAGTGCCGCTCAAAACAGATTGCAACTTTTTTACACATCAATCTCCCAAAAAAATTAATTGCAGGGCATTTTGTAGAAGTGCACGGTCGTACTAAGAAGCATGTTATTGGTAGAGAAACGATGCACATTAAACCTCCTGATCGATTTTTGATAAGTGCCCTATTTTAGCGGTGTTTTTTACTATCTCGAGGTAACATTTTTGTATATGTGAATTACCGTGAGAAGAGTTGCTCGGTGCTACTTGGTAGCAACAAGCCAAAAAATCGCGTTTTCTTTACTTCTTTAACCACCTGCTTTTAAAGTATGGCATCTTTTAGTCATGTTTTCCATATTTGAGGGTGGACATATACAAATGATAGTTTTTTAGTTTTTCACCTGACTATTCCTTTAAAGAAGCCTTTCTATTAAAATCGCACAAAATTAACTTGCATACCAACATTTAGTTTCATAAGTAAAACGTTTTCATTGTTATCCTTATTTTGGAAGCCAATTTAAGAATTAACCATTAATAATTGTTGTTCAAAATGACTACCGTGATAATCGCAATCTCAAAAATTTTGTATTCAAGTTTTTAGTTCCTATGAAAGTAAACGTTGGTTTGTAACCACTTTTCTAATATTGTGAAGCGCTCTCACTAAAAACCTTTGATTTTGCTCGGTGTTAATATAGACGCGACTCACCTTTCCCTTTAATTGCTATGTTCAGTTGGGCGGTGGGCGGGTGAGGAAGGAAGGAAGGCGCACCTGGCCGGTAAGACAAACACCGCGTACAGTCCCGCTGAAACGCTCGGCTAGCATGCAAGCCAGTGCAAACAACGTAGCCCAGTCAGCAATAATAAGGGCCTGCCTAAGCTTATAAGCTCACCTCACGTAAGCGCATGGATTTCTAGTAACGACGATTTGAAAACAAATAAACGGGAGATATAATGCCTTTGTGTAAAACCATGGCAATAACTCACTAAAAGTGTTAGAAATAACTTACTAGATATTAATTTAATTAAAACTGTATAGAATATTATTACCAGCACGTACATGCCCGTCTGGATAAACTTGCATAACAATTTTTGTCATATCACACAGTGTACATACAGATAAATAAAACAGAACAAAATAATCCCGAGCTAGTTTTGTCATGCAGCAAAAAAGCAATCTAACTGATTGTGGCAGCCATCTGTTTGAAATTGGTATTGTAATGATATTTACAGCCTGCGTGAGTATTGGAAAAATATCTCGATAAAATGAGCGTGGACATTATAATATAGAACACTTTACTCAGTAATGAACAAAAGCTATGTATTGATAAATTGTCATACGTTGCACAGTTCCTTTGAAACATCACATATGAGTAGATATGTTTTATAACTTACAGTACCCGACATCTTTTGTTATACATGCAGCAGTGAGCTCAAAACGGATACAATAACACTGTCAACTTTAAAACAGTGATAGACCAAAACATGGCATTACGTTAAGCAAAAATTCAAAAACAACATTAAAAGTACAACTACAGTGTCATGATGATTCGACGATCATTCTCATTTGCGATATAAATAAACACTTAAGTAATCGTTTTTATAGATGCATCCCAGGACTTTCAGGATGAAAGGCACGCCGATGTTCTTGTTCTTAAACTAATTTGAGTTCGAACACCTTTTTAACACATATTATGATAGTTGTATCTACTTATTATTTTCAATCTAAATAATATGTGTCTATAAATTAAGTTAAATACCAAAGTTTTCGTTTACTTGGCAGCGTTGTAGCAAAGAGAACAGTGTGTCTACAGTTTTGTATATAGGAGTTCTGGTCAAATAAAAAATATGTTTGACTTGCACAGATAAATTTGCCACCCTGCATGAGCTCAATTTCCGCGCGCACTAGTGAAAACCATTTGCTCTCGATATATCGAACTGTGTTATGGTTGGTCAGACTGCATTCGGTGCTTGCGTGTTATGCCGAGCATTCGTTGTTTCCACGGTGGTCAGAATGCAACATTTCTCGGCATAACACTCGTAAATATATTTTATGTTTCAAGATAGGACAAGAGTTTCAGAGACAAAATCTGTCAAATATTTATTTTATTATGATATACATTTCAATAATAGACTGACTGTTCAAAAATAGCACAACCCGAACCCAAAGAACATGAATTCAATCTTACTGGATTGTAGAGTAAAGTTATCATCAACGAATTTCAAAACAATATTAACTCCAATAATAATAATTTATAATAATGTTATTCTAAATGCATTTTGATGGAAAAATTTCAAAATTAATATAAGTCCGAGTGGCGAGACATATTTTGCTAACAATAGCTATTATTCGTATAGATTTTAATAGACTGACACGCACAACTAAAGCATAATACGAATAACACAACGACTCAAACTATTTTTCCTTTCATCCAAAATTCTTCTTATAATTCTTAGTCTTTATTTCTTTGTTTCTATCTTATTTCATTCTTCCCTTCTTATGTTTAGCTTAGTGTTAGCTGTGTTGTAAAAACAATGCGACCGCTAATAATTATTGTACTGCCGATTGGCAATATATATTAGCGTCTTTTAAAAGCTGATAAATTAATACAAAGTAAGTAGTGTTCTAATGGAATCAATATTTCGTTTGCGTAGTTTTGTAAGAGTAAAATAACGATATCTACTCGCGTATTCTGAGGAAACGTCCTTTAAAGCACTGTGCGTTAACGCTGCACGCCGCGGAGAGATAGCGCTGGCGGTAAACGGGTCAAGGGGGGAAGGGGGTAGAATTTTGAAAGTGTTCATCAGTAGAATTGCCTATCGAGTCTAATGACACTTTCTAGACCAGCGAAAAGAACAATCCGGCTTTCAAATCAGAGAACAGAAGGGCCGCGCAGATACTTCGTGAAAAAGAGGTTCGACTTACTTGCTCTTGAAACCTCTGTCTCAGACCTATGTGACGGAGAAAGGAACAGCGACCCCCCCCCCCCCCCCCCCCCAATCAATCCACTTCGCGCATCTGGATTGTCTAAGTCGCCGCGGCAGCCATACAGACCTAAACGGCTTAAGGTGGTGAGTTAGAACATATTACGCCTTCTTCATCCTCTCATAAATAATGTAACACCATTTTGAAGAAATCACTTTCTTGATGTGACAAGATCTATCTCAAATTGCTGCTATAACTTAACAATGTCGGCTACCATATTGATGATATTGATGCCTGTGATTTATCTTATCAGATAGAGATTCTCATGCCAGATAGTTCGTTGTTACAGAAAAGAAACGGACAGATTGAAGAACAACGGATAAGTGGATCGTTTAATAATATTTCTATTTTAGCACAGGTAATAACCGATGGATAAGTGAGTGATACATGACGAGAACCCACCACGGGACATCAATGACCAAGCTGAGGATCCAGTGTTGATCAGAACAAAGCCTAATCGACCACGGCCGCTGCGCAGTAAGGCTGATAAAGAGACCGACTGACGTGATAAATGGACTGAACTAAAAACTGATAACCAGGGCCCAGATTCATAAAGGTGCCTGAGTGCTAAGACGTCCTAGTTTAGGCGAATCTTAGTGATATAAATCACGCATATGTCGTTCTGAAATTTCATAAAGATAAAATATAGTAAAATATCAACAATCTAACTAATAATATTTTTTGTGTGAATGTTTAGTAATACCCAGAGATGATTATATTGATTTATCTAACTAGAATTTGCCTACCTAAGGTCAACTAAGAGTAAGGCATCTTTGTGAATCCAGGCCCAAGAATATGGGCAGAAAAATGACAAAAATCGAAATGTATTGGTTCTATATTGTTACATAGATGTTATATTGTCATGTAAGGTGAATCTGTTGAGTAGGCCTATGTATCGTATGCCTACTTACATAATTTGTAAAGGTAATGTATCATAGACGGGGAGTTATATAAACTAGAATCCTAACAGTCGGTGATTGCCGTAGCCACCCATTCAATTACTATCAAACTGCTTTTGCGCATTAGACCTGTGATAAGCAACCGCAGTTAACATAAATTTAGGAATCAAACCGATACATCAATTAAGCCCATATTATTCCATAAATACAAATACGATATGTAGAAGAAACGCCATCATAAACATTGTGTGCCCTACTTAAAATATGTATCACGTTTCAACTCCAGGATTTTAATTGTAACAGTCGTTGCAACTTCATGTAAATTTATGTACGGTCATTTAACCATATAATGGATATGGTCGTTTTGAAAGGATGCATAGCTTAATTAAAAGCAGGGTTAGTACTTCCACACTTAAAACCACCCCAACATTTATAAAACGAACTGTCTACTTAACAATTCTGTAAAACGTGTTTGCCATTGCATTACCGGTATTATAAATATCTAGTTGGAGGTTAGAAACGCGTATCACAATTAATTATAATGTATATTGTTGAGTTACTATAATAATCACGCTAGAGTGTTCACGTCTTGAACAGCTTGGAAAACTACTGCTGTTCGAACTGCAGCTGGCATGGATATTGGATATGTTGAGAAACACAACTTTTCTTCTCGAGCGATATATGATTGTAATGCCACCCATGCATAAACGCTTTGATAAACGCAATACAAAACCTTTACTTGGAGTCTACTCTATTAGTAGGCCTACAACAGAGTAACGACGTATGTTTGAAATACTGTGAGCCAATCCATAATGTTTATTACGTTTTTTTTTATCAGTGACTGTCTTCCTAATCAAAAATATTTTGTATTTTTTCTGTTTCTGTCATTTAAACCTAGTTTAGTTCAACTGATTGATACAGAGACATTATACAAGGTGGAAGGGCAAATAGTGCGAATTTACCGATTTCAGTCTTATCTCAAGAACACAGGATAACATTAAAAAAAGAACCATCGTTTTCATTTAAATTTGTAAGCACTATTAACCAATGAAAATCATGTATACTTCTGTAATCAGTATAAGGGTTGCTGTTCGGACAACACTGGAAGACAGAAATGTCACGCGGTTTTAAATTTCTCACTAGATCTCTGCATTCTTGCTTATGAAGAGCTTATGAAGTTGTAAGTTATAAACTGCTCCTAAGTTTCTATGAAGATGCCTGTGGTCGGTGATGGTATTTACTCATCGGATCAGGTATTGAATACCTCAGGTTATGCCACACGTAACACTAATAACGTCAAAGCAACACCCGATATCCCATGAGTTATCTCCAGCACACTCGCGGATCAGATGAATATCTTAATGTGAACCAAACCGCCCTTTTGGCCGTGACAACCAAAAATAGTGTTATATTAAGGCTTCATCACGGATTATTGTCCTAAGTACGCATGCACCACTGCCATTACCAACCATAAAACACTAAACAAATAAATACAAACATATCAAACCACTGTAACGTTTACCGTGAAACCAATAAATCTTTACCCTAATCCTAAGTTTTAAGGAGCATACTGATTAAATATCGGCCATACTTATAATGGACCTGTAACATTGCTGGAGAACTCATCTGCGATTCTCATTATCAGGTATTGGAAATTGACGGACATCCATTTTGTCCTTATTGCTAAGCATCTACATACCAACTACGTAGAAACTGGGAACTGTAGCTCAAGTGCAAAAATGGCAGCCCTCAGCTGACTGCCAGGGTCAGTTTAGTGGTACACTGATTTAACAGCAGATACAGGTCCAGTAAAGCAGTTACTACCATAAGTGTATTATTATTATTTAATACTCAAAGTTAGTACTATAGTGAATAAAACTCAAATTTTCTAATGTGATCCCGTTTCAGATACATTGAACGATGTCGGTTATTGGAAACTGTTATCCTGCCAACAATACCTTTGAGATGCATTATGGTTAATTCTGTAACAGAACGGTAGTAACTATTTAAAATCAAAGTCTTAATCATACAAGTAGTATCCAACAACAGTTTGCATAGTACTTCAATTATGGCGTCTCAGTGAAGACACAGGCACAAATAAATATTCTAAACATTGCACGAAAACGGTTATTATTGTGTAACGAGTATTCAAGTAAATAACAACATTTTTTGTGAATTTGTTAAAATTTGTGTAGTTATACTAAATGGCAATTAAGAGATTTTAGACACAATTGCTATAATTACATCGACTTAAATATTCATATTTATTTTAACGTGCTGCAAAAAGACTACAATTAAAATGAACTAGTATGTATTGCTCAGAAATGTGATAAAAACTAAATATAGCATACAAAGTGTCTTTGTCATTTTGATGCTACTTTCAGAAAATATCCTTGCGGCGTTCATCGCTTAACTCATTAAATTCGTTTCTTCCTGGCTGTCGAATGTTAAAGCTTCACAACACGAATTTACATAAGTTTCGGTTTAAACTTGCATTTTGAAAAGCCACCAAATACGGAGGAATTGATTTACTTTCTGAAGGTATGTTGCAACTGTGTGTGGTGTTTTAAACTAGCTTCCAGCGCGACTTGATTGACTTATACCCTTCAACTGAAAACATCCCGCGTACCATCACTTCTTACGTACAGTTTTTGAACAAACATGCTTGTTAACAACTTCTTGAACAACACTTAGTTCTTCTTTTTTCTTTCTTAACTCAGTTCACTCTCTTATACATATTTAGAGGTAATTTTGGTGCAAGTGCCATCTTTTACTAAATAAAATGCAAAATAAAATAACTAACTTTTAAACTTAAGTTTCTTCGTTCTTGACCACGTTTGACACGTGTACCATCTGTACACAGACAACTTGAGTTAACAAAAGCTTACTACGTGACAAACCACGTTTATTTTTATTTTTTATTTCTATGTCTTCCAGAAAGAACGGCGAGATAACTTTAAACTCCACAGAAGTAAAACTTTAAATATCTCAAGAGAAGTTTTATAAAATAAGGTTTCCACTCTAGTAGGATTCGATTGCGGCATGGGGAACCTCGCAGAGCTCACTTACTTTGATAGCAGCGCTCGAGTGCTTATCCAATCGGTGCATGAATTGAAGACCGGGTTTTTAGGTGCATTCGATTCAATAGTACTCGATGGTCTACTTAATCGAGTTCAAAGGTTTTCAGTTGGCATGGAAACGATTAATTTGGATTGTGTTGTTTGACGATGTGATAAAATATTATATGTACATATTTTATCAACCACACAGAAGTTTAATATTGTGCTCGACTATGCTCGATTGTGCTAATATTGTGTTTAATATTGTGCCTATAAACAATTATAGGAGGAAGTTCAGAGAACAAACGTTTGATATAAAAAGCGAATATTACGGTAGCAACTAACAAAATAGTTTGGCTGCAAAATAACAAAATTGAATGTGCCTGAAAATAAAATATATGCATCACTATTCTACTGGGAATATAATAACGGTACATACATTAAATTAGATACAGATTCGCAAAAGAATGCATAGCCCATAGCAGGAGAGGTTATGTGTGACGGAGTGTTGGGTTGAGAAACAGTCAGGTCATGTGGGCGTTTAAGAATAAACTATATAGGCCTAGCTATTGTGTTGTGTTTTTTACAATGAAAAATCGAATTTTGATTAAGTCAATATTACCACGCTGTGCAAGAACCTGCTGACAGAGATTAAGGTTGGAATTCATAGTTGGCCCCTACACCTAGGGGCGCCCATTGTTACCAAGGTAACAGTTGTTTGCATGTTATTTCCCATAAACAAATCAAATCCATAGCAACAATGGGTGCCCCTAGGTGTAGGGGCCGACTATGAATTACAACCTAAGAAATACGCCATTGTTTCTCGCTCTTTAAAAACCATAATTTTGATTCATTCCAATTATTTGTTACTTCAGTTTGTGACATGTTTTATTGCCTAAGCTATTTACGTTCAGAAGTTTTACGGTACTTTAATAATCACAGAATAAAATATTATATTATACTTGCATATTGCAGTTTAGTGTCATATTTGAAGAGGTGAACTGTTTGGGCTGTTACAGTGAACTGTTCCAGCTGTTATGCGAAGGGGAAAAATGAGTCGCTATTAAAACGGTGCAAAATTAAAGTGGTTCAATAACTCAATAATATCTTGAGAAAACTACCCAACATTGAAAAAGCAGTTACTATCTCACATTAGTTTTGTAAGAACAAAACGCAGGATTTTAAAAGTTTTAAATATTTAAATCCTCATGGTTGTTATTTTGACAGCCATTAATTACAATATTTGAAATTTTGTTAATCCAATCTAGTTCATATGAAACTAAATGTTACTTAGTAAATTTCTTAATATTTCTAAATACAATTATGGGCGGTTTTGAGACTCTCCTTTTCCCTTAAGGTTGGGTTTTTAATAGCAGCCACCTAGCCACATAATGACTGTGGCTGGTCAGGTTGCTGAGTTGCGGTTGGTAAGTAGCAACAGTTTTGTGAATCTTATTCCCCCAATTACCATTATAACATAACACAGGGAAAGAGCGATAATCTTAATTGAGCACGTTAACAACTATAAAATATAGATATTTTGTATTGAGAGCAGGAATAAACCCACATGACCAATGAACCATTCAAACACATTAAATTAGTAAAATTACACTCTTTCAAAAAGAAAATACTTCCAAAGGTGAAACAAATTATATATTATGTATTTTTCTAGAATGACATGAGTAGTTCCCGCCGTCATTTTGTTATTATTTGAGTTGTGTTTTTATTTCTCGTTTAATTGTCTTTTTTGGTTTCCATACGTCATTGTCTTCATTATACGTTACTTGTGGGGTTCTTAACGTTGACGTGTCATACTGCTATAAACTTTAAATTCATTTAAAACATAATCCTTTAATATGGCTTCTTTAAAATTTTCATTTTATACTAGTATAAAATACCTTCTTGACTCGATATATTGTTTAGAAGTGACTACAAACAAACCTTATGACCAAAACAACAACTTACACACACACCCTTAGCAATGTTGAATGACTTTCCAATCCATCCTCGGAATGATGCTTATTGTGGTGTTGGTAATTTTTATTTTGGCCATTATTAAATTGTGATTTATATTATTTTATAAAAGTGTGATACGGGTGCACATTCACTGTGTGTGTGTTATGTACTAACACATAATAGCACGAGCTGTTTGTGTGACATGGAAGTGCAAAAAGGTATAAAAGAAGAAAGGGGCCAAGGATAAACGAACATAAGAATATAGGAATAACTTGGAATGTAATAGTTTAATCTTTACGATCCGAAGCCGCCGGACTCGCTTCGCTTGCTTAAGTTTTCAACTGGCATTAAATATGGTTAATTGAACACCGCAATATATTATATTCTCTGGGGAGTTGAACATTCTTGGGGGTATTTTAAGTTATATCTCCCTTCAAGTTAATAATGAACTTATAATTTAGTTGAGAATTCAGAAATAGTATTTTATATCTATTACTAGATGATTGTAACTACGATTTATTTACAACCTACATAAGTCACTAAGTAACTAAAACATTATTATACCTGTCCCAAAAATCCTTACTAATGTGTTCGTCATAGGCGGGTGACTCATGCCCAATCAGCGATCAGTATTTAAAACTGGGACCCGCTGGCTGGCCACGAATCATTCTTCTCTCATCTGTGATATTGTTTCGGGACAATTTATATAATTACAACTTTCTACAGCAGCACCGGTAGACTCTTGTTAAATCTTCTTTAGAAACGAAGAGAATGACTAACATGGGATGAATGTGGACAGGATGAGAGATACACTATAGTGTTTGTGTGTCCGAATAATTGTAGTGAAACACATAATTTCATTAAAACAATATTGAAACAATTATGCGAAGTTTGGTCGTCTCTCGTAGAGCTCGACTGGCTTACAGCGGAGGACACCCAAAGGAGTTCAGTGGTTGATTGTTGACCTACGAGAGGAACTTGGTCTGGCTACTTGTCCCTCGGCACCGCCTTGTTAATATGATTGAATTGAGAGACCACGGCGCCGTGCTGTGTGTGTCTCTGATTCGGGACAGCAAGGGCTCAATGCCAATATTATTCAATCATAAGTTAAAGACCTTAAATATACAGAGAATATTCCTGTTAAACTATCCGTAAAACCTAGTTATTTATCATGAATGCTAAAATTGTATTTTTTGGTCACAGGTATTGAGAACATGGTAAAATAAATAAGAATCCAGCTTATGTACTTGTTGTTCATAGGCTTACCGAAGGTTATAATACAATTTCAAATTAATATTAAAAACTTGTTGAATATTAATAACAGTTGGATGAAAATAACGGATGAAATGTAAAATCTAAGCTTTAGAAAAAAGAAAAATTAAGAAAAGAAAAGACCAGTTAATTTGGATTACATTAACAGTGACAATAATTACAAATTATAATAATCACAATAATATTTTAAAAAGTACGCAAGCAAGTGAATGTCCCTATTAGTGTGTGTTCACTCGTGATTGTGTGCAAATTTCTCTACCTTTGAACTCTGTGTGGATGGGTATTGCGTAATCTATAAAGTACATCGGGATTCTCCAGTGGGCCGCAAAGACTTGGTGGCGTCTTGCCATTAGTCAGGATTTGCATTTATAGGTCATACACATGGATTCACGATTCTTGTTTCTGTTTATCTAACAGTGTAAAGCGCCAGCGAAACATAATATACTTGGTGATTTATTGTCTTACAATATTGTATATCATTTCTGTTCCCGGTTAAACATGGGATATAAACGAATTCTGTATATCTTAAATCCTCTAGCACTTTCACATCACCAACCCAACTCTTCCCAACCCAAATTCTTCAATAAAACTTGTCAAACATTATTGTTTAATTAATTGAATAAAAAATTAATTAGAGAAACAATTTACCGTCAGTCGGAACTAATAAGTTTTGACGTTCTTTATGCCGAATGCGGTCACCTTAAACTTGTGAGATGCCAGGGGCAATTAAATTAAATTAAATTAAAAACAAAATTTCAAATATCTAAGTAATTATAGTTTTTTAATTTTTTTATTTTGAAAACCAATTAATTGTTTAATTGGATTCTAAAATAATGTCAGTATAAGGATTAAAACATGAGAAACTTATCTAATGTAGGCCTTCTCATTAGTTCTGACGAAACATGTTGGTTAGCAGCACTTATTAAATATTGTGCAGCGCTCTCAAGATATTATTAAACACGTGAATTTTGTTCGGTTTTCGTAGCGAGAGTACTCATTCCCGTGAAGAGTTTCTGTTCATAACGACTTTCTAGCAGATACGTTATGAACGTAATATAAAACTGCATGACACAGTTCGGAAAGAAAAGAGAGAAATACATTTAACTTTTAAAATGTTAATTACTTCAATAAACTCGTAGTATGCTCAGTGGTGACATTTAAAACTTGAATTATTCTGTTTTGATTATCTTCTGTTCGTTTTGCATAAATGCATGTTTGAAAAGGCGGCTTGGTCGCCCGCCCGCCCGCCCAGAGAAGTTTTACCAATCATGAAATCTAACCGTCTGGATACGTAAAACGAACAAAACTAGAGATATACGGATATACATAACACACTAAAACACATTTTCATTTTCCCCCCAGGACGTTCGCCATTTTTGTTCGTGAATAATACACACGATATCAAACGTTCTCCTCTTGGCAATAATCATTTTTTTTCTGTTATCAAAATTTGAATTCAAGGGGTTGGGAAGTGTTACTAAACACATCATCTCCAAACGAGAGATTATAGAATGTGACAGAAATCTTCTAAATTGCAATGACGGTAAAATGTTGTAGCCTTCGTGTTCTGTTTAGATGTTGCAGCAAAAACAAACTATATTAACGTTATTAGGACGATACAAAAGGTAAAAAGAATAAATATAAAGCGATTGTGGATTCAGTGCCAGGATTTATATATCAATATCATGTTTTCGGATATGCAGATATGCTGCATTTAAAATACATAATGTGGTTTGTTTAAGGAATAAACACAACACAAATAGTGATTATGACATCAATGTTGAAAAGAGACAGTTTATTTCAACACGAAGTATGTTTATAAAGCTATGTTTGTCATCGTTTCCTTAATTGAAAATATCGCCTATTTTGCCAATTATATTCCAATGATGCAACTAGTGACAAAGTGTTCGTTATACATCGCTATAAAAATGTTTTGGAAATTGTATATTGCTCACACGTGCTTGAAGCGGAAATCAATATGGCAATTAAACTGATTAGAACCTAATAACCTGTAAACAATATTATGTAACAATTTGTGTATTGCTCACACGTGCTTGAAGCGGAAATCAATATGGCAATTAAACTGATTAGAACCTAATAACCTGTAAACAATATTATGTAACAATTTGTGTGGAATCAATATCTTAGATAAGCTTACAAAAGTTGGTACAGCAAATTATCTCATTTGAAAATTGGAGTAAACTAAACAAAATATAAAATAAACAAAAACAACTAAACTAAAGAAGTAACTAGTAACGAGAACAAGAGATGAATAATATATTCAACTAAACTAAAGAAGTAACTAGTAACGAGAACAAGAGATGAATAATATATTAGTTTTTTCACTGAGCATAGAACAAAGAGAAAAATTCGTGAGATGGCATCATTGGCACAGTGACCAGTATATTCCAGCCAGGCTACGAGCATGACTCCTTGGAGAGCACAATATGCGGCGTTTAGATGTTCAAGTGGGTTAATTGTGATACGTACGGGTAATCTGCCATGGTCGGGTATACATGAAATGGAGTCTATTATGTGGCACACCATTTGAGCAGTGACACACGACATGCGCTATGTACAAATGCAATTTAATTAAATATTAAAAATATTATTCATCACTACTTTAAGAAAAATGTGTATTTCCATGATGTTTTAAATATTTACAAATTGCGCCTCACTTAAACTTTTTATTCTACCATGAGAGCATTCATTACATGTTTTCTTTATTTTAAAATACACATGCAAGCACACATGCAAGCAGTTCAAAACTACTACGTGATTTACCTAACGTTATTTTAGTATAGCCTACACTTTCGTCGAGCATTTTAAAACCATTTTGAGAAAAGGAAGAATTTTATAAATTTATTACTATATATCTTTTAGAATTTGTATGACCCTTTTTACAGGGCAATAATAATTCAACAGCTGTTGCTGCGTTGCCATTTAGATGTAAATATGAAAACAACTCGCATAGAAATGGGTAGAATGTCAAACTATCAGTGAATTGAACATAGGAAAAATAACAGGATTAACTTATATTAAAATGTTCGATAATACATTAACCAAGATGATCACAAACGAATCACAAAACGAAAACGAATTATATTATTTACGGGGAAATATGCGAGTTTGAACACGTATATCCCCCGATCAAGTTTACGGAAATGATTATTTTGTGCCATTGCAAACATCAAAAAGAGTGGCCGAAAAAGAGAGACTTTATTTAAGTTGCTTTTTCAGTATAATAGCAAACCAAAGTTGGAGAACAGAACATCCACCAAAATGCCAGCTGAAACATAGTAACAATGAACTACCAATCACATGCCATTGTGGTCTCCAACATGGCCACCGTGCGCAATATGTGGATACACACTATACTCCAGGAATTTGCGTCTAGTCGCACGTAGCTATTAAATTAAGAACGGCCGTAAAACACAGCCAAGCAATGTATCACGCAAAACATTTCTTTTTCTGTTTTATAGTTTCAATTTCACAAAGTTGTTTACGAAACTAGTAATTCCGTAAGCGTGGAGTTTCTCGCCGTGATGATTATTTATTAGCGGTCAAAGTGCTGTGTCACACTCCTATCGTTTGTTACTAACAAATATCGGAAAAGTTAAAACGAGGGTATAAGCTCTATCGACATGAGCACACGGGTTACAATCCAATATCTTACTAGACGTGGTCCCTATGAAACTATGTATAATAGCGACTAAGGTGCACAGTTGTTGTAAGATTTAAATCGTTTATGAAATGTGAAAATTACTGTTTTGTAAATTTCTCTTCATATTCCGTTAGCATCACTGCTGCTTATACTTTGTACCCATTAATGTTGAATGTCACTTATTTTGTGAGGTTTCCCCACTCTATAAGGACCTCACTTAATTGCAGCACTTACAACTTTACTCCATACGGATGCTAAACATAATATGCAATATTCATGCAATCTATATATGTTCATTTAATAAAACAGCACATACAAAATAAAGTGTTACAGTATTAAGTATATTTGTGCTGGAAACTGCCTTCAAAAACAGTTTTACCTAGAAAATCGCTTTGCAAGAGTAACTTTAAAACGGATCTAACAGGACCATTTTATTTTTTCAAAATTATTGTTTTAAGTAAAAGCTTAATTATTAAATTACGTGGATATATTTGAGTGTCATTATTTCTCCCCAGAAAACTAAGGATACCAGAAATAAATATGGATTGTGTCAGAGCAAACAATATGCATTTCTAAGAAGTGATTTTGAATGTATATTCTTAAACGTATAACCAACGGGACATTGTTATACTCTTGGTTGTATTTATTCATTCAGTGAATGTGGTGTTTATACAACATATCATATTATTCTAGGGAAATTGTCAAAATGTTGGCATGTGTATTATATGTATATATAAATGTTCTTAATCCTTGAAGTTAGTGTTTGTTTCCCTCGATTACAACAGATAATAATATATAGTATTACATAATATATTGCAGTACATATACTTACATACATACTAATTTATACTTATTAGTCTACAGTATACGAAACATGGGCATTACTCTCCCATATAACATAAAACATATTTTCATCTACCAAACACCCACAAGCTCATTTTTGACGAAATAAAAATCACCATACTGCCTTGTCAATGCTCTAACCCCCGCTAACTTGAATTCAAAGCGCACTTTCGCAAACGGATGACAGCTATGAATATCCATGAATAATTCCATGAAATCCAAACGTAGTTTGGCAGTTGTAATCCTTGAAAACAAACACGCGTGATCGATACTTTGCTCGCATGTCTGGAGGATAAAAATGTTCGTTGCTTATGAATATTGTATATTTGTGTGACAGCCTGACTAAAGGGTAATTTCATCTTTCACTAACCCGTAACCCGTATGTATACAGGTCACACGTCTGAAACGTTGCGTTCTATTAGCTGTGATTACAACTACTAAAAGATTCAGCGTCTATCTTGATTAGAAATCAAACTGACAACTTCCCCACCTCCCCGCCCCGCACCATTCCCCTACCAACGTCCGTGCCAAACAAACATCAAAGCATTGTCTTGTTTATTTTGGATGTTGACATTTATACGTTATTGTCGCGACTTTCAAATCGTTGTATAGTTGGAACACCTAAACGGTGTGAAAATGAAAATAGATTTAAAAGAAAGTATAACAACTATTAATTAATTTAGACAACTCATTTAGATTTAGAAATTATTTTGAATCCGTTGCTATATCTTGTTTTGAAATGAGAATATCTCTTGAACCTTTGGAATGCAAAAAGGTTATTTTAAACTTTTGAAGGAATTGATAATGTGGGATATCCAATAAAATGAGCCAGTTATCATTCAGTCAATATGACTACGGGTCGGGTTTAATTCATTGCCATAAGGGGTAAACACCAAACACTGATCTTTTTATTTTACAACCTAACATTGATGAATATATGTTATATTTGTAGGCCTACTTGTGTAGGTCTACAGTCAGTAAGCTAACGGGGTATGAGGCGGTCACTGCCAGGGGTTGGGGCGGCTTGTATATTTTATGGTGACAGGTGACAGATGAGGTAAACGGTGACAGACAACAATGGCGACATATTCTGCCTCTGTGGTTGCAATGTTTTAATTTTAGTAAAGGTTTGCAGTCACTTTGTTTGAGCAGTGCTCTTTTCTGTCAACCTCATACCCCCTTTCATTATAAAGTATACATTATGTGAGTACCTTGCGTCCAATTTTAAATGAAATTTATTTATTTCCTTTAACTCGGCCATGTAACAACTAATTATCTTTCCCACCAAAAACTCCATTTTGATTGCCAACATTCAGTTGACATCACGACGCAGTCCAAGATTGACTCCAAGAGACACAACTACATCTTGAGGAATGTACCATTGTTCGAGTTTATTGAAGGGATGAGTGTGTGTGTTGCCGTCAAGAGACCGTTAGACCCCGGCCAAGCTTGCGACCAGGTCGCCGCGACCAGGTCGCAAGAGTGTGTTACACAGGTTCCTATGAGGGTGGCCATGCTGCCCGGCGACAGCGACAAAAACGCCCGAGTGAGCGTTTTCTTGTCGCGGCGACAGAAACGCTCACCATTATAACTTACGGGGCCGGCCAAGCTTGCGACCTGGTCGCAGGCTGTCGCCGGCGCGCATGCGCGTTCTTTCTTTCCTCGCGAGTACCGACAGCCTTTATTTGGCTGCTGAGGGTTCTGTGGTGAAGTCCGGTGCAATATGTTTGATACATAATTATTTATTAACGAAGCGAATACCAGACCACCGCGGAGACAACAAATCTAGGCTGTGGAGTGAAGTATTTCATTTCATTTAATTTAGTTTTTTCCTGGAAAATGCAATAGTAACTTTAATTTTTTGTTTGTAACTTTAAAGCTATCAATAAAGTAGAGTGGGTGCTTGTAAAAATATAGGAAAACGAATTTACACAATTCTGGTTTCGGAGGAGTAAGAACAAGACTGGGGTCTGAGGTCCGAGTATTAGGTCCCCTAGACACGTTTGTTTATGGACGGATTAAATGTAAACAAACAATTCGTACCTCACAACACAATGCCCGCCGAGTGACGACTGTTCAATGCTACATTATAATAAATAGTTGCAAAAAAAAATAGCATCATGACATTGAATATGAAAGCACCATCTCAAAAAATATATTTAGTAGTTTTTTGTACTCTATTAACTTCCCCATAAAATATAAAGAACGCATTTGGAATATTCCGAATAATTATAAATTATGAAATGCATGCAATAGCCAATAAGCATAATCTGATAGCGGGTTTTATCTGACCTAATTTGAATTCCTCCCCCAAAAAACTCGATACGTAGACGTAGGTGTTTAATTTCATATGATTCTTTTTAAATATCTCAAAATAAATCTAGCTAGTGAAGCAGAAAATAACATTTATAGCATACATTCCCAAAGATAACAGTTTGACGTACTACCAATGCTACGTGTTCATTGATTTAGCACCTAGCACATACACCATACGCATACTGAACCACCTCTACTAATAATTAATATGCAGAAAAAATGGTATAATTTGTGTAAGATTAAAACATTGCATTAAATAAATACATGTGTAAATAATAATAAACACACATGTGTTTCGTATTTGTCGCGCTCGGGTCGCTCTCTAGCGTGGCCGGGTCCGGCGACCTGGTCGCGATCTTTATTACTTCTCGCGACCAGGTCGTCGCGACCAGGACGCAAGCTTGGCCGTACCCTTAGCCTCTACGGCGCTGTTGCCGCTAACGACAAACAAACAGTCGGCCTGGGCTTGCGCTCATTGTTAGCCTTATGCACGCAGCGTCAGAGAGTACGGACGCAACTAGACACTAGACAGCCCTCAAACAGATCAATGTGTAATATTGTGCATTATAACTAGTAAATAAACGAAGAGACATTCGATTTAATTTATAAGGATATACAAAACAAGAGTTATTATAAGCTAGATTTAAAAGCAGATTTAAAGCTAGATTCAAACAAGACAAAACGCGTCGTTATGTGACGAGCCTGATTAATATTCAATGAAGGTGGTTTTATGTTATTGGTTACAGCTGTCAATATATTTGTATTGTAATAATATTACCTTTAATATTGTTAAATCAAACCTACACAATTTTGTAAATGTGAATAATTATTTTTATAACATAAATTAATTTAAGATTAAAACACATTGTGTTGTCTTTTGTTCTGTACATAAGTGTGCACAATTACAACGCGTGCATAATTAAATAATACGTGGTTATCACTGAACGCCACGTGCACGTGGTATAGTCCCCATGAACTCTGCTCTCTAGGTTCGAATCCTGGTTAAGGACATTGGTGGATGTTAAGTTCTCTTCCGATATTCATGAATCACTCATGCATCGTCTTCTGCCGAAATGTGCGACGTAAAGCCTAAATATCATTATCATTATCCAATTCACTAACTATATAACAGCGTGCAAGTAAGGCTTTCAGTACAGATACAAAATAGATGAAACATGATTAAACTGTGAATTATTTTCTGTCCCACACATAAGGTGTAATTCGCATTAAGCTCACTTCGGTATAGTTAAATATTTTAAGTGTATGCAGAGGGTCGATCATTACAGTCGTGACTCTTCTACATTCCGTCTGCATGAAGTATGTATGGCTTTTCGCTTGAGAAGTAACGAGCGGTCATCTGCAAGATAGAGACGTACATATCAACACACGATAATAAACGTCTTCATAAAAAGTATCAACTCTAATTTTACAAATCATTTCGTGGCTGTGAATATTTCTATTACACATAACAGATTAATCATGCAGACAAAATTGGATTTTTCTACGGTGTTGAGAAAGAAAATGTAATTCATGCCTTTTGCAATTTGCGCGGCCGCTCCATACAAAGCAGGAATATGACGAACGTGATGCGAACATTGATAGATTGGTTATTCAATCCAACGCGCATCGCTGTGCGGAATACTTCCAGGCAGCGACAACGAAACGTTATTAGCTGAGGACGATTGAAAAACACGAGCGTGGAATTCAAACACTCAACAAACAACATCGGAATGTAGACTAAGTCATGCATTTATCATCAAAGCCCTGATACAATATATATTGTTCAATATTAATTCACTGCACCGTACGGCATACACTCTATAACTATAACCCCCTCCCCGTCACTTCACCCTACCCCTCACCCCTCACCCCCACCCCCACCCCCACCCCTACCCCTACCCCTCACCCCCCACCCCCACCCTTCACCCCAGACAAACACAAATAATATGTCTGCGGAAGAGGAATAACATAGTATACAATGTGACAATATTCGAACATGGAACAAAATAACAAATCAAAATCGTTTTCAATCAGGTAAAATGATATTGTTTATTGATGTCAACAGCTCTTTCAAAACGTCACAAAAGCTTGTCTAGTCAATGAGTGGCTGTATGAAGAGAAGTAAACCACACAATACACAATATAACGTGGAAAATTCTTTATTGTAACATTTTGTTGTGCACTTGTATTGTTATCTATGAACCAGAACATCACTTTAGTAGATGGGTATATATAACAAAACAACTATCAGAAGCCATTATGGATTAAATACATTGTGCAGATGAGCTGTTAGAGTAAAGAAAGGAACGTTGTTATGATACTTTCGATTTACTTTTGTTGCCTGGTTGTACAAAACACTTATAATCGAATTTAAACGTAGACGTAAAACGGCAATGAAATTACATTTATTTAAATTAATTGTGTTTTCTTTGTTAAAAGAAAACCAGAATAAATACAATCGTATTCTACAGCCACTTACGTTTAATATAAAACAAATGTTCTGTTCACGTTTCTTAAACGATTACATTTTGAGGTTTTAACTAGAAGTGTCTCCTGCGCCATCAATTCTCAATTTAGATAATGTTTAGTGGTACTGTAGAGTGTAAGCCTTATATATAATGAGCTTTTTCGGACATAAAAAATAAGCTAACCAAGTCAAAAAGTGTTATTTCTTTTCAGTGCTCGTTTCGTAAATGGGGTTTCAAGAAAAACGTAGCTAGCATGTCACAAGTTGGGAATGGATGGCAAATGAAAACGCAAGCCCTAAGGAATAAATGGGCGAGAAAGGGCGAATGAGATAAGGGCCAGTTGAAAGGTGAGTCCAGTGGGAGGCCTGTTGAACGTCGCCTTTACGATGTACTGAACTACTTCTGCGTCCCCTACAACCCTCATAAACAAAATAATGATGCCTTAGTGAGTTACTGTTGGTCCTCGGAGAAGATTATTCTAATTATGGCGACGTGTAGTGCACTGTTTTCTTGGTAGTGTGTCGCGTTGTTGTATGTGTAGTTATGTCGATTAATTTAGGACAATTCGGTTCACTCGGGTTATATTCCTCAATTTTCTAGTGATGCAAACAAAACGCGTTGTTATGTGACGAGCCCGGTTAAAATATTCAATGAAGGTGGTTTTAAGTTATTGTAGCTATAAATGTATGTATAAAAACTAATAATATTACCTATACTTATAATAACAATTAAAAATAACTTTACCACACAAAATATTTCCTAGTTAACACAATTCGTCCTCTCCCGTTTTAATAGCTCTCAAGCACTTTTCATTTTTGACTGAATATCAAATACAAAATTAAAATTGATTGTTCGTAATTAATTTAATAGTTAGGAATGATCTGGTCAGTGGTCACCACTAAACGTTATTGCAAGTATTCTGGAAGTTATAGAAAAGATTAGGGATCACTGTAGCTAGGATAAATGTACTAAATTGTATAAATAAACATAATCATTTTTATGCTTATTATGGAATATGAAACGGAAGTTATGTCAATAAATACCCAAAATATCCACCATATTGGTAACTTTTTAAAAATTGTGTTTATTATTCGAAACGATTGTGGTTGTTCTCCATTCTAATTTTTACGAAACCAGTTGTGCAAAAATGTTCAATACTGTATTCATAGTTCATACGAACGACACATTTGGGTGCGTGGCGGCCATCTTTGCGAGCAAACTTTGACAGTTTGAGACGTAACTATCTAGTAACATTCTAAGCCCGTTGCGGCAGAATATGAATAAACTTATTTAACTCCGTATGTTTCGAAAATAAAATAATATGTGATAGTTACTGATATTTTATTATTTATGATCACTTTTTTCAATTCTCAAGACTACTTTTAATAAGTTTAAAAATAATACTATCGCCAATGTTCTAGTCTAAATTGTGTCCGTTATTGCCACTGTGACATTACGTGGAAGATCTTACCAAAGATTACTCTTACTAAACAAATAAAATGTCAATTTCTTGCGGTTTAATAATATGTTATAGTGATTAGTAACTGCCGGTATCTGAGTAACTGATTTATAAATGTTCATATACTTGGCTTTCAGTATTCTCCACTGTACGAGTAACAACCGTCAATAAGCCTCAATAGAGTAAGTTTTGCATCTTGATGTAGAGAGAGGGTTTCTCGCCGGGCCGAAGCTTATTGCTTAATTAATGGCCTACTTAGAAGCTCCTAGGACAGTTTATCAGCCCTACGAGGGTCAGTTGACCTTTCCCTTAGACCACTGAAACGCGGGGGCGTAGGGTTTATACGAGTTGATCTATCTTGCCAAGTTGGAAATTGAGTTAGCGGCCAATCGCAATAAGTAGGTGTTGGATCTTTCCCTCAGTCGGTTGTTCTTTTGAATTACCCATCTAGATCCACTCACCTTACAAGTTTGTACAACAAAGTAAACGGAGAAGTCGTGCCTGTGCACCCAGGCCTATACGCCCACGCCCACGCCCACGACTGAAGCGCTGCTCATAATACTAACACGCCAGCGCTATCGATATCAGAGCTTCGTGGTTGCGTTGCTCCGTTGTTGAACTCTTAGTCGGCCGGACAAGCTGAGAGTGGACACAAACATTTGTAATTTTCACCTGACTACAGCAAAGGCAATGCGGAAATCGAGATCGGTAACTTTTACTTTTACTTTTTATAACCAAAAACTACAACAATTTAGGGCAATTTAGAAACTACAAGACCAATTGACTTACGAGACAGGTGTTCTACAATATGGTATTTTTTAAAAGGTTTAAAAAAATAAATAGGAAATATAAATGAGTGTATTTTGGCACTGATAGTAAAAAAAAACGGTTAAATAAGCACACAATAATCTTTTAGGCGATCAGATGGCCTATAACACTAAAAAGGTGGCAAAAAATCCGATATTCTATACAGAATGCGTATAACAAATAATGAAAAATTTGAAATAATAATTAGCTCTTGGCCTTAAGAACCAAAAAGTTGTAAAAAACGACGCACACGTTTTGTTATCATCCAATTGATTTATACTTACTCCTGGAGATGTGACAACGACAACGAACTCGACATTTTAGTACAAATTCAGAACAAATAATGCAACAAGTCAGAATCAGTAGTGCTTAAAATCAGCACTGCTTGCTTAAAACGATTCGCATCCGTCTCAGGAAATGAGAAAGAAATAATTTGACTGTTATATCAATACCCAACATGAATAGGTATTGAATTATATTAAAGCAGTTTAATAGTTATAATATATATATATATATGCATAAACCTACACTAGTATAATAGCAGTGGGCAATGGGCATACATATTGCCATAGCTACCACATCTTGCTTTTTCAATAACTTCTTCAACTACGTACGTATCATCCATACATTGTCCTGACACGAAATGCATTGAACATTTACATCTGTAAGACTGCTATCGTGTTTATTATTCAAAAGAAAATGCTTATATCTTCAGAAGGAAACAAACGCTATCACCTATTCCTGAAAGTTGTCACGTCGACATGATTCACTTTAAATAGTTTCTCTTGCTATTGGCTGATTCTGTTCTATCAGCCAATAAGTGATTACAAGTTTACAACTAGTAAAGTGATAACTCACTTTAAGTGATATCTACGTAGTAATCACTTGTTGAAATCACTTATCGGCTGATTGAATAGAAATCAGCCAATAGCAAGTGAAACTATGTAGATGTCACTTAAAGTGAGTTATGTCACCTTCAAAACTTTCAGGAATACCCCCCTCTCTCCACGGGTCTATGAGTATAGATTAAAGGTTATAGGCTATCGCCGCGGTAGTTAATACAGTATACCAGTTAGTGATTTGCTTTGAAGCGTTCAATTCACCATTTGCCGCTGTGCAGAATGTTATTATATCCGCGGTATTATCGTAGTTTTTTTTTTAAAACCAAATCCGTTAGTTTGTGTGTAGAAAGAAACGTTATCGCCAGTGCTATGATTACTAAACTGTACATGGGTCGTAATTAGCTGTTATTTTAGTTTACTGTTGGGTTTGGCTATGAGTGTTCACCACTAGTGCGCTATTAAGTCAATGCGAGCAAAGGATGCGAGGTAATGTGATTATTTAGTTACCATTATTAACATTCAGCAATTTAATGAATTAATAATAATGTTGTTCGTGAGATCAATTTGGTATCGACAAATTTAATTGTATTCAAGAATCTTATTATAGTGTTGCAAGTACAGTAACACAAACACAATAGTTTTTATTTTTCAACTTCAAAGATAGGAAACATGCATAATGTAAATGTTTATATCAAAATTAAACACAATATGACTTGATTTCTGTAATTATCTGAAATATATTTCTTATTGCAAAAGCTAAACAAATTATTATCAAACAACCAAAGTACCGTTGAATATTAGTGAAAGATATAATTGATATTTATGCCCTTTTTAAGTTGTCCATTGATATATATTTGAGGATATTTCCGTCAAATAACAATATTCTTTAAATTTAATTTTACATACCTATATGGCATATTAAAATGGCTTCCATCAAAATGTAGAATTACTTAAAATAACGGTGTATTAAATGTTTTTCGGTAATTTAATCTTAAAATAATGAAATACTACATTTAATATCTTGGTGATATTATAACCTCTTTCAACTTTATAGTGATCGTTTCATATAGAGGTAGGAAAATAACAAAATGTACCGATGTTATTCACTTTTTCCTATAAAGCATTGAAAAGTTGTCACGTTAAATTTCCACCATTAATACGTCGGTATTGTCTTCAGCGACTTGCCCACTGCGTGTGCGTGTGCTGTGAGTGCGTGTGGCTGCCAAGTTATTGGCTACGTGCTTTAGACGTGCTTTAGGCGTAGCAAGGATGGACTCTCCATGGTCGTACACAGCAAAACGGTGGTTCCTATTGGGCTCAGTCTCACTAGGAGCTTTTACAAGTACTATGTGTGCATCTCTTCATACCTCGTTCTATCCACAACTGGTAAGAATTTAAATTATTATAAAATTACTTCCATTGGCCTAACCCGACTGAGTTAAATGTGTATATTTTTACTTACTACCTTGCAGGGTACGAACTAATAGCGCTTACTACAAGGTCCACTAGATCGCTTGTAGCGCGCGCTGCGCGCGCTTCGCAATTACTCCGCTAGGAGTTAATCTAGTAGACCTTGCGCTTACTAGGTTGTATGTTGTAAATATATGTATGTTATAAATATGTCGATCTACTCTGCGGAACTCCCGATTTCTGTCTGTTAAAATTGTTTAAACAATAAAAATGCTTTAAGATTTTCAAAGAGTAAACCAAAAAAAGTCATCCACAACAAAGTTAAATGCTCTTTCTTATAAATGTTACTCTGTTTCAATAAATATTTCACTTCACATAATATTTCATTGTACGTAACGAGTTTAACGGCTGCAACTGTACGCTACGTTCATTTTCGATCAAGTTGCACCAATTTTTACTTTTCGTTCTGAATATCAAGACCAGATGCTCGGCACGACGGAGAAACTTGTATCTTGCTGTTTCAAGTTTTAGTTTCTCTCCTCGGTATTGCTCGAAATGAATTTATGACAATTTGCACTGAGACTTTGAGAAAAGCTTGCTGCGTTTTTTCCAGGCAGAAAAAAGAGGAGCCGCAGCAACTGAGTATGGGTTGGTGTTTGGAATATACGAACTGGTGGCCTTTCTCAGCTGCCCCGTCTACGGGAAGTACGTGAGTATTATTGTTCGACTGCAATTTCTTAGGGTGTGTACAAAAGATTAAATAGCTTGTTTGTTTGTTACTTTCTTATTGTCTTACTTCATCAGTGGAATGATTTTTTTTTACCAACATCATTTAGTAATCTCGGATGAGTAACCATGGTTTAAGTTTCAACAGACATTACACTTCAAATGCATGGCAGTTTTTAACATTTTTTATTATTATATTTTTTAATTTTTAAATATGCCATTTTAAAAACTATCAAGGACCGTTTGTATGATTGTCATCATGGTCCTCTAAATCTTGATGTAGAGCAATAAAATCAAGCTTAGTAGATGATGATCTTGTATATACATCAGTGAACCTTAATATAACATTTAAAAACTAATTTTTATTGGTTGTGTATTGTTGTTCTCGAAGATTAGGGGACCATGATGATATACAAAAAGTCTTAGATGTAACCAATTAGTGATGACGTCAGATTAAATGGCGGACGAGCTATCTGATGCCAAACAACTTTCTGTCATAACCTGAAACGTAGTTATTATTTAATGTAGTAATTGTGGTAACATTACATTTCTTGACATTAATGAACTTCTTTTTCACTGTTTTGTCTTTACGAAAACGAAATATCTGAACGGATGACCCTCGCTATAATGTTCGGAAAACCACTACTAACTGTCAACTGTCAACTGTCAACTGTCACGGTTGTTAGGAATCATACATAGGGTTCATCATTGGTTGACACGGGAAACGGACGTCCCACTAATACACTCTATTTAAATTTTTTAAATTACCGACTAATCGGACACTTAAAGTTTGGTGAACCGTGAAACCTGCCCTAAGTAACTTTCTCTGTTATCTTGCAGCTTAATTGTTATCTGCGTGCTGGTTATCTTGTTGTATTTAGCAAGCAAGACAAGCAAATTAGTGTGCGCACTTCGTTTTTAAAATCTTCTTTTTATTTTTTTGCGTACCAAACTAATATAGAATTCGCGAGCTTTTTAAGAACGCAGCTTGAACGAAAGACCACGAGTAAAGTATTTTGGACGTGGTTAAACAACCCGATATCTCTAAACATTTTTAATTCTCGCATTTGGGGCCACTAGTGCATAAATATTTAGGTCCAGTATTATGACCAGCTAATACGGAATTTTATAGGAGGTATTCTATTATGTGTATTTTAAGGCTTCTGATTGGTAGTTGTCATGGGGAAAACATTATTAGCTACTAGTTTTCTTATTGGCTGCTCGTAGTCCATACATGCATTATGTGTATTTGTTTATATTACCGCTAACAGTGTATTACCTTTATCTTCCAGATGGGAAGTATGGGCGCTGAACGTCTACTCAAAAGTGGATTTCTGGTAACTGGAGTAAGCACCATGTTATTTGGGTAAGTAAACAATAAAATACAGTTCTTAAATATGCAACAATTTTTATCTTCTTATTGTTTGTTTGATGGAATTTATAAATAACATTCATTTTTTCCACACACGGAATTTTGAATTAATTTTTAATGTTTGTTGCGTATGACTAGTTTGTAAACGTGTATCAAATTAATCTCAACGTTTTGTTTGTTCCATCAAATCTATTTCTTCGTAGTCATATTTGTGTTTCTTCAGATATTTTGTGATTCAATATTTATCATTCCTCACAATCATGTTTATTGTGCTGCTTCCTTTCAGTTATAATTATTTGCCATAATTCACCTTCTTTATAATCATTTTATTGCCCATAGTCACTCAATAATACTATACCAGTAGTCATGTTCCACATAATCATAATTATAATTATCAATCTGTTGTCGATTAATTCTTTATTTTTCATACTCTTGTTTGATCTTTGGGGGCTTCAGCGAATTCAAAGTGTTAACTCTCACTGATTGTATGTGTGTTTGTGTCTAGTCTGTTGGACCTGACGGATGATTACTCCTGGTTCATGAGTCTATCCTACCTCCTGAGGATTATTGAGTCACTTGGCAGTGCAGCTATCATCACAGCCAGTCTGTCACTCGTTGTGGTGGTCTTCTCAAGTTCTTTTGCAAGAGCGTTCGTAAGTTCAATGCTGCTCCACCGTTTTATATTTTATTAAATATTCAGTATTCATCAATAATAATAATATTTTTTCGTAGGATACCTACTCAGGATGATACTTACTCAGGAACAATTCATGCCCCTCTTCATATGAATACCTAGGTATTGCGGTATTTGGAATAGTTGGGGAGGAATGTGCAAGGGTTGCTAGTATGATTTAATCCCAGAATTCACCTTGTGACTTATGAAAACCTCGGAAAATCTTTCGGTCAGGATTTCCAGTACCTAGCTGGTATCGAACCACCGACCTCCCAAATTAGAGCCTCGTGTGCTACGCACTGTCATCGGCAATTTTCCTATTAATAAAACAATTGAATGGCAATTGAAGATGGTGTTATAGAAAACGGTACTTGATGGCTTGTACTGCTGCAGGACGATTCTGAATGGGCAACGATACGTTTATCACCGGGTTTGGTTGTTAGAAGAAGGCGATGAGCCAATCACCGCCTTGCATTCGCCTTCAGTAATGACCAAAACCGCTGATAAACTTATCGTCGCGTATACAGAATCGCCTGCTCGTACAGGACTAACATTGTGGGTCGAGCATAATATTATCTTGACTTGTTGCAGGACGTTGATACTTTGGATTTAAATAGAGATTAATGATTTTCTGTAAAAATAAATTTTGATAACACCAGGCTTGTTTCCAAATTAAACGTCTCAATATGACACAGTCATGAACATGACTGGAAAACCCACATATCTCCCCATGAAGTGTACGTTATCGTTCAGTGTACATTAAGTTTGTAATTGTATGTCCGCTAGAATTTGAAGTGAAACGTTCAATATTTAGTTGGGCAATACTGCCTCATTAAAACCATCAGCACGCCAAATAGTTCGCACACGAAAAGCTTTTAAGACTACGAGCTTTCAGAGACTCTAGATTGTACAATTAAGAATACCGTTAGACATGAATAGACGAGAGATACTCAACGAAACTATAACAACCCATAAGTGCCACTTCATTGTTCTCATATTTGCAATCAAAACTTAATAATCCTGTAAGTCTGCGCTGGTGGCTGGGAGTGCATCGGCACATTGTGGAGAAAGATAGTGACGCAGTAATTATCAATTTAGTGACACTTTAGATGAGTAGAAACTCTGCATGCGGGCCTTACTTTAAAGTAAAATGTGTTGCATTAAGCGCGTTAGGTTATAAAGTTGCAGCCCTGCAAAACTGAAGCCCTATGACAACCTATGACATTTCTATGAGATTACCAAGAGAAAATTTGTAAATTTATCACCTCTAAATAAATACCACACTCTCCACCACAGTTTCAATTGTATCATTAGGCTTAAAATTACATGGCACAATGTTTGGCTTATTTTAACTAATTGTTAAATTTTGGATAAGAGGTAGAAATTATATGTGGATCCTTTAGTTTGTTTGTTAGGGATACGTATGAAAATACTTAGAATTTATCTCCGCACAACGTGTGTATACACAACGTGTATACACAACGTGTCTACACAACGTGTGTACACAACGTGTCTACACAACGTGTCTCACTGGAGGTTTTAACCGCGGTTGTTTATAATGCATCAATATTATAATAATATACATTATAATAATAATATGAATAATAACAGTGGCCAAGAAATAAATTACATTTTGTTAATATTTAATTATACATCAACGGTTACGCACCATTTAATACTTAAATGAAAAAATGTTTGCATAAATGTATGCTAATAAACATTATAGTGTACTCAAAATTTTCACCTGGATTGTTCTTTTAGTCCCTGATCCAAGTGTTTCAAGGACTGGGTTACATGCTTGCGCCAACCATAGGAGGATTTCTGTTTGAGGTGAGTGCACGTGGGGTCGTTTCCAGTTCCACTGTTTACTGTACAGTCGTATTTGTCTTTCTGCTGCTCTTGTTACACTGTCTCTATTATTGCGATCTTGCGATGCGAAACGATGAGGAGTGATGCGGATAGACGAAGAAGAAGAAGGATAATACTTAGAAAGATCATAGATTGGGCGGGATTCGAATATACGTCACTTGGTGGTATACGCTTACCCCCCCCCCCCCCTCCCCCCACCCAACCAACCACATGAGCTGCCGTGGACTGCAGCTAGCTTTGGACCTACTTTTGAAAGTATCTGCTTGACTGTGTATTTCTGTGTACTTGTCAGCTTTGTCTTGTACAATCGGTTTTGATCTTGGAAAGTTTCGTATCATTGTATTAGTTTTTCACTCTTGTATTGTACTTGATGATGGCACATTGAAATGATATATTGTATCAGCGAAAACAATATCTCAACATTAATGTTTCCATCATTTGAATGAACTGTTCCTGCCTGTTGACTGCTTTGTAGAAAATATATTTCAACATGTTTGGTTTATTTTTGTATTTAATTTTATAATGAGAATAGTATTAATTTATAAAAGTGTACAGCAATACATTCATTTAGTTACGAGACTATAAGTTTTCTTCTCTTTTAATTTGTAAACTTTGTTAAAGAAAATAGTGCAGTAGACAGCTTCAAAAGCAGTTTGCTTTTTACTGCGATAGCGCGCTTATTGGATTTCAACCGAGTAGTTTCAGTAAATGCAGTGAAAAGTACGCTTTCACAATTTGCAATGTTTAATGTTCCTGGATGGGAAATGTCTCGAACGATGAGTCATGAATATTCAAGGTGCGATTTACACCATTTTTTTCCCTCCCTACAGCCTGACAACGAGCCCGAAACCCCGGTATAAGCGCTATATATTTTGTACATCCATTTAAATGTGGTCATTTGTGGTGGCTTGGTCTATTTCAGAGAATAAGTTTAAAAAACCATCATTCAAAGCTATTTTAAATGTCCAGAGACTGAGTGAATGGAATGTTGAACGAATAAGCGCACAAGTAGCGCCGATAATCCCCCCAATTAGGGACGTAAATCTAAGCTCGACACCATCATTTCGGTCTAGACTGGTTTGAAAATGAGAAAATCCAAACTTTAGGCTGAAAAGTGTTAAAAACAATATTTAACTGGTTTATAAATTTATATTTTTTGATTATCTGAACCCTACAACTAATGTTCTCATTCTCAAATTTGAAAATTAACCTCATCTCTTATTTCTTTTTATCAAACCATTTGCTAAATAGTGTTAAAAGCAATAATTAAACGGATGTAGTTATATTTGATTAACTGAATCCTAAAACCATTGTTGTCATACTCAAAATTGAAATTAACACCTACCCTTATTTTGTGTGTGAATGTTTAGGGGTAAAATATGAAAATTGGTGAATGTTAACATTTGTTTCCAGATACAGTACTAAAAGTTACGTAATAACAGTGATGTTCAGTGGCGTAAAGGAGACCCCCGCCGCCCCCGCGAAGCGGGGGGGCCCGCCGTATAGGGGGGCCCGGCTCGCCAGAAGTAAAAATCTTGTTTTTTCGTCATCAAATTTTAAATTTTGATAATAGGGGCCTATTCTTCTCCTGGGCCATACGGGGGAGGAAGTTGGAGGAATGGGACAATTTTGAAGGAATATATTTAAAAATGCTTATGGGTGGAAGGGGTCAGGGGGTTCCTCTTTTCTCTCGTCTTTCGATCGGCAATGCCTATATAAGAAACTATATTGAATCCTAAATACATTAAATCTTCTTATTCCCCAGGCCAAATAGTTTCACGGACCCGGACGGGGGAAAACCAGCATATTATATCTTGTATCATTGTCCGATTTTGAAACGTGTTTACAGGCGTGTAAAACGTCATATATGAAGAAAAAATTCGCCTTCGGCATGAACAAACCTCCCCCGGCTGGGACTTTCGCCCCAGACCCCCTACATGCCTGTTCAACCCCACCCCTCTTGTGAATTCCTCGATACGCCACTGGCCCTCATGTTATTTCTTATTATTCTGGTCAAAGTAGCAACATACCGAAAAGTCATTTTTAGATTTTACAAAAATAATAATAAAAAAAAAAAAATATTTGAGGAGCAGCACTGCAGCACGTAGTTAATTAGTTATCTGTGACTGCAGCATGCCTCAAGACAGTCGCTCTCTCAGCATACTCAGCATAAGGGTGTGAACTGTGAGCAGGCCAAGCAGTTGAACACGGACGCCATAATTGACTGCTTTGCTCCCAACAATGCTCGTCGCCCGAGATCACTTCTATGTGATATTATTACTTTACCTTAAATCACCTAATTTTAAGATGACTGTGTGGGGTTATTAGAGCTCAAGTAAAAGTCTATTTCGTTATGTCATTGATTTGGCTCTTTATAAGCACCATATAGGGGGCCCGAAACGATTCTTGCGGGGGGGCCCGGGCAATTTCCGTTACGCCACTGGTGATGTTCACAGCTTTTAACACGTGTTTGCCGTTACTTTAGGATTCGTTACGTACTTCATTATTTTCTAACTAGTCTAGTCGATCGAGCTGGTTCTTTGTCCGAGGGAATAAGACTATAGATAGATTCATTGCATCAGGTTTCGTGACTGTCAGAAAGAAGGTCTGGTACATCCATGTCTGCTAAAACCTGAGCGTGTTCCTTGTTACTGTGTCGACAGGAGTACTTTTCCTACAAGTGAAATAAAATAATCACGCAAGTATAATTAAAGTCCAGTTTGGCTTTTTTAAGAGCAACTTAAAATATTTTGTAAACTCTAATGATTCCATTTACCGTTGTTCGGACAATGATGGTATTCATTGAAAACGTGGGTGTTGATACAAATTCTCTTACTGAATAAAAACATATTCCAATAATAATAGTATTTGTATTTTTTAAATGGATATAAGAATGTGTATTCTGACGGCAGAGAATTACACGCAACGTGAATACAGGATGCCGCAATCCCTCTCGTGCCGTATCGATAAAAGTACATTTAGTATCCGTAGATTATTATTACCCCCAGTATCTATAGACAGAACATCTGAATTGCAAGCGAATATGTGTACATTATTGTGAACAAGGATTAGTTGGTATGTTTGATTTTGCTTGATTATATTAACGACGAGGACCTACTCGACAACTAGACCATATGACGTCGAGGGAAGATTGGACAAGTGGGAGCATAAGTAGTAGCAATAATATTCAAAGGAAGGACAGAGTAATTTCGTGTTATTGTTTCAGAAATCTAATTTGTGTGGATCTGATTACAGATTGGCGGGTTTTGGTGCCCGTTCGTTACGGTGGGAGTGTCGATTCTACTTAGCGGAATGTTAATATTCTTAGCCCTCCTAACTATTAGCAAGGAAGAGAGCCAAAATAAACCTCTAGGTAAACACCAATTAACTTTCTGAACCTTGATGCATGGCAATATGAATTATAAAATATATTTTGTCATTTATATATGGGCCTTTATATATTTTTTTACAAAGGGCTAATATATAATAAAAGGAAACATTTTTCAGTTAAACCAATCTTTACGCTTTATTTTATTTTTTAACTCAACGTTTCCACTACGCTGCGCTGAGCTCCAAAATTGTTTATTTATCAATTTTGCAAATCATTGCAATTATTGTTTTCTCTGTCAGAATCTGCTATATGGCCAGTACTCAAGGTTGTACCAGTGTTCTTGGACAATTGTTGTTTGGCCATCCAAGCTGCCAGTGTAGGCTTCGTAGTAGCCACTCTCGAGCCGCATCTAAGGAAGGTATGTTGATTAGTGCTCTGTCCATTTATACCGTCAACACTTCCACTCACAGTAGAATAACTAAGAAAAACATACTAAAACAGTTATTCTGAACATTTATTTCGAGGTATATTTGTTATCTCCGGTACCTCATAAGCTAGTCCTAGCTGAAATAAGCCTTAACCTTGACTTGATTTTACTTTTATTTTCGCTATATGACTTATACATGCTATAGGTATTACTCTATACATGCACTACAGATATAGTTAGCATTAGATAATTAAATACTAATAATGTTACGAATAATGTAATGTGGCATCTATAACTTACACATTATACCGTTCTTTGTACACACATATATTATATATTATTTTCTATTTCAGTTTAATCTCGGTCCAACAAGCGTGGGATCAATGTTTATCATAAACAGTTTAATATACTCATTGGCTTCGCCCGTGGTTGGATTTCTGTGTGATAAACACTTCAACACGAAGGCAATGATCATCTTCGGCGGTTTAGCCAACATAGCTGGGTTATTACTGATTGGACCGATGCCGTATATACCAGTACACACGTAAGTACGTTCAATGCTAATAAACATGTAGAAGTTGATGTGTGTAGAGTAAAGTTGTTGATTGTCTCATACTTCGAGTTACCTGATGATAGCATGAATAAAGCTCGAGAAATCTTGATTGCCAGCAATAAATGTTTGGGTGAGTGCAATGTATTGAACTTCAACGAGGACGAGTGCTCTTAGTATATAGCGGTAGAAAATATCCACGTGACACTACACCGTTGACAGTCACACATTGTTCGATTGTGGGCAATATTGCTGAAAAGAAGAGGAGATTCTTAACTTAACCACAATGCCAGCAATATAAATTTGTCCTCTCTATGAGGTTGTCTAGCTGGACGCGTCATGGAAAATGTGTGTACTCAACATGCCAGCAATATATTGCGTCATGGGAACTGTGTGTACTCAACGTGCCAGCAATATATTGCGTCATGGGAAATGTGTGTACTCAACATGCCAGCAATATATTGCGTCATGGGAAATGTGTGTACTCAACATGCCAGCAATATATTGCGTGATGGGAAATGTGTGTACTCAACGTGCCAGCAATATATTGCGTCATGGAAAATGTGTGTCAACATGCCAGAAATATATTGCGTCATGGGAAATGTGTGTACTCAACATGCCAGCAATACATTGCGTCATGGGAAATGTGTGTACTCAACATGCCAGCAATATATTGCGTCATGGGAAATGTGTGTACTCAACGTTCCAGCAATTGCGTGATGGGAAATGTGTGTACTCAACGTGCCAGCAATATATTGCGTCATGGAAAATGTGTGTCAACATGCCAGCAATATATTGCGTCATGGGAAATGTGTGTACTCAACATGCCAGCAATACATTGCGTCATGGGAAATGTGTGTACTCAACATGCCAGCAATATATTGCGACATTGCATTGCTCGTATCAAGTGCCAAATATTGCAGATCGCTGTGGATGGTCGGAGTAGGCATGGGGTGCGTTGGCCTTGGCATGTCTCTAACACATGTCCCAGCTATTGTCGACGCCCTTTCTTCAGCAGTGTAAGTATATACTTAGCCACCTCTACACTAAGTCCGGCTTCTGAATGTAGCACTCACCATACGTATATCTAAACTCTATTATATATGCACACTATTGCGATGACTGTCCGGCTTCTGAATATAACACTATATTTAGATCTATTGCGATTAGTGTTGGGAAAGAGGGACACTCTCACTATAAAAATCGCAGGAAATTTTGTTTCAGTTAAATCTCAAGAATGCTACTCGAAAACGAAAAACTTAGTGTATAGCGCACTGCAGTTTTAAACGTGAGGCTGCCCTAACCCGTTAATTTGACCTCAGAATTTCGCTAACTGTTTAAATAAATCATACACGGTGTGTCTACTCCCAGTTCACTACAGTTATTTATAACTATAACGGAATCCCCAAGTTATTCTTCTTGCAGTCTTTTTTGGTCTTTCTTTTGCTCATATTTGGAGTGATTTACATGGTACTATAGTTTCTATTGGTAGAACATGTCTGCGTCACACTGTCCTGTTCATCTATTGGTGAAGAAATATTGCTGAAAGTGAAGGAGATTCCCCTACTTTGAGTACTTTTTATTCACTTAGGCCCGGTGTTTCAATCGGTTAACGGGTCGTTAACGAGGCCGTTACCTGACGTTCCTTTATCTGTAACCCAATAACTCCTATGCAGAAAACAGACCGTCAGCTAACGCCCCCTTTAATGACCGATTAAAAAAACGGGCCTTATTCTACATTCCAGTAAACACGGACTTCCGGACGACATCACGACTTATGCTGTGATATCGGGCATCAGTGAGTCAATGACTTCGCTCGGAGCCTTCATCGGCCCATCTGTAGCTGGAATACTCTTTGACGCTGTTGGCTTTAGGCGCAGTTCACTCTTCGTCGTCGCAGTGAACCTCCTTCTGGTAAGTTGTAACAACCATGCACTTACGTCACTCGTCAATCATCCACGTACAATCTTAACATTTTTTCCAACGGAATAACTCGGAATAAGAAATAGCAGACGTTTTGGTTAAGATAAAACAAAAACGAAATTTCTTTAGCTCGGCATACATCTTTGAGGAGTCGGCGCAGTTGGCCGAGGTCGATTATTGGTCTGGTAAACCGCGGTCTCTGCGTTCCAGGTTCGAATCCTGGCTTGGGCATGGATGTCGTGGCGTTTTTTCATCCTCATAATCACCCACTCATCGTCTCGATTAGCCACGTTGCAAAAATATGGGACGTAAAACCCCAAATACCATCATCATCGAATGTAGGCTGTATAATAATCATTGGTTGTGAAGCTGAGATTCAATAAATCTTGTTTTCATTATTGTTTTAATGAACCGTATTTCTTAGTCTTTGAGTATAAATGATCTTGTTTCTGTCCACAGATAGCGGCCATGGTTTGGCTATCTCGTATCGAGAACAACTACACAAGGATACGTGGACTGAACTGTACCAACTCCTCTCTCAACACACGCCTCGATGGCAATCTTGAGTCTACGTTAATGATTGATCATAAGCCAACACGCCAAGACTCTCTAACCAGTCTACTGAATAAGCATTAACAATACCAATGCGTCGCTATGGAAATAAAGCCACGGATGAGTTAAAAGTCAGTGTGCCAATACGTATCATGTGTGTATTGAACAGGAAGCGCTGTTGCCAGATGAACGTGTACCCCGGACATGAAGTAGATCTATACTCCTGTAGGATTCTGTGCGAAGTGGTTTACGAACGAGCAGTCATCCACATCTCAATCCTCTCGCTAAGTTGAACCGAGCTTGGCGTGTTCGATGTACATTTCGCTCGTTCCGGGCTTAAGCATTGCACAACTTAGGTTAGCAAGAAGTGACCTGAGAGTGGGACAAACGATCATCATCTTGCGTTGCTTCCTTAGTTACTGACAATATTGTTCAGTGATTCTGTTTTGTATTTCTTAGTTATTCTTGAGGCGGCTGCCCTAGCTTCAGTTGGAAGGAAAATCAGCTGGTCGTTGATTCCATTTTAAATTCATGTTTTACAGCTGTAAATCGTGTAGTGTATGCATAGCTCATGACATTGTATTTCACATTTTCAGTTGGTTTTGTTTGTTTGTGCCATCAGTTTATTAGTCAATAATGTATGCTAGTTTTTCAGAGCTAAACTGATCAAGACATACGTTGCGTATTACGGAAGTATTTAAAAAACCACTGTCGCTCCTCTAGGCTTGGGAAATGTAGTAACTACCGCTGGCCGATCCGTGTTATGGCGTTTTTATAAATATATTCAGATCTTTTGAGCTCAAGAAAGAGATTCTCAACTATGAAGGTTGTAAACTTTGTTTGCAGTAGACGAATAACGACCGACTCAGACGTCAAATGATCGACAGAGCCGCAAGATTGAAAGTTTCCCAATCCTAAAAATGCAATCTTACACAAATGTGTTGTTATATTTATTTCCACATATCCACTAGAACTATAACATCCTGAATGATCTTAAAAATACTGTATTATAATATTGGACTGTCCCTAATATTTCCCCCTAACACTTGTCCTACAATTTAACAATTCACCATATAAAATCATGGATCTTTTTATTTGCTGATCTTCAATAAAACAAGTTTCAAAAATGTGTTTTCTTTATTGCGGACACATTGACAGTAATGTCCCGGATAAATAATACCTTACGACATAAACTTACTGCTAGTTGTTAACGTACTGCTGCTTGTGCCGTCGAGTGCTGTTGTATTGTTGTTGTACTTGACTGCTAAGTATATCGTTATTCTGAATCCCACTGTTCTCTTTACCGAGTCTTAGAAGACATCCGTACTTCTCTTCGCTTCGCCTTCATTTAGTTTAAGTGCACATTTAGTTGTCACAGTGAATATTGTATCTTTTCTCTCTCCGTTAAGTGAATTAAAGTAGTGCCTATGATAAACACGATGTCAATAAGGATTAAGGATAGGATTAATGAATATTTGCCAGAAATATTTTAAATAAGTAGTAAAAGTGAGCAATACCACACAGTAGTGATGACTAGCGATTCATGCCTTTAAGGGTGAGGCGGGCCTAACTCACTCGCTAAGCTAGATGGTTTTATTGAAATCTTCAGAACGCTTCAATAACAATATTTGAAAGATTTAAATTCATGCTCAGAACGAAAATCCACGTAGGAATCACTTTTTCAATATCTTGAAGCGTTATCAAGATATTGAAGTGTTCTCAAGATATTGAAGCGTTCTCAAGATATTGAAGCGTTCTCAAGATATTGAAGTGTTCTCAAGATATTGAAGCGTTCTCAAGATATCATTTATACAATGCGTTAATTATGGGTGGTTAACATTGCGAGCTACCCACGAAGTTAAGAGTGTTAAAATACAGTCGACTGTTTTACCGTTTACCGTCATATTTCGTCGTAGGGTTGAAATCAGGTTCATGTCGTGCGTCGCGGCGTCAGGTGTTGAGGTTTCCCACGATACGACGCCTCATCGCCGTCGGGACGCCCACCGCACGACGCTTAGCCAGTAAGTTATGTGGTGACACAATTCCATACAAGGAATGCGATTGTACGTGTTAACTCTATTCGAATAATACAAATATTTCGCTAACGTTTTATGGCCGCAATGTTCTTACAAGCTGAATATTATATGTGGACTACGCCTTTTCACACTCACAATAATTACTTGGCGTAAAGAAACAATTACACTTTAGGGCTGCCCAACGATATCGATAATTCGATACGATATCGATAATAGAAAAATAATTCGATATCGATATAGAATTAATATATCGTACGTTTCGCGATATCGATCAAGTGTCAACTATCGTAAAAAAAAAAAAAAAAAAAGTTAGATAGTGTTGTGGTTCTGCATCTTTGTGATACATACACTGCAACATTCGCGTTGGTTGGTACCTACTCGCCTTTCGTCGCGCGGTCTCACTCACGTCACGTCACGCCAATCACAACATCGCTGTTTTGTGGATACATTTTTTATAATACAACACACAAACTGACGCACGTAGTAAAACATTTCGACGTTAAATTATTCACATTAAATTGTTTATAATTAATGGCCTCTGGCTGGTTTGAAAAAAAAATTACGATATCGGCGATATCGATACCGAGTTTAAAAAAGTCGATATCGCGATACGATATCGATAATTACATCCGCGATATCGATATGAATTTTTTTATCGTTGGGCAGCCCTACTATATTATAATGTCTTATGTTATAGAGGTATAACCATCAGAGTTTGGTCCGACTGTGATCATCCCTAACAACCGCACTCGTCTTGTCATCAGTTCCAATTGAGCCGTTGTAGTGTTGAGGAAGTTGTATGGTCGTAATAAGAGATAAGAGTGCGTATACTGAGCAACTTAAAACATTTATATCGTGATAGTTCAGGTTCAATTCAAACTTTAAAATATCTAAACATTTCAACGTAAATATGATCAAAAGATTTCTTGACCAGACTGGTTTGATCGTTGATCGTTGATTGTTTTCGTTGATCCCATTTTCCCTTTTTCTGCTAATTGATAGCAGGAAAAGGGAAAATAGGATCAACGAAAATTATTCTCAAATGACAGGCAAACAAATAGCTTGCGTGTTTTATAAGCGATTTCCGTTGTAGTCGGGTAGAATTGTAATTTCAAGCGGACTGTACATGTTCAATATTTCTCATACGAATCTTTTTGTTTACGTTTCGTTGACCCTCTAGGTATGTAAAATTGGCAGAGAAAATTTAATCAAAACTTTTTTTATGTTTTCGAAAATACGAGCGTTTTTTACGTATTCTAAATTGAATTGCGTTGTCATATGTTTGATATGTTGAAAAGTAATCACTAATTTGATTCTCAGAGAGCTACGCTCAGCAACCTATTGTTACCAGAGTGCATGTCTAACATGTGGAGCGATTTTTTTTTTTTAGATATTATGATTTAATGTACATGTTTGAACCGGGGTGCTCACTCCAAGGTAGTTTTAGTGGACTGTATATTTTTTGCTTTAAACTTACCCCAACATGTGAAGTGGTCGAAAGTCGAAGCGATGTTAATAGCGACAGGTGGAAAGTTGCCGTAGAGAGAAAGAAATAGAAGATGGAAACTCGAGTTTGGAAGAGAAAAGTAAGGAAAGATGAAAAATGCCTGGAAGGCGATCGAACCCAGGACAGCAGCGTAAACGCAGTCTGGTCGCACGAGAGAGAAACTGAACTTGACGAGGTCGAAACTTGAACAATACTGACGAGATAAGAGATAGTGCAACACGCTGAAACCAGGAAAACTGAAAATCGAAACATATGAAATAATAGACAGATATACCAACACCACGAAAATACAAAAACCTAGCGTCGAATAAACGGCGCGAACAGTACATGTTTTTATATTTTATTGTCAGTATTTAAAATGATGATGAAAAGTGGAAATAAAAAGTTGTACATGATAAATTGGAAAACCGGTTCTTGAGATTACCTGTTAAAACTAATATGACATCAAAATCCGACTATAAAAATCAAAATGTTTTAGTTTATTTTATTTTGGATTTTGATACATTTTTTTTACTGCCAAATTGTTCCACTGGCAGAAGGTAAAAACAAAATAATAATACGTATTGAAAATATACTACATCGACGAATGTATTGCGTGGCAAAGTAGACGGATATGTAGATTGTAGATAAACAAAGCATGGACTGTGAACATTTCAATGCGTGTGTAAGTAAACAAACAAGTATTTGCGTATGTGCGGTGATGTGAGTAACTAACATAGCCTAATGAGTGTGAAGAACGTGGGAATAAGTTCAAATGGAATCAAAGCTTCGCGATCAGAGAGTATCTTGAGAGTATCTTGAGAGTTTCTTGAGAGTATCTTGAGAGTATCTTGACCACGACCTGTAGGGTCAACGCATAGTTGACCAGCTGAAAACAAGGGCGCACCGAAGCTCGTTGAGTCTATTTGTCAAGCCACACGAGCCAGAATCAATTTCAACCACGTTCGTCTAATACGGCTCAACTCCAACCGATCCTAATCTATGATAATGATCCGCTAGGGACGATGGAACCAAGTCAAACGATCGTTTTTGTCTCGCGTTATCAGTCGCCCCCAGTTAGCACACGAGATAGGATGTCCGCGAGAGCTTAGCCCGCTCCGTGTAATGAGAGTTGAAACTACCCAACTATTTGAAGACGCTCAGCGAAAGCCCGGTAAAGCGAGCGGAGCAGCTCAGGAGCGCTAATGGAACACATATTTTCGTTTGCTGCGATGCGATGCGATGCGAGACCCATTATAAGTGGGATATCCTACTCTACGGCGCCACCAAAATAGTTTTGAAAAACAACTCTGATCTTGTCAAAGGAGCATATTATTTCAATAATTAAACTTTAATGATATTTGTAAAATGTTAAATTGGTATTGCTAATCAAAACCGTACAATAGTAAATACAAAAAAGTAGGATTATTACTCACATACATACATACATACATACATACATACATACATACATACATACATACATACATACATACATACATACATACATACATACACATACATACATACATACATACATACATACATACATACATACATACATACATACATACATACATACATACATACATACATACATACATACATACATACATACATACATACATACATACATACATACATACATACATACATACATACATACATACATACATACATACATACATACATACATACATACATACATACATACATACATACATACATACATACATACATACATACATACATACATACATACATACATACATACATACATACATACATACATACATACATACATACATACATACATACATACATACATACATACATACATACATACATACATACATACATACATACATACATACATACATACATACATACATACATACATACATACATACATACATACATACATACATACATACATACATACATACATACATACATACATACATACATACATACATACATACATACATACATACATACATACATACATACATACATACATACATACATACATACATACATACATACATACATACATACATACATACATACATACATACATACATACATACATACATACATACATACATACATACATACATACATACATACATACATACATACATACATACATACATACATACATACATACATACATACATACATACATACATACATACATACATACATACATACATACATACATACATACATACATACATACATACATACATACATACATACATACATACATACATACATACATACATACATACATACATACATACATACATACATACATACATACATACATACATACATACATACATACATACATACATACATACATACATACATACATACATACATACATACATACATACATACATACATACATACATACATACATACATACATACATACATACATACATACATACATACATACATACATACATACATACATACATACATACATACATACATACATACATACATACATACATACATACATACATACATACATACATACATACATACATACATACATACATACATACATACATACATACATACATACATACATACATACATACATACATACATACATACATACATACATACATACATACATACATACATACATACATACATACATACATACATACATACATACATACATACATACATACATACATACATACATACATACATACATACATACATACATACATACATACATACATACATACATACATACATACATACATACATACATACATACATACATACATACATACATACATACATACATACATACATACATACATACATACATACATACATACATACATACATACATACATACATACATACATACATACATACATACATACATACATACATACATACATACATACATACATACATACATACATACATACATACATACATACATACATACATACATACATACATACATACATACATACATACATACATACATACATACATACATACATACATACATACATACATACATACATACATACATACATACATACATACATACATACATACATACATACATACATACATACATACATACATACATACATACACTCATACATACATACATACATACATACATACATACATACATACACAAACACAATCGCGATTCAGTCACCGACATAAAACCAATTTTTCGGTTTCTGCAACAAAGCAGTCTGTTTCAAAATAAATATTCCTTATTTTAGTTTAGAATCGCCTTTCTTTCGATCGCCATGAAATGTTCAATTTAAATCATAAACATCTAAAATAACATACTAGTCGTTTTTACACGGTAACAAATAACAATACAAAAAACATTTGCAACACGATCCGCCACAACAATCAGTCAATATCAACTGATAACCACGTAGATATCATTTTAAGTGAGTACTGTCAACTTTCAGGAATAGCCCCCCCCCCCCCCCAAGATGTAAGATCATCGAAGTAGGTTCGCGTACACAGCCATGCATAGTGGTGGCCTTAAAGAGGGGGTCTCTATGGGTGAGACTGGAGGACGACGCATCATCTACATAGCCACGCAGATGGCTTTCTGGCAAGGTGAGGGGTAGTTACTGAGTGGGTAGACTCTAAATATGTGAATTTATTTATTTATTTAACATTCCGTCAGTTTCGATTTTACATGTTGTTATTTAATTAGAAAGCTGCTGCTGTTTAATGTGCCCACCTAGCCTGTGGATCTTCCGATTTGGTACTGTTAAAAAAACTTTAAAATGTGTTAAAATTGGCCTAAATGTAAATAAAAATAAGTCATTCTGTAGAGAAACTTTAGTGTTCTTTCTTATAATTGTTTCATCGTTCCAACCCAATCAAAATTTCCGCCTTTCAGATGTTTTTATTTACCTTTTGTACTGTAATGTTGCATGGACACCTTTTACAATCAATTAAAAACATTAAGAACACCTGCAAAACGAAAAAATGTATTGGCATACAAAACCATTCATAAGAACCAGCGTTAAATTATCTATAGAAGGTTATAATTTGATTTTCTTTTAAGACAATTCCAAACCGATTTAAATCAATTTTAATAGGCCGAAATCGGGTGTTTCGAAAGATAGGTGGACATTAATACAGGCATTATTCATGCAAAACAAAGAAACATTCATTTCAAACATTCTCTGCTTTACTTTGTAGTTATCTTCAAGCATTTTAATCAATTTTAACCGACATAAGTGGAGGTTCGTGCAGGGTAGGACGATACACAGTCCTAAATAAACCATTCATAAACCTTTCAAACGATGCGACGCAACATAAGGTGCTCGAGTATGCAGATTAACACCATGCCAACGATTGTATGAACTTGTTCCCTCAGGATTCCTTCCCGAGGACCCCGATCACGACCTAGACGTCTACATCCGGAACCTCAACCCGCGTCTGGCAGGATCCACCCTACGTCATCGCCGCCTCCGACTGGCGATATCCTGGTATCGAACCCGGCACCCTTGGATCATGTTCGTCTTCATGACAAGCCAAGCAATGATTGTCCATCCTGTTGCCATTTATCTGAACTGGGGCTCAGTCGATGTTGTCATTGACAGTTGTTACGGTGCGATTGTATGGTTCTTCATGTTCACACTCATGTTTTGGTTTTATCTTCAACGGACTGAAATGCCAAAATTATCGATCGAAACATAGATTCGCGAAGAAACACCGATTACTTTACTACGACGAACAAAACAATATGTTTACGAAGACGCACAATGTGTGTAACAAACTAGGAAAATATGTACCCCTAGTTGGTTTCCCCATGTTTTTTATCACCAATTTGTTACAAACTATGTTTTTATACTCTCGCACCGAAATGTATTTCAGGTAAGAATGAGAAAGTTAAAGCGTTTTTTTTCTATTCACAAAAGTTCTTTGTTCACGCCTCGCTATTAAAGCACGCGCGGTCCTGGGGTGGGGGACAGTCGTAGGTTTGGGACCGGGAGGTGCACAACAACCCGTTTACATTGTTTTTTTTTTTTTTTTTTGCACCTTCCGGTCCCAAACCTAAGACTGTCCCCCCCCCCCACCCCTCCCCAGGACCGCGTCCTGGTGCAGGGGTACGGACGCAGGCTGGCGCCGAGAGGTGCGGTCCCTTGGGACTTCATTGAAAGTGCAAGTTTACATCGGTTTGATAAAGTCCTTAAAATTAGCCATGTCTAGGCTATAAGTCCTGGAAATTGTCCAGGTCGTCGTCTCTGGTGTCGATTGCTGTACGCTGGATTCTGTCCAGGATTTCTCGTGAAGGTTTGTCTGCAGGAAATTACGCCCTGTGGGGACGTACGCCGTATTGTAGGTGCAGTCAGGGTGGCTGCGAAACAGGTCCCAGAGCAGAGTCCTGCAGACCGGGAAACAAAAAGTTCGGCCCTTGCCTTTGGGCAGTGACCAGATCACCGAAGTATTATCGCTAAATAAGGGCACATGAATTGGCATATCATAGGAGGAGCAAGTCTTCTTAATGCCCCAGATGGCCGCGGCCATTTCGGAAGCATTAATCTCCGTCTCTTCTTCAATATATACCGCCTCGGCCTCACGTTCCTCTGCATTCACTACTGCCAGCGAATGAGGGTTAGCGTCCGTAAACACTTTGACTAGGGCCGGCGAGGGCCGCATGGGGCGCGGCGCGTTGGGGTTGCCGTGTTCTAAGAATTCTACGAGGTTGTCGGATCGATTGTCTCTGATGTTGTTGATAATAAAGAGTGGCCACCGCAGAGCCTCCGCTAGCCACGCCACATACCCCGTAATGCGTTCAAAGTCCAACTGTCACTACCCCGGGGTATGTGGCGAGCCCATTCTCGTAGTTTTCGTAGTTATGACCCCAGGCGTTGGAGCCAAAGTACCGTGGGGTATGTCGATCGTAAGCCCAAGGTATGGTATTTTGCGGCGTGGTGTGACGATGGATTTTTCACTAAGCGTGATGCCCTAGGCCGGTACCCCACTGCACCACACACATCAATTCCTGTGGTGCTCAGGAATAAACAAGCCAATCTTCAAGGTATACGATCACCTTTACGCGAAAGCGCCGCATAAGATGGCTCCCACAGCTTCACTGAACTTCTGAAGAACTTACGGAGAGAGGGCAAAGCCCATGGGCAACCACGTGAGCCTACTTGACACCTCTATAAAATACTCCGTGGAATTGGCGCATACTTTGAGAGATGCCGAATTGAAAAAACCCACTCTTCATGTCTAACTTAAACGCGCTATGAGAGCTGGGGATGCGACGTAGGGCTGGGCCGGCCGCCAACAGCGAGAAGCGGGGGGCCACAATGATCAGTCCACTCACTGTAGTCATTGATTATTCTGATTTTGTTATTTGACTTCGGCACAGGGATCAGCTTGAACGCATTGCAGCATTCCCTGGTCTCCAAAATACAACCTGCAACTAGATCGTCGATGATTTCGTCCATAAGGGGTGACGGGGGCGTCGAGTGAAATACATGCGGCGCGTCGCGTGGCCGCGGCAGGTCAAACCCGATCGTGGTGGCCTTATATAGCCATTGCCTTTCCGCCACATTAAAGCGAGGAGGTGGCACGAGGGCCACGTTTACAGAAGTGTTTGTGAGAGAGTTGGCTAAGAGAGTTGGCACTGGACCTACTTGTTTGGTTAGGACGAATCCAGACGGCGCGTCCTCTTCCTCGTCGTTGTATTCCCGTTCAGACGCAGAAAATTGGGTATCACTGTCCGGTTCGTCCGGATCGCTGTCGGATGGCGGGTCGTCGGCAGCCTCCTCCCGTTCGTCACCCATTTGGTTCCACCCGGACCGGTCCCTTTCCACACGTCGGATACGTGGGTGGTCGTTTGGCACGTCAACACCCACGGTGGGAGGACCGGTCCGGATAGAAAAGGGTTGGAAGTCAACCACTTGTTCAGCAAAGGTTTGGAGATCCGGCTGCTCTTGGAAGACTAGGAATTCCTCGAGCTCCCCCAGGAGCGTCATCGTGGCGTCATCCTGGATGGTGGCGGTTGCTATGGCACGGAGCTCCGCCTCAAGGTCGAGAAATCCTGGACAGAATCCAGCGTACAGCAATCGACACCAGAGACGACGACCTGGACAATTTCCGGGACTTAATCATAGCCTAGACATAGCTAATTTTAAGGGCTTTATCAAACCGATGTAAACTTGCACTTTCAATGAAGTCCCAAGGGACCGCACCTCTCGGCGCCAGCCTGCGTCCGTACCCCTGTACCAGGACGCCTCGCTATTTAAGCACGCGCGGTCCTGGGGTGGGGGACAGTCGTAGGTTTGGGACCGAGAGGTGCACAACAACTTGGATTATTCGGGCATAAGCGCCCTTTGGATTTTCGGTATGTTAGTGTTCCTCAGTGATTACTATTACTAAAAAAAAAAAAAGCGCCTAGCGGCGAAAGTCATAAGTACTCTTGTGAGGTTGCGTTTGAGTGGCGCAGTTGACGGTTTCTCTTCATTCCATTTATTAACCATCTCGCATGCAGAAAGGTCTAATGGTGTACACATACACATATTATGGTAGCGACATCAACATATTCTAATATGTAATATCTTGGAATTTATATATATATATATATATATATTTATATTATAGGAAAATTGTTTGACAACCTGATGTATAGTTAATTCCGTTACAAAGAATAGATTTAATTGAGGTTGGGACATGCTTTGTAGCCTATTCAATATTTTCTTGAAAAGGAACTTACGAACTAACGTGTAAATTGTAATAACATAGAAAAGGAGTCAAATAGAATAGAGTAGAATAGAAAAGATTAGAAAAGAATAGAATAGAATGTTTATTGAAGTATTAAGATACATTAGATACGTTGCTTATTTGAGCCACAATTGGAAAACAATCTCCTGAGTTTTGGCCATTTAGAGATACGTAGAAACTATGAACTTATACACTAAGATAATAATAATAATAATAATAATAATAATAATAAAGGACAAAGTACTAGTAAATACAATTTTAATTATGATTAAATAACGATTAGGATTAATATCAGAGAGCAATTCATTATGTAAAGAAAACAAGTGGCATACTAAGTGATGTTTATTTTATTTTCTTTATATACAACTGTATATAATTACTGATAACTACCAATTATCTATAATTCTTTGGATGCCAGGGTAACAGTTTACAATCTCAGTAACTTTCTCTTTACTAAGATTCTGTAACCTCATACTACATTGATTCTTGAAACAATATTTTGATTTGAGAAGCAAGATGTAAGACGAAAGTCAGTTATATGGTTTAGGAACAAGACATATCAAGTGTCTCTATGTTAATCCTTTGACAACGCGCAGTTCTTGTACGCAATTAAATCTACTGTTTCTGGTGAAGTGGTTGTGAATTTGAGACATCAGACGGGAGGTTAGTTTACTAGAGTAAATGGACTACAGTATTGATAAAAGGTATACACTTTGAACTTGAAAGAATTCCGTTTCATTATATAAAATAATAATACCACAATATAAAATGCATATATAACAGTAATACGTTGGTTACCACATAAAAAGAAACTACGTCCTAAAAAGTTACAAAATAAAAGGTATTATTAGTTATCGGCAAAGTTACTAAAAAGTAACTACTTACTTTCGTTAAGTTACTACCCATCACGGCATGAGTGTTGTAAATTTCTTTCGATCTGTAATGTTTGTCAGCAACAAAACGCGGCTAACGTTTAAACGTACGTCGCCGGTTCATGTTTACAAGCCATGCATGCATGATAAACGCGCTCTAAACATGAACTGATTCATGGCCCGTGTCACTCAGAACATGTGTAACTTAGCACAAGGGAAGGAATAACAAGGGCGAGTAAGTAACGGATGCTGCTGCAACATCCGTTGCCGAGCGTTTCTGTGCAACTTTATTGAGAGCTACATCTTTTCAAACGAGGTTTAAGAACTTATACGTTTTCGACGTCTGGAATAGGAAAATAGAAAGAAAGTTAAAAATGTGAGCGCACACAATTATTTATTGGTGTTATTTCTAGACGCGGTTTAAGAATGAGGTGAATGATGATTGACGTAATTCTAACAAATCTTACATCTAAAAATATAATAAAGTTCCTGATTGACGTGATTCTTACTAACCTAACATCTATAAATATAGTAAAGTCCCTGATTGACGTGATTCGATACTAACCTAACATCTATAAATATAGTTAAGTTCCTGGTTAAGGTGATTCTTACTAACCAAACATCTATAAATATAGTTAAGTTCCTGATTGACGTGATTCTTACTAACCTTACATCTATAAATATAGTTAAGTTCCTGATTGACGTGATTCTTACTAACCTAACATCTATAAATATAGTTTAGTTCCTGATTGACATGATTCTAACTAACCTTACATCTATAAATATAGTTAAGTTCCTGGTTAAGGTGATTCTTACTAACTTAACATCTATAAATATAGTTAAGTTCCTGATTGACGTGATTCTTACTAACCTTACATCTATAAATATAGTTAGGTTCCTGATTGACGTGATTCTTACTAACCTAACATCTATAAATATAGTTTAGTTCCTGATTGACATGATTCTAACTATAACCTTACATCTGTAAATTTAATAAGGTTCCTGATTGACCAGATTCTTATTAACCTTACTTGTATAAATATAATTTTATGATTGCTGGATTGTCATAAATCTTACATCTATAAATATAATTAGGTTCCTGATTGGCGTGATTAAACTAACCTGACATCCATAAATACAATTCAGTTTCTGATTGACATGATTCTAACTAATCTAACATGATTCTAACTAATAATTTTCTATAAATATAATTAACTTCCTGATTGTCGTGATTAAAACTAATCTTACATCTATTAATATAATTTAGTTCCTGATTGACGTGATTCTGACTAACCTAACATTTAATATAGTAAAGTTCCTGAGTGTCTTGATTGTAGCTAACCTAAAGTGAACTGCAAGTAAAGAACGATCCCAGGTAGCAAGAAATTTCCCCTCCTCGTTACCACCTCCACTCGGCACGGGTGAGAGTGCTCGCGAGGCGTTGGAATGCAGGAGGCCGCATGACCCATTCATCCAGTGTCATTGTTAAGAAAGCAATTTTTTGATGGAGTTAAACATGTTAAAATTTCTCTTTATTTTCAAATATATGGAATAATCACGTAAAATTAATGTAAAATAATTTCTGTATTTTTAAAATACCTGGAAAACTGCCGTAATTAGAGCAAGTTGTAACTTTATGGGATTGCTCTTCTTACGGCAGTTTTCAAGCTATTTTATATATACAAAGTTTATTTTACATTAATTTTACGTGATTATTCCATATATTTGAAAAATAATGAGAAATTTTAACATTTTAACTACATAAAAAAATTGCTTTCTTAACAATGACACTGAATGAATGGGTCATGCGGCCTCCTGCATTCCAACGCCTCGCGAGCACTCTCATCCGTGCCGAGTGGAGGTGGTAACGAGGAGGGGAAATTTCTTGCTTCGTGGGATCGTTCTTTACTTGCAGTTCACTTTAACATCTATCAATATAATGAAGTTACTGCGTCTGTCATACCGCTTCCGTCATATGTCACGACACGTTCTTATATAACAATTCCCTTTACAGGGGGTTCGTAACAACCCGCTCGGCAGAAAAAGAACGTCTCGGTCATGTTCAGAAAGTATGGGTAGGAATGTATGGTTTCCGATACATAAAATAACGTTATTGACTTTTTTATGGGTTCTATAAAACATTACCATTTCAAAATATTATATTATACTGTTTACATGTAAATTTCTTGATGCCCTACTGTGAAATATTTAACTATTATCTAAAAGCTATGCTTATGTATCATTCAAAAAATACTCATTTGAATACCGGAACATAGAACCTTATACTACAGACAAACTTAAGCAAATGATGTTTACACAATTATTGGATACAAATTGTTAATATTAAAGTAATAAAGGGATATTTTTTCACTGTTATTGAACTAAATATACCAACACTATAACATGTCAAATGCTTGATGCCCTTCTTCCATGCCCTTCGTCAAATGCTTGATGCCCGTCTTCTCGTCTCGGTCATCATTGGAAACTCTCACCCATACCGATCATTAGTTTTTCATCAGTTGAAGTTGAAAAAACAAAACACACCTTGCTTATTTTATCCTCTTTGATTCGTGAATAGTTATAATAAGTTAACTACTTCGTCTATAGATTTTTAAATAACCTATATATTGTCACTGGTATGTAAACTAAATATGTTTTTCTATAGGTTATATCTTAAAAATGAATATTATAACAGCTAGAACGAGATAAGTGTGGATGTGTTTTGCGTGGATCCGTTCGGACAGTAGGGACTTTTCCCAACTGCTAGTCACGTGACACAGTACTCGGCGCAAGCTCCGCCAATCACCGCTCGTCAATTATTATAATATCTTGATCATCCCTTTACCCATCGTAGACCAAAACAAGTATATAGGTATCCAGAAACCAACCGTATTCCGATACCACACACATCTGACCTTGTTGTCGAGTACGTCGAAAAAAAATTCAATTCCTAATGGCTTCTAAACGGTACCGCCCGCTACAATGCGGTCAGTTTCTTTATTAAAAGTTTAACGCCAGGCCGCTAAAGTCGCCACCGATCGGGGTTTTTAATCGACTCAAGGTTATTTCTCGAGGGGGTAATATGAGACCTTGATGGATGTGGATTCACTTTTTGACGAAGCCCATTAGTGTGGTTGCTGTGGAGTAAGCCTGATTTGCAACCTAGAACAGACAACACAATATATCTTGTGTAAATCATTCAATTATCAGTCCTAGTATGTCTGACAGTTATATTTTGCGGTTTTGAATTTAACTTTCTAGTTTATGTTCAAAATTTACAACATTTCGGATTCGAAATGTATCACCCTTTAATATCTCGACTTTTAAATAAGTTGTTTATGTTATTTCGTTGACAAAATAATACCTCAACATTAAAAATATAATCTTGCCTCAAATATAACAATAATTATAAATGTAAACTTGAGAGCATGGTTAAATTATGGTCACTTGTAAATGGTTGGTGTGCTGTACGGGTAACATACCACGCCAAAGTTTCTAACTGACAGTGGGTCGAGCCCCGGTGCCTTGAATTCAACAGGGCTGTTGGCCCGAGTCATCACTATCAACATCGAACGCTTGAAGCTCATCGAAGCTTCGATCCAATCAGATGCGTACAAAGCCTCGCCCACTGCTGTGCACTGAAATATGGTACAATACGTGTCAATAGATAGCAGCACTGTTGTGTCGAGGCTCCGAGCCAATGAGATACGTAGAAAGCCTCGCCCACTGCTACGCTCTGAAAAATGATACAATCCGTGTAAATAGATAGCAGCACTGTTGTGTCCAGGCTTCGAGCCAATCAGATGCTTACAAAGCCTTGTCCACTGCTGCGCTCTGAAACATGATACAATACGTATCAATAGATAGCAACACTGTTGTGTCCAGTCTACGAGCCAATAAGATGCGTATACAAAGCCTCGCCCACTGCTGCGCTCTGAAACATGATACAATACGTGTCAGTAGGTAGTAGCACTGTTGTGTCCAGTCTACGAGCCAATCAGATGCTTACAAAGCCTTGTCCACTGCTGCGCTCTGAAACATGATACAATACGTATCAATAGATAGCAACACTGTTGTGTCCAGTCTACGAGCCAATAAGATGCGTATACAAAGCCTCGCCCACTGCTGCGCTCTGAATCATGATACAATACGTGTCAGTAGGTAGTAGCACTGTTGTGTCGAGGCTACGAGCCAATGAGCTGCTCCTGGTATCTATTTCACATCCCAATAAATACATACCTGGTCTGTTATTGTGTTGGCGAGAACACTGATAAAGAGGAATACAAGTGCGATGACGAAAGAGTTGAGAACCATCATGATGATTTTCATGTTGATGATTCCAATCTGCAAAACAATAAACCGTGTGATTGCAGAGTTCTTTACGAGTATATCTGTGCGTCACATAGATTCACCTATATCACTCCTCAGACCTTATTATGCATGTTACTACTTCTATTACTACTAAGGACGTGTCCGAATTAAAAGTCTAAGGTCTAAGTCTAAGTCTAGGTCTAAGTCTAGGTTTAAATTATTTAGCATGTTCTAATTCTAATTCTTAGTAGATTTCGGACAGTACTAAACCTATTGCAGAGCCACCTATTGCGAGAAATTTGACCTAGAGTTGAAGCATTGGTTCACAGCCTTCTCGACGGGTCAATCCGCGAATTGTACCGACGCCTTTGGAGGTTAGGAAATGTAAAAGTATTCATTTTCCAGTATTGATGCAGGTTTTAGGCTTTAGAGTAGGCCTATCACTGTTTACATTATAAAATAATACTAGAGGTATGTATATAATAAACTTAAGTAACATTTCACTTTTCCGTCTTTCTTCTCGCAGCTGTTTTTTTTCGTCCGCCATTTTAAGACTTATAACGAGCGTGCACTTTCGATTGCTAGGTCTAAACTTCGATTTAGACCTAGACTTAACGATTTCGGACAGTACTTCATACGTCACCGATGATTGATGACGTCAAATTTAGACTTAGACCTAGAGTTAGCAATGATAAAGAGGAATTCGGACACGTCCTAAGGCCGTGTCTCAATGCTCACTGCCGCCTTCTTTAGACATCACTTTTATTGTTGATCAATGAACATTGTTGTTTTGGCAACTATTAAGATGACTACGAAGCATTGAGACATAACCATCTAGTTCTAGGTAAAGCGGCAATAGGCAAGCTAGGCCCAGCTAACACACTATCGCCAGCCTAGTTCTAGTAAATACTAGCAGAACAATGCTAGAGAAATCCACGTTGCTTATAATCTATATACGTAGATGTTCAAAGGTTTGAATATGAATATTACTTACATAACTGAAGACCATGAACGTTCCCCCGTAGAGAGTAACGTTTATCAGAAACAAGGCAATAAAGAATACCTGCGACACATTGCTCAGGATCGTGTTCAAACTGAAAAAGAATAAGTTGGGTAACTGTGAGGTCACTGGAGGTCACTCAAGTTATTTTAAAATGTTATATATTATTATTATTATAACGTTACCGGAAAAACGCTTGTTGATACTGCACATAGATCGCCATCTTTGAACACATTTCCAGATCTAGTTCGTGTTGACGTATAGTGACAGTCCCGTCGTCAAACACCCGCTCCGTTGCCTCTAGGACGTTAGGCCATGGGTTGTACTCGTAATGACCTCTAACTATGACCCTTTGACCTCGAGTCTGACCGACAACTTGTTGCGGCGCGTAACTTCGTCCTAACACCCTTAGTTTTCTTTGCTTAACGGCTGCAATTGAAATGGGGCGAATGTTTTCAAACAAATTAGAAATTATCTTCGAAAATACCGCCATATAGAGGAAACCTGATATTCCGAGTGTTGTTAAAGCAGTCAAGATTAAGCTGACGTAAGTTATTTGCGTCCATGTTGTGAAGAGGGTTATCTCATAGGCAGGTGATAACGTCATGTCGTACGGATACCATCCCCTAAAATAAAACACATATGTTTTAGTATTCTTGTGTGTCGACCCAAGTAAAACAAAGAACTTTTGTGGATAGAACAAAACGCTTCAACTTTCTCATTCTTACCTGAAATACATTTCCGTGCGAGAGTATAAAAACAGAGTTTGAAAGAAATTGGTGATAAATAACATTGAGAAACCAACTAAGGGTACATATTTTCCCAGTTTGTTACAAACATTGTGCGTCTTCGTAAACATATTGTTTTGTTCGTCGTTGTAAAGAAATCGGTGTTTCTTCACGAATCTATCAGTTTCGATCAATAATTTTAGCACTTGAGTCTGTTGAAGATAAAACCTGAACATGAGCGTGAATAAGAAGAGCCAAAAAATCGCACCGTAACAACTGTTAATGACAACATCGATTGAGCCCCAGTTCAGATAAATGGCAACCGGGTGGACAATCAGTGCTTGACTTGTCAAGAAGACGAACATGATCCAAGGGTGCCGGGTTCGATACCAGGATATCGCCAGTCGGAGGCGGCGATGACGGAGGATGAATCCGGCCAGACGCGGGTTGAGGTTCCGGATGTAGACGTCTAGGTCGTGATCGGGGTCCTCGGGGAGGAATCCTGAGGGAACAAGTTCATACAATCGTTGGCATGGTGTTAATCTGCATACTCGAGCACCTTATGTTGCGTCACATCGTTTGAAAGGTTTGTGAATGGTTTATTTAGGACTGTGTATCGTCCTACCCTGCACGAACCTCCACTTATGTCGGTTAAAATTGATGAAAATGGTTGGAGATAATCACAAAGTAAATCAGAGAAAATGTATGGGAATATTAATTGTTGTTCTGCATAAAATATTGCCCGTATTAATGCTCTTAAGGCTATGAATGTATCCTATATATCTATGTATACATATAGCTATGAATGTATCCTATATATATAAAATACACACGTTTATTTCGTTTTACTATTATATTAGATTTAAGTTAGTTTTAGAAAGTTAAAAATGTATCGTGCTAATTTTAGCCTATGAATGTATCCTGACATGCTTGGTCAAGCAGAAGAAAAGGCCTTATAAAATAAAGACTATTTTATTATTATTATTATTATTATTATTATTATGTTCACCTACCTTGCGAAACACCTGAATTCGTTATGTTAAAAATGCTTCAAAATGGTGTTAATCAAAATGTATCATTCTATAGTGAATTTCACGCTGTTTCTTATGAATGGTTTTGTATGCTAGAACATTTTTTCGTTTTGCAGTTGTTCCTTATGTTCAGTATTGGATGTGAAAGGTTTCCATGCAACATTACATTACAAATGGTAATTAAGAACATCTAAAAAACGGAAATTTTGATTGGAACGAAGAAAAATTCAGAAGAGAGAACACTAAAGTTTCTCTACAGAATGACCTTTTAATTTACATTTAGGTTAATTTAAACACATTTTAAAGTAATTTTAAAAGAACGAATACGGGAGTTCCGCAGGCTAGGTGGGCACATTATACAGCAGCAGCTTTCCAAATAAATAAGAACATTTTAAAAACTGTTTATAACTGATGGAATGTTAATCCCTTCACCTTGCCAGAAAGCCATCTGCGTGGCTATGTACATGATGCGTCGTCCTCCAGTCTCACCCAATGAGACTCCCTCTTCAAGACCACCACTATGCATGGCTGTTTAGGAACCCACTTCGAGGTCGCGCGTATCACAGTCTTCTGATTGGTGATTGGCTTGTACAAATGTATTGACGCTAAGAAAACACAACTTGCAGAGAAGTGGTTTCAAGCACAACTGTCTTGACGCTAACTTAGCAGCTTGTTGCTGATCACACACTAAGTGAAGAAGCCTGGAAGAAAACACAACTTGCAGAGAAGTGGTTTCTAGCACAACTGTCTTGACGCTAATTTAGCAGCTTGTTGTTGATCACGCACTATAAGTGAAGCTGAAGCCTGGAAGAAAACACAACTTACAGAGAAGTGGTTTCAAGCACAACTGTCTTGACGCTAACTTAGCAGCTTGTTGCTGATCACGCACTATAAGTGAAGCTGAAGCCTGGAAGAAAACACAACTTACAGAGAAGTGGTTTCAAGCACAACTGTTTTGACGCTAACTTAGCAGCTTGTTGTTGATCACACTATAAGTGAAACTGAAGCCTGGAAGAAAACACAACTTGCAGAGAAGTGGATTCAAGCACAACTGTCTTGACGCTAACTTAGCAGCTTGTTGTTGATCACACTCTAAGTGAAACTGAAGCCTGGAAGAAAACACAACTTGCAGAGAAGTGGATTCAAGCACAACTGTCTTGACGCTAACTTAGCAGCTTGTTGTTGATCACACACTAAGTGAAGAAGCCTGGAAGAAAACACAACTTGCAGAGAAGTGGTTTCAAGCACAACTGTCTTGACGCTAACTTAGTAGCTTGTTGTTGATCACACACTAAGTGAAGCTGAAGCCTGGAAGAAAACACAACTTACAGAGAAGTGGATTCAAGCACAACTGTCTTGACGCTAACTTAGCAGCTTGTTGTTGATCACACACTAAGTGAAGAAGCCTGGAAGAAAACACAACTTGCAGAGAAGTGGTTTCAAGCACAACTGTCTTGACGCTAACTTAGTAGCTTGTTGTTGATCACACACTAAGTGAAGCTGAAGCCTGCAAGAAAACACAACTTACAGAGAAGTGGATTCAAGCACAACTGTCTTGACGCTAACTTAGCAGCTTGTTGTTGATCACACACTATAAGTGAAGCCGAAGTCTGGAAGAAAACACAACTTGCAGAGAAGTGGTTTCAAGCACAACTGTCGACTCATTCCGTCAATATTCTATTCATATGTCGAGACTTGTAGTTCACTATTGTCCCGCCAGTATGTTGTATCACAGGTAATTGTGGAGTATTTGTATACACACGAACGATAAAAGATTCAAACTCAAAACAACAAAGGATAATACATAATTTCTTGTTGTTTTCCTCGATGTTACCAGGACTCATAGAAATGTACATATTCTATGATACAATGAGATATTTCAAGGTATCATTGAAAATGTACATTTTCTATTAGGTATTTCGGGTCGCCGAATAAGTGATTTAGGCAGTGGCACGAGTACGTATGTCATCCACATTTAGTTGTAATGAGGAGTCTTAACTCGCTAAAAAATTTAAACTAATTACAACGAACAGTAAATGTGAATATATTGTATCAGTGTTAAAATCAACATATTATAATATTATCTAAAGCTCGGTTCACACACGTTCCTAATGTTTCTCAGATTTAAGAGTAGACGCAGTTGAATCAAGTCAGTTGCATCATTGCGTTCACATAACTTTCTAAGGTATAATAGCTAGGAAGGAAGCAATTTTTTAGCTATTATCCATTAAATTCTAAGGACAGCCAATAGCAGGCGACCTTTCATAAATCCAAGTAATGGTAGCGATGCTACTAAAACATGAAAAATACGTGTCTACTTAAACCTTGGGAAAGTGTATATTTCTAAATAATAAACTCATGGACCTGTTTCCAAAATAAATCATGTCAGAGGGTGGTCAGCCACTGATATTCTTGGGCTTAGAGTTTTTCTAGCATCGGCTTGCCAGCTGCCTGTCATATCTTTCCTTCCACTTCTTTTTCTTTTGCTTCTTCTTTCCTACTTCTTCTTACTAATTTACTCCACTTTCCTGGATCTTTCCACAGTCCACGTGCTTCATTGTCTTTCCACAGTTCACTTCTCTTTTCTCTTTTATAAATCATTTTTCAGTTGGTCCTCCCACGTTTCTTTTGGACGACCATGGTCTTCTATTGTTCATGTTTCTATATAATAAACATAATTTAGAAGTATTTGAGTGGAGGTTTCTATGATCTCAATTATCAATTCGAAAGACAGAAAGAGTAATATGACAAACTCTTCACACGAATTATGTCTAGTTGTTCGTATGGCCATCCCACCTCTCCCCCTATATACCCGTGGGTTGCCCCCCCCCCCCCCCCCCTTCCCCTTCCCCATACATAACACACTCACCTCACATGGAATAGTTTGGATGACTTTTACTCGGTCGGACGTCGCCCACACGGCCGCCGTGTGGGACGTACCAACCCCAACCCGACCTCGCAGAGGTACCCAGATTAGAAACCAAGGTTGTACCAACCTCCCGACAAAAAGTTAGCACGATAAGACCCTAGCGGCGAAAGTTGATAGTACTCTTGTGAGGTTGCGTTGGAGTGGCGCGGCGGCTGACGGTTTCTCTTCTTTCCATTTATTAACCATCTCTCATGCAGATAGGTCTAGTGGTGTACACATATGTGCTGGTAGCGAAATCAAAATATTCTAATATGTAATATCTTGGAGTTTATACATATGTTAAGTTTCAAATTATGCTCTCAAAACCATTTTGGTGGCGCCGTAGAGTAGGATATCTCACTTATAATGGGTCTATGGCTGTCGTTTCGTTCGTAATTAACTTCTTCTCTGATGCAATTAAATTATAAATCTGAAAGAAATTCTAAGCTTACTTTACAGTGGAGAACAATAACCGGAAAATTCTATTAAAAATTCATTTACGTACTTTGAAGCGGTATTTTGCATATTTCAACGCACTATTAATTAAATATCACCGACAATGCTGGTGCATAGCAATAATTGGAAATCCTTCAGATTAATATACAACCTTCTTATTAATAATACTGTTTTTTAATTACCATTAGCTGGACTGTTTCAATATTTTCTCGGTCGCGTGACTTGCTTAAGCCTGTTATGACAAACAGGGCCATTAAGAACAGATGGGACATCGTCCACGAAATGCCATTTCATACACACACAGTTGTAGAATTGTTTACATCTTTTGTGTGCCGTAGCTATTTATGATGACACTGTGTAATCAATGGGAACCACGTTTTAAAACGGCATTACTTTTATTTTACTAGAATTGAAATTGAAATTCATAAAAATGTATATTTATAACAAACGACTCTTTCCAATTCAAGACTACTATAACTATTGGGGCACCATTGTTCAGAAACAATTCAAGTGTTTTGCTAGGTTTACAAAATTAAACTCTTTATACTCAAAAATCTCCATAAACGACATTAAAAAATTATGATTTATGAGGTATAATTATATTTTGTGTGTGCTTAAACCCTTTTAGCCTATTTTTGCTATAAAACCAAAATGATCATTTCAGTCGAGTAAAGATAGTGTTTGTGAAATAATGTTGACAAGTTTCCTGAATTATAGTTTTGTAACACATTTTTTAGTCTCAAATCGAAAATCGTTAATTTAAATTTGGTATAGTTAAGAAACAATGTTGACAATTTTCCTAATCTGTAGTCTTGTAAGTCCAAATGCACATACGCGCATCCGCATGGTGTATTGAAAAGCGCACGTACAAATGTTCCTGTTCAAATCGAGTGCCAAGGAACCGTGGTCACTTCATTTGTCACATCGTACAAGGAAGCCACCACTAAAGTGACTTAAGAGAGAAAGGCTTAGCCGTAACTGTCCACTTCCTTGTTCCGCCTCAACAGATGGAAAGTTTAATGGGTGGTTAAATTGTCATGGCTTCACTCCAACCGCCGTGTAAGTTCACCATTTACACAACATTTGGCGTCTTTCGAATGATTGCGTTCGAAAGAGTTCAAGCGTTAGTGCTTCCGTTCAGGCGTGAAAGTGGTGTGTGTGTGAAATAAGTTGGGTCTCTTTTTGAAAATGATAACATTTTTTTTTTTTATATATTTATACTTAGGAAATACTACTCACATACTTCATAGATTTTTAAAAAGTTTTAGTTCCATGAAGATTATGTGTTCATAATTTTAGCATAGTCTATAGCCCATTTTAGCCTATTTATTTTCTATTTTTTATTTTTAGCCTATTGTGTATCAACGATTACGTTGAGACTTGTTCACAATGGTATTAATTTTTATAGTAGAGGCCAGACTATTCGTAACGCGTAATTCGTAAGATTATTAAGGGAAGAGGCGGAATTTAGAAACGTTTTTCATATTTACTTATTTAGTATAACTTTTAAATGTTTTTTTTCCAGAAGACATATTATATTATATTATTTGAATGAATTTAGCAATACTTTGTGGATGTGTTATGGATTATTTTTTATTCTGAATAAAATATATACTAAAATTTAAAATCTAAGTAGAGGGTAATGTTCATATTTGAAAAAGTATAATATTTCTTATAAAAAAATCAAACAATCAAATACCACGATAGCAATAAAAGAGACGTGTTTTACAGGAGTCACGGGCTTGTTTTAAATGTCCGATGTTGTCGGCTTTCCTCGTTGGGAATTACCAAAACTTTATTTGAAAAAGTCGTTGAATTTTTTAAATTGGTGTTCAAAACTGTGTTAACTCGGTGTTTGCCGATATTTCACAGAGAGAAGCTTAAAGGGTGTGCAACCACCTATACATACAGACTCGTTCTGCTTCGTGCGCAGAGGGTGGATAGGAGATTATGTGGTTGTCGCTCCAATCGAAATTTATGATTTCCAACTAAACCCAACAAATCATTCTGACGGTATACAAAACAGTGAAATGCAAGACCTGCCACGGTATATTTCAAGACACAATATTTCTATGATATTAACAGTCACTGTTTTGAACTAGGTAATGTCACCGTGAACTACCGTTGCGATTGTGCTTACAGTTGCTCAGTTTCAAACATGAAACCGTGATTACATGACTGTTTCCTGTATTTTATAGTTAGAAAACATAGTTTATTCGTCCAATAACGCAATGTTGGCTATACTGTAGCACCAATTAAGTAACTAGTCTCATTCTGAACTCAGATCCTTATCTACCACCCCCTTCATGCACGCTTATCCAACGAAAATCAAAAGATTCCTGACATTCTTTCACACTCTCTTAAATGTAGTCTTTCGATAAGTAGAGTGCACAAATGTTCACGCCCACTGTTCCAGGTAACCAACATAAGATCTTAAATTATCCTTAAAACACCTGTTTCAAAAGTATATGGTACAAAGTAGACAAGTAAGTTGGTACCATTTGATTCTACTATTTCATTAACATGAGAATACTAACATTAGGGCAACCTTTTATTGACTCCAGATAAAATTGCCATGATTTTAGTTAACAAACAATGTGTCCTGTCCAAAATAATTAAATAAATAAATTCACATTTAGAGTCTATACCCACTCAGTAACTTAACTGATTTGCAGTGGGGGACTTTAATTTAAAGTGTCCAAACCAACCCTGTAGGCTTCAACACCATCGACGAGTGAACGATAACGAATCAAAGATCGATATTTCGAATACGTAACATATGAATCAGTGATTGGACAGTGCGTGAAAACTAAAAAAAACCTATCCCATGACCTACGGAGCAGTTCTGCTAGCTGATACCAGAGACAAGGTCACGCAGGTAGTTTGTGTCTCGCCGCAGTACTGCCCATGTTGGGGGCCACGTGTACATTAAACTGACCCAAACCATTCATTACAATCTTTGACTAAGCTGACAACATGGGCAGTAAAACGCGGAGAACTAAATCCCCAGCGCCAACACAAAACAGCGCAACAATCGCAGATAATTTATATCCATTAGTTCATTAGGCAACGTTGGGCGGACGAAAAGAGATGGACGATGGTGTACGTTAGTAACTCGTTGCATATTATGTGATTCAATGAGTTTTTGGCAGTAAAAGTATTGCTAAAATGGTTCCTCTGCAACTATAAGGATTACATAAAATAAAAAATAAATTCACATTTAGAGTCTACCCACTCAGTAACTAAACTGATTTGCAGTGGGGGACTTTAATTTAATGTGACTAAACCAACCCTGTAGGCTTCGAACACCATCGACGAGTGAGCGATAACCAAACAAAGATCGATATTTCATTTAGGATATTTTTTATTTAAGAGATATTCTGATGTCATAGATGAGTGAGTCGGAGCCAATCAGCGGGTGGCTTTTTTAAATACTGGCATTTGGTTGACGACAGTTCCGACTCGTTAGTGAGCAGTCAGATTCTCATAAGAGACGGTCGCTCACGCAGTCTATTTCAACGATATTCACCGCGGGATTTCACGGCACTGGCGTGTCCACTGTATGGAGTGCACCAGCCTTGCTTGAAAGTGCCTAGACAACGCCGGCCAACGTATGTGCTGATGGTGTTACTACAATATCGACGGCATGAGAACAAGATGGAACTAGATTACAACACACTGCAAATATGATACAATATTACAAATTGTTATAATTCGTCCCCAAATGTTAACTATACCTGAAATCTTATGCATGTTCGTAACGTTATTTCCATTATTTAGCTAATATATTACAGGGCCAATATTTAATTAAAGGAAATATGTTAACAGTGAAGAGGCTCCAGAAACCACGTACACATCTTCACTTCATTACAGTCATATTACGTCAATGCTTCCCAACATGAAAGGGAGGGTGTGTACAATGTACAAGCCTACCTTATCATTATCCGACATGCAAATTCAAATATACCGTAAATGTGAGTCCTGTCTTTCATCCGATCCTAATTAATTAATACTCATCCGACAGTAAAAATTTCTATAAAAGTGAACATTTCGAAATAAGACGCGTTTTACTCGTTGCAATAAAACCAGACATGCAGCTCACTTCCCTATATTGGCTTAGCATTTCGTGTATAAAAACACACGGTGCTGGTTTAATGTGTTACAGCAAATAAATAAATTTAAGTGTAGCATACCTATTAAAATGTTCATTACATGACTATGAAACTCGTACAGCAACACAGCGGACTCAAAATGAGCTCATGCCCAAAATACGTTGGCGTTTATCGTCGTCGTTGGGAACATTTAGGCCAACGGAAAGCTATATTCAGCCTTAAACTTTGGGAATTAATTAAACGGGACTTTAAACTATGAATACACGTTTTTGTTGGTGTTTGAACTTCGAATGTACAAAGTATTTTCATTTGTTCTTTGAAACAGAATCCATGACAATATGAGTCCCGTGGATGTCGTGATAAACAGTAAATCAAAATACTTATTAGATGTGTTTACTATGGTAGTTTTAGTAAGAGACACAGAATAGAAAGCGTGGTACAAACTTCTTCTTGTGAAAGCTTATGTTTTTATAACGCGAACCGTCAGTGCTCAGTAAAGTCGTGAAGATCTAAAAAGTTACCTGACTGTCTGTTTGGGAGCAGCCTAGCTCCATTGTGCATGTCCGTGCATGTTTCATGAACTTCACACGCTGCGCACGGATCAAATTAAGACTTGAAGAAGAGAGAAAACCAACCGAACTCTTACAAAGTTTTAACTCCTGGACTTCTGCGCAGAGGATTATCCAACCGTAGCAAGAAATAGGCTTTGACAGCCCACAAGTTTAAATTCATCCACCACATTCATTTGGTTAACCTTTTTTTATAGGCGTACTCAGAATGGAGAATAATTGATTTAAATTTAAACAAAAAGAAATTCGGCTTGTTATACATTTAGGTTATGTTAGAATTTGCATGATGTAAAATTGTTCCTCAAATGTGCCTACAATTTTAACCACTTGCAACAATGCTTCAGGAAAAAATTGTATTTATAATTCAACAAACTCAAGTGTACATAAAAGAATTCAATTATTTACAGCCTTCGTTCCGTAATAAGCTCAGGGACAATTCATACATCTCTTTAGTGAGTGCGTATGGTGGTTGTTGGAATAGTTGGGAAGAATTGTCCGAGGGCTGTTAGTATGACTCAATCCCAGCATTCGCCTAATGACTGAGCAAAATCCCGCGAAAAACCTTCAGGTAATATTGTCAGTAACGGTTATCGAATCGGCGACCTCCCGAATTAGAGCCTCGTGTGCTACCACTGAGCAATAATAATAAAACAAATAGTTATCTACACAGAGCCACTCAGGGTAAACAGCCAAATAATTGTGTTTCTCCGCGTATTCTGGTAAATGGAGGTAGTATTTCAACAACTTCTATCACTCTTTTTCACGACTCACTCTACCCGTGTTCATACAATGTTTCACATTTCGTTTTTGTACATCCATTGCCTTCATAATTGTTCTTGGCTTGAAGAGTTCTTTGTTATTTTAATTCCAGACAACCAGCAATTCTTTTTTGGCATTGATAAACCTGTGTAAACTTTCATGTCGTTGACGTTAGTTATAATTGCAACTCTTTGTTACAATTTCATGTTCTTTTACAGCAATAAAAATGTGTAACTAATTTCATAATGGTTACCTGCACTTTGGAAATGATCCAGAAATTTAACTGGGAGCGTGCAAACGACTAAAACTCGTTGTTTTCCAAAACAGCACAGACTGGAGCAAAAACTAGCTGTGGCAATACAAATTTAGCAAATTCACTGTATGAAAACAACGAAGTTAGATTTTCTGTAACTGGGTCAGATTATTGGTGAGCGGTAGTGTTCTTTTCTCTGTTTTACCAAGTGTTTGCGGCACTGAAATCTACGGCCATACAACTCATAGCCGTACAAAGGATTCATGTTATGTAATGGTATTCCACGGGTGTGAATCTGACCTTGGTCTGTTAAGCGCTACCATGGATCATATCTCACGACCAGTAAACAACAACACCCAAGAACGTGTTTACAACCCACGCTTGAATTCACAACTCACGATTAGATTAAACATTCCAACCTACTATATATATATACTATTTTATTGTTGAAGCAAATTTAAAGTTTTAAAATCCAATTGCAATGAATAGATTTTCCAAATGGGCCAAGATCTTGTTTCTGTGGAAATTGAAACTCCCCCAAACAAATCAGGAACAAGTGATGTTTCTATCTAGCGATAAACAGAAAAGCGTGTGCTAGATAGCGGTGTCTTACTTGTTTATAATAATAACAACCTTTATAATTTCCGAAACGTGAGAGGTAAATCCCCAACCATTGTCATCGTCTACTCTACTAAGAGTTATAATAAGTATTAAATTAGTAATCACTTATTTTTGTATCTTTTAAGCATAAGCATATTCTGCAACCAGCACGTGGAACAGCGGATGTTTATTAGATCAGCGATAGCGAATCTCTCCATACAACTCGATCGGCGCTTTGTCTGTTCGTCTGTTCGCCCGTTCCTGCGCCAAATTTTGTTCGTCGCGCACAGGTCAAACGGCTTGACGGATTTGGCTGAAATTTTCGGTCAACACCCGTGACAACTAAACTCGATGCTGTAACATAATCAGCCAAATCCGTCAAGATGCCTACCTATAAAAAATTAATTACTGAAAAAAATACCCAATTTTGTTAAAATCGCTCAAGTGTCAACGCGGAGCGTTTTCCTAGTAATAAGGACATCAGTTGCATTATTTCTCCTTTCGTCCACACTTTTATACTATGCTTAGGTTGGGGGGGGGGGTTTATGGTATATATTCGGTCTCAAGTTGAATAGTACACTAATCAACTGCAGTAACGGTACTACTACTGCTAACATGGCAGCTGACCCCAAAAATCAACAACTTTTTGTTTATAAGGTGTTCTAAATTGTATAGCTCGTTGGTATAGTGACTTTACTCCTCCTCCAATGCAGAAGATCGAGGGTTCAATTCCCGATTCGGGTTGGGGTGTTTTTATCTCTGAAAATTGACTTTAATTTAAATGTGCCTGGCTTTGGTGCCACCATAGAAACGAACCACATAATAAATGGTATAATGTGCCCCACTGAAAATCAGTTCTTGTAACGGAGTGGGTGGACAATCAATACAAATATTATGTTAGTATGTGTTTATGTAGAAAGCTATAAACCAGGACAGGATGGAACTTTTTCTTTTTCTTTCTTTGTATGTCCAACGGTGTTGGTAGGTAGAGCAGATAGACTAGATAGCATACATGGATATCTATTCTACTGGGAGTATTAATAGCACAAGCCTCCATTGAGGTGGTTGTGACATCACAGGCGGACAAATGTGTTGCTAGGCAACTGCATCGTCGTATCTTTCTTTGATTGTTGCATATTCAATGTTTGTCCGAAACAAAACACGGCTTTTTTTTAGAATTTTTAGAATTGAGTCTTGTGTTATTGTAACGGTCTTTTGAACCCTGCAGTACCGATCACCCATTCCATTACCTGTACCCCTTACCTACCCCTACTGCCACGATAAGCGAGGAGATAGTGAAAGATAGCGAGACACGAGGTCGAGAGTTCGAGCCGTAAACATCGCAACGACTGAGTCGGATTAAAAGCCCACTTGGCTACCTTGCGTACAGCATAGTAAGTGCGTGGACTAAGTGTATAGAAGCACTTCTCGTGGCACTTAATTGCATTAACTTTAAAAGGATTGCAAAGTGCATGTATTTAACATTGTTTAAGTTTTGGTATGTTGTTATTAGTGACGGCCGGGAACTGATAAAAGTATACCATTCGTAATCTAATATTCAGTGGCGCTCCACTGTACGTCAGTACAAGTACCGAGTGAGATAATTAAATATAAGTACTATCGCTTAACTTCAGTGACAACCGCCGCTAATCATCGCCCCATATCTTCATCACCGCCCCCCCACCCAACGATTCTCCAAGACATCGCTTCGAGATCGCCCACATCGCCATCATCCATTGCTACCCACCCCACTGGAAACATCGTTGACGACGTGCTGAGGAACCCGGAGGATGAGGATGAGTACAAACAATCATCGTTTTATTTATTCATTGCACTTTTGAACTGCTAATCACGGCCAAGAAGTTTACAGGCCTATTTATTGCCATTAATTATTCAGGCTAATTATAAGTATTTGATCGATATTATCTTATACGTTCCGACTAAAGAACGCTACAGAACTATCTACCTCAATTTATTAAGTAATCTTATTTGTAATATTGTTGTTTAAAAGACTCAATAGTCAATAGGCAATATAATGCATAATGAATCTCGTCACTGCTAGATTCACATACCAAGCAACTCACGAACTTTGCCGAAGATGTGTGGATAAATAATATTATTTGACGGATCCTCATCCGTGCGCACTATTCTTGATTTATGTATGTGGCGAGTGTGCCATGAAAACCAAAAAATAATTACCACAAGAAAACGAAATAAAAAACACTGTAGGCCTAGGACTTACACAGTTAAAATTTGTTTTATGTTATCCAACATCACGTGTCACCCAATATTTCGACAGCTGCTCTGCTGGCATCATCAAATCCGTGTAAGTCCTACAGTGTTTTTTATTACATATTTTCTAGTTAACTGGAGTGTTTAATATAACAGGAAAACGAAGTACAAAGCATGTAAAGTTTTAAGGATGATAGATGTATTACTTTGTGCGTCCAACTTCAGATAATTAACTTGTGGTAAAAAAATATAATGTATTTTTAATATTTATTATCAACGAACGACAATTTCATTGGGTGGGGGTCAAGCTTGAACACCTTATCATCTTAGTCGAGCACGTTCACGACAGTGAGTGATGTATGTCCGTGCAGACAGATCCTAACTGTTTATCGATTGATTATTAGCATGCGAAGTGAGAGACAGACGCAAATGGAAACGACATAAAGTCACGTAATGCAACTCAGCTAAAAAGAGCTGACCGAAAATAGATCTTTCTTTGCCAAACGACCAATAAAATATGTTTTCTTGTGTCTCAGGTATAAGAATCAATATAAAATGTTTAAATTGGTGGTTCGTGTTTGCAAATTGTGACGTTGTTCCACAATTGTATATATTGTTTCACAATTGAATGAAAAAAGTGATAATGTTTCAATCCTAATATCGTCAAATTTTAAATCACGTATTTCAGGGTTCATCGATAAATCGTTTCGCTTATTCGGGAACAGCTTCTCATATGACTGTCAACATAGCAGTGCTATATCGTACAATACTCTACCTGGGTCGTTCTGTACCAAACAAACTTCCATAACCCCACAATTTGCCATTTGAGTATGTTGTAGCAGATCTAGAGCATCAATAAATTATATTTAACACTGATAGTGGCACAACGTATCAGTATAAATATTTGCAGTAACTCCATAGTTTGCAGTAACAGGCAAAATTTTTAACACGAATGATTTGCCAATAATGTAGGTATTTAAAATTAGCGAGGCACAAAAGCTGTGTTTCCAAACGAATGATTAAATTAACTAGTTAATTCAGAATCAATATATTAAGTTACATGACTAAACACCATAATGACTAGAAAATTCTATTGAATTTGTATTTATAAGTAATGCAATGTTTAAACACAAATATACGATTCAACGATATAAATAAAGTAGCAAAAAGTTATAAAAAGATAATAAATGAAAAACAACCACTGGCAATTTGAAGATAAGAAATGTATCTACACGGATTATGTTATATTATTTGGAATATAATGATGTAAATCTAACATAATTATGTTTTGAACGAGAACTTAGAAAAATAGCAAAAGAAGTTCAATCGGTAGACGTTATAGAATTTACATAAATAATCTAAATAAAAATACCGTTTTACTTGCAATGACAAGCGTAATGCCCATAACCGGATAGAAATCAGTTGTACTTGTGTTGTGTTATGCTTTATATAACAACATCTAAATTGTAAAGATGAACATTTCTTTGTAGACTTTCAAAAGCTTTTGCATGATACACGAGATATAAAAAAGGATATAATATGCATAATAATTATTTTGTAGTTAAACTTCGTAAACTTAGAGGAGGAATCACTTTCATACTCATTCCTCAACATATACTTCAAAGAAGTCTCTAACTTTTAAAAAAGCTGAAATTACTTTTAAAAGCGTTAAAAACGTGGAGGTGGGAGTTTGACGAGCCCAGGGGAAGGATATAACTTCATTATTAAAAAGCAACATAAACACATTCAGATCTCGCCCACTCTGTTGGTGGTTTATAATGGCACACATATAATGTCCGTATACTTTGTTGAGGGTTTTTCCCAGAAAACTAATTCGTCTTCTACTGACTGCGTAAATGTACAATAAATATTCATGTAAAGTACGCTTTCCCAATAATTATACCACAATGTTACATAAAAATAAAACCCAAAAATAATGTCCTCAGCTAGATCAGCTGTTGCTGGCTTTTGTCGTCACTGGGTCAACAACTTAACAAATTAAAACGTCATATGGTCGCAATACCGCGTGCTGTTATCAACGTCCGATGACTCACCGACTCGGCAGGTCGCGAGAGCGAGTGACGCGTATTTCACCGATCAATAAAGTTCTTATTAAATACACTTTACCGCAGGTGGAGACTGGAGAGGATATTATAATAGGCTTGGTGTATATTATATTGGCATCGATAATAACTATAGTTCTAACTTCAGTATATGGTTAGAACAGTGTATTCTTTATAGTTGGCAAAACTGAAAGTCACGTGGTACCCGATCAAGGCACGAATTAACCCGAAAAGATGTTGATGAGGAAGATGGCTTGACTACCCGAGATTGAGATATTTTGGGTCGGAGAGTGTTCAATATTAATTATGGTTCAATATATATAGGGTTTTTATAACTGGATTTTCTTACATCTACTATTATATATCTAAACAGTAGGTTTGTGCAGTACCGAATAGTAACTGAAGCTGCTGATGCAATTTCCTCTACTGAAGATCGGTTACTGTAAGCTGTAGGCCTAAGCAAGACAGCATACACACTAAATTCGTGCATTTATTTATTTAATAGGCATTAATTCATTTGACTGCTTATTTTAACACTACCGCCCTATCTCGACTAGCCTAGGACGTTCAGAACATGTTAATCTGTGTGCACTACGTGGTACGGAAATGGAAAGTGATGGTCCTTCATGCGTGCGACTACTTCCGGTGTATCTGCTACGGTGATTGGTGAAGGTAGCGCGTCCATTGCTAGACTACACGATACACGATACACTGACTGTGGCTGTGCCTTGTACGAATGTTCACAGTTATTACTTTGAACTGCTGTAAATGTCACTATTTCAGGCCGTAAATACGATAATCACAGAAAACCAACTAAAATATTAATTTACTAACATATTCTCTTCTCGTTCGTTCTTCTTAATGTTTGCCTTATCCGTATCTTAGTCATATTATTTATACACTCGTTTATGAAGTAGAATAATACTGGAAAGTGGAATCTATTCATTATTATTATATCAAGGGCACTAGCAACACCGAAAGACAACATTGGAACAAATGAATTGAACTGATGGACAAACAATCAGCTGTCAAAACAATAAAATTGCAACCATAAAAATAAAAACATGTGTAGCAATAGTAACTGCTCGCCATTTAAAACTTTGAATGATGGACAACGACTAAGTGAAAGTTTTGTTTGTGTATTTGTTTTGTTTTTTGTTTTGTTTTCCAAAATCAGAAGAAATTATTTTTTGACAGCTTGTTGTTTGTCCATCGATTCAATTCATTTGTTTCATTGTTTTTTTTTGGTGTTGCTAGTAGCCTATTGTATGCGTGTGAACCACATTGCAACACTATAAATCTGTCCTGCAAAACAATAAATCTTAACATAACTGCTTTTTGTATGAGTAAAACATCATTTAACCCTACAAAGTACTTTGAATCATGTTTCAGAAGCACTCTCTTCTTCTACCAATGAGTAAACACTAAACTAGTAATACAAAGTTGAGAAATGTAAGTTTGGAAACCTCATGGGAACGCTCGTCTCGTGGTTTCTTGGTTGTGTGAACCCAAGGTCCTCTTGATCTCCGCCTAGCGGAGGCTCGTCGAACTCCCAACACATAAAAGAGAAATTTTGATAGAATATATAATGATTGAAGATTATAAAATATGATGATTTTTCATTTTTAGGAGGTAATTCTTTTTGACAGATCACTTCAATTGTTTTCTTTCACATTTCTCCCATTTGAATAACATGTGGACTGCGACGACCTAACTTGGGAGTTCGACGAGCCTCCGCTAGGCGGAGATCAAGAGGACCTTGGTGTGAACCTAGCAAGTTCAAGATGTATGTCTTGTTACACTTTCAGCCGGTACGTTGCAAATACGGAGACAGAGTGTCAAAGCATCTACATTAAGGCTGTATGTTCAACTACTTTGCGGAATACCCAATTTCGGTCTGTTTAAATAATTGCAATAAAATGCTTTTAAATTGATTGTCCCAAAAGAAAATCAAAATATATCATTATATGAAGAATTTAATGTTCTTTCTTATGATTTTTTTTTTATTCCAATAAATATTACCGTTTTTTAGATGTTCTTCATTAGGTGTGAAAGGTGTCCAGCAACATCACATTACAAAAGGTAATTATGAACATCTGAAAAACGGAAATATTGATTGGAGCAAAGAACCATTCATAAGAAAGAGCACACTCAATTCTCTACAGAATGACATATTTTGATTTACGTTTGGGACAATTTAAACACATTTTAAAGTAATTTTAACTAACCAAAATCGGGAGTTCCGCACTGGTACAGATTACTTTTGGCCAGTGGCCGCACGGAACATGATGTAGGTTGGAGGACGTATCTAAGTAGCTCTACTACGAAATACCGTATGAAACAAAGACAAATCAAATCATCTCTGCTCCTTCACAAGTAAATAGTCCAATTTCCGGTCCGTATCTCGATCACGAAAAACAAACAATCTTCGAGGAAGAATGATGAAAAAAGGTAACAATTCAATTTGTCAGCTTTAAATTGGACAACACAAATTGCTGAACGGATGAAAGCTCACTAAGCTTCAAGTTCGTGTTCAACTGTGGAACGTTGTAAGTATTTGCCTAATGGCTTAAACAGAGACAAGAACCTTCAAGCTACGGGTTAAAATAACACGTGAAGTATAATCATGAGTTATCACCTTACTCAGTCAATATTGTAGGTTATACTAAACCTTGAATGAGATGTTCTTATAGCCTTAAGGGGCAACGTTCTTGTGAGAATATGAAACATCTCACTTCTATGCTTATGTATTTCTAGTGCTTACGGCATTTTGTTGGAGTGTAATAAGTGACCCTTTAACAATATGTACACATCTATTTAAATTTTTTACTTATCTAGGCCATAAGACTCTTAATACAAGTTTTTACGAATTGAAAAATGTATGCTTTGTGTGCACTTTTGCCTTTGCGCCCCCCCTCCCCCTCCCCCCCGCCCCACTGTATAGCCAAGGCACAATAAGGGTGTTCGTGGGGAACGGTAATTAACTGCACTTTTCAGCCGGGTCTTTACGATAAGATTGCCCTAGTTGTAGATCGTGAAAGTTATTTCTACATATCTGCAACTTAAGACAGAATTCTTACAGTCAAAACTCTGAAAACAAAAAAACACATTTATGTCAATCTAAATATTTCAATCACGATAGTAAAATTAAAATATGTTATTATTAGGAAGGGAGCTCGACTGCCCGAATTAATCTTCTCCGACCATGCTCCATACCCTTGGTTGGTGCTTGTTCCGTTCCCCTACCCCGCCATTGACAGAGTGGAGATAAGAACTGAAGAAGCTAAGACATAGCATGTATATTGTGTATACTGTAATATGTCTGCTTACAAAATGATATTTTCTGCTTCAGTCAACGTCTCATTTCTCATACGCAGTACAAAACAGTTCCATGAGCATTTTAATCATATTATCATTCTTGAAAAAGAACACCGCCGATTTTGTCAAATTTGTTTTCCGTGGGATAAGAGATAATTTCGACGTAAATCCACGGCGGACGTTGATACGAGGTAGGTTAACGTGAAACGTAGTCCCTCGTGCGATGGGGAGAGTTAATAGAGACACTCTAACACAGTGACGTCACTCTATCAAGCCAGACCCACTGGAAGAAAGATGTTATTTCCGACAACTTATTATTTTTTATGACTGTATCTTCCACGGTGAAATAATATGGGGTTTTCGTTTTACCTATTTCATGGGTAAATCCTGTAATATGAATGCCTCGGCGGTTTAGACGGGAGACAGAAGTTTGGATGAATAAAAGTTGTTAAGCGAGATAAAACGACACCATCCCCCTACCCCTCCTATGTAAAATTCTGGTTCACTTACCGCAGCCAAAAGTTTTCCGACGGAGAAAGCTAGATAAATGCAGCCAGCCACAATCTTTTATACGGCGCTATTACATTACATATTATACAAACCCTAACATACTCTTTCGGGTTTAATTTAAATATGAGCAATCTGTTATAATTAAACAAGGCACTAATCAACTCACAGTTCAGAGACAGTACAAACTAAGAGATTTCTATAGATAAACTGTGCTTAAAGCGAGCGTTCGCAATAAGTACACATGGAAGTGGTGTTCAAAAACTGATACATAAATCAAGATTGTTTAGCAAAGGATGACATACTCGCCCCTCGGGAACACATTACTCGCCATATCAAGCCGGTACCAATTTCTCACATTATTATTATTAAAATTATTCGCTCCTACTGCATTTAGCTTAGTATTTTCCGGACTACTTACACATCCATATCTAATGCATACAATTAGGCACGATTATATTTCATATACAACTGGGAATAGTCGTTGGTTCAACAAAATCATTGAGATATTTTAGAAGTGGATGAATAAATCTGTAGTGAGAGTTCGGGGATACAAAGATCGCCTTATCAGAACAACATATGCCCGATAGAGATGTAAATTACATGTCGGAATAATAGTACACGTCTAACTCTAAGAATGGATTTAGATATTATAAGGCCACTCATCCGTGATGGAACTTCTCATAACTCTAAGAGTATTACATTTATGTGTATTTAAAATCATGAGTCTAATAATATTGAATGTATTATCAAAGTTATATAATATATACAATGGCATCATCAGGGTGAACAAATTACAATTATCACAGTGGGCAGTGGAATTGGCCAAATTAAACGCAAACACTGGACCAAAAAAGAGCGGCTGAATTGCAGAAAGATAAGAAATGTGAAAGTGAAGGCTACATCCTCGTTGAACAATTTAAATTCATACACAAACACTGAATTTCAATAAATATGTTTATTGAATGCATAAATTACGGAAGCCTAATAAAACATTGTATTGAAATTTTTTACAGAAATCGTGATTATATAATGAGTGTTTTATATATAATTAGATACCTGACAAAACATTGGTGTATTTTATTTTACACAAAATTTATAACAATCAATTATTTCACTTACAATTGTACGTCATCAACCGTTCTATATTGCATGGACGCTACACCCCAAGAATGTGTCTTTAATCACTGCTTCACGATTGTTATGTTACGACTAAAAACAAACAGTATTTATAAGAAAATAGAGAGGATGTTTTTCTTAGATAAATTACAATTAATAACGTGTTAACGACTATAACAACAATGTTTCCATCAACTTTAAAATTATGTGTTTAGTTGTTGGATCTCCTCGTCAACAGTCGAGTTGAGAGGCGGGTCCTGTTGTTTCGTGACTCCAAGCTATAAACAAGCCCATCATGATGATAGATGGCGTGAACGATACTCAATGTTAAATAATGAAGTATGGCCTAATCAAGTAGGTCTCATTTTGTTAATCACCTAAGAAGAAAAAAACTAGTTTAGCGTTTAAATGTTGCAACAGTTAGAGTTTGAGTGTATTGAGAAATTGTCTATAATATGCTTATTATTGACATTTAAAAATAACGTAGGGAAAAATAAAATTTTCAATATTTTGTCTAATACCAAAACAACACAACACAAAACAAGCTTTGCTGTTCACAGGCTATAAAAACGCCGTTGTGCTGTTTGGTCTGGATTTTGCAATTTATATCTTCCCAAGAAAATGCGTATTTGTATATTTACATAATATGATAATCAAATCAATATTTCAGTTTTCAGACGCCAGCAGTTGGCAGCTTGTGTTTGCTAGTGTTGAGATACGTATACCAGGAAAATAAAATGTGTATTTTTATCGTCTCTTTGTTTTCATTAATAGCAGCTGAGGGATTTAGGGAGGTTTCCCTTCGTGGTACATTTTATTATAGCAATGCATATTCATGAATAAAGCAGTGCTGCGCATTACTCGGAGTAACAACCAGGTAATATTTCCCAGCGTTATGCGATGTTTAACTCGCAATAAGTTTGACTTATCACTTGAAAACGAGGGACCACCCGTGCGTGGCTGAAACGTGTTGGACACCCAAGTGATGGATTTATATCGTTGTCTCATTGTTCCTCTTTCTATTGGATATATGCCATTAAAAAAAGTGCAAATCAATCTTGGTTCGGTTTTCGTGCTCTCTTCAATGGCGATTCAAATCAATAGCTGATAGCTGAAGCTAATGGTTATATAATAATCTATTGTGTTGTTTCTACTCTCATCCAATCATACGTTGAATTCATCGCAAGACTGCTTTGCAAGAAAGTGATGCGCTTACAGTAAACTGTGCATAGACCAACAATTTATAACTAATCCTGACTACCAGCACTCGGGCACATGCTCAATAGCAATAGGATAGGTATTGATGCCGAATTGCAAATATTTTAAGAAATAGTGTAAAATATGATATAATAGAACGGCAAGAGTTCAGCAGTACGTTGCTTAAAAGCAGGTGAGTACACAGTAACGTAGTTTAGATCTGATTCAGATGGAAAAAAAAAAAAAAAAAAAAAAATTATTTCAAAATTGCTTAATCAATAGAGATAAAACCATTTAAGTCCAAAATAACAAAATTATATTCTTAGTATTTAACAGGGAAAAATACCTCTAAGTCAAAAACCGCACACAATTTTAATTTATTTATTATATCACAAGAATTGGCTTTGAAATCTGAATCAACAGCGCACTGTGGTTTAGGAAGCCCTAAATACTGAATGCTGTGTTGTTTTATACATTATAATCAGTATTTTTTATATATAATTAATTTTATTACCAACTATCGAATAATCTTAATAACTACGCAAATGGTTATATTTCATTCAGTCTGTAGGGCTTACCAAAACACAGTGCGCTATTGATTTAGATTTTCGATTTCTTGTTGCAATCTTGAGATATAATTAAATAATGAAACTTTTCTGCAGTTTTTGACGTAGAGACTACCCTTCGCTCTTAACGGTGAAGGCCTATATATTTTATGTACTCCACTGATACTGAGAATTAGAGATTCCCTATTAAACTCACGATATTAACGAGCTACAAGAAGTGCGGTCGCCGTTGCATTTCATAATACACAGTCGGACAATGATCTTTACTATTTCCATCATCAAGGAGGAGTTAAATTACATTCCTCTTAATTGTAATAGTTATTCCATTAAGCGCGCATGTAATAATCAATACAGACATGTCACATGTACCAGTTATACAGTGATAATGAGAGTATGAATGAACGATGTAGTTACCGTGTATCGTATTGTTCTTAGCGTGGGAGAGTTGGGTAGTCGGAGTGGGGGTGGGGGTGGGGGTGGGAGTGGGGGTGGGAGGGAGGCGACTTCTAACTCTCTATACTCCATAGAATATCAGACTAGTAAGTTCCTACTTGATAACAACTCACTGTTTCCATTCTCAATGCATCGTGTTTATGTAATGAAGACTTCAAAGTTCTGCTATAGGAGACTCAATATCTGCTACTGGTACAAAAGTGGTTCCACCGCAACCTGGTGAATACTGACATATTAGACGTGTGAATAGAAAGCAAAAAGAATATCTCAACACTCATATTTAGCTTATTTCTAAGAAAGTTTAGTGAATATACACGTATATATCTTGCAACGGAGTTTACGGGTTCTTTTAATGTTCACATTGCAAGAGATGTTTACGCGAAATAAATGTTTCAACCTTTAAGGGGGTTTTAGAGAAGTGGATACTGTAAAATGCGAATGTTTCTATGAACATACACACGAATATTTCATATTTTACTTTTAAGACCCCTTCAACCGTAGAGTTCAACTCTCCAGGGGTCAGTTACTAATTTTGCTTGCTATGTTTTGAAAACGTATTTAATAGTCACAAACATGTAACATAATGTTTTGTAAGCAAACTGCGTTCATGCAATATCTCAAAATGATAGCAGTCCCCACTTCATTATGACCCATAGAAACGGCATAGAACCTCAGAGAAGAGAACCTGACAAATGAATATGTTTGCTTGGAGAAGAGAAGACGCAACTCGTATGGGTAACCACATAAGCTTTGAGCTGCAAGAACTTCAATTTAGTGGGACATGCTTTCAAGCGAACTGTCACACAGCATAACAAGACGTTAGTATAATCAAAAACGGCACAAAAAGTTCTAGAGCACTCGGCTCCAATATTAGAACATATACCCGTCTTAAATTACTTGGTTTAATTCCGTCGTCATATCCCTTTAATACAGAGGCCATTAGAGTCTTCCTTGATCAGGCTAATTAATGTAGAGTCACAGCTCGTCTTATCACTGGGCTTCGGCTGTGTCAGAATTATCCGTGCGGATCGAGCTGTGAATATCTCAGTGTCCGAACTATTAGTTAATTGTCAACCTACACGATCATGGAGCATTGACTGTTTTATGAAACGTGCAAAAAAACTAAAAAATATTCATTTTTTTTTATTTGTATTTAAAAAATAAATTGCTGTGATCCAAGATTTTTATAAATACCTCACTCGATCCTTGATGTCGTGTCTGACATGCCTACATTTAATTGAGTACGGTTCTAAAGATGGAAGTTGCATTCTTTAAAATTAGCAGCGACTTAATAATTCATACTAAAATATGATAAACTGAAGATATTCAAGCAATTACAATGATATATATTTGTATTATGTTGTGCATAGATGTTACTAACTAGACTCACTATTTAGACATTATTTTTAAATCGATATAATTTTTACCCTGTATATTAGAATTTTCACAAGAGTACACAGACTTTCATTGGGATATCAATCCTTAAAAACTATTCTATCAATGAATGAGTATTTTTTTAATTTTATTTACAATTAATTGTATATCTAGTTGAAATTAATACAATTAGGGATATCTACTTCAAGCATGTGCCCGTTAGAAGGTTAGGACAATTTTCAACATCAACAAATGCAAATAATAGGTGTGTAACTGGACATTTAAGCGAGATATCCCAATACATGATTGTGTTTACAATTTCTAAAGGACATATTGATCAACTACATGAAACAAATATCCAGAAATTGTATTCGAAAGCAAAGTTAAAGGGGATGTTCTGTTATCAAGCAGTTCTACTGCTTGCTGTTCAGTGAGAGAGGTCGGGTGGTCTGTATATTCTTAACACGTCAGTTGTCACTATTTCTCTCAATACTTCGTCCTGTACCGTTTTTAGATGTACTACTTACATGCATCTGTACGTTCACTAGTAAGAACATTAGCATAAAAATGTACAAACAATTTACAGTAACACATTTTCCGAAGACTGATTCGGAGGAGGAATGAGGAATGAGGAAGGATTGGAAAGAATACTCCGAAAATTCACCAGTATTTTAAGTACTTCACATTCGTTAGAGTTTTATATTTGTGTGGTGATTTAACATTTAATTCCGGGTCAAACAGTATCCCCGCGTATTACATATAAAAATATGTTATATTTTATTTTCTCTTTTATGAAATTTTTGTTATGTAACAGTATTTGTGCTCAATGACGAAAAGGAGGCATTTTACGCGATTTGAGCTCACTTCCATTTGTTATATACGCCCATTTAAGATAGTATTACTATAAACAGTAGAAATTCATAAATTATTATGTTATCTTTTACTATGTATTTTATAAAACTATTCTTATGTTACAAAGAATTGGTGCTCAATGACAAAAACGAAGCATTTTACGCGATTTGAGCTCACTTCCGTTTGTTATATACGGCCATTTAAGAAAGTATTATTATAAACAGAAGAAATTCATAAATTATTCCAGTGGTTCGGACGTTGACCGGTATTCTCTATTTCCTCCCCGACATCGAGCCCTACTGCGTAATTAGTACTTGTCACAGTACAAGTGTTGATGACGTTGTCGACTGTCGGACGCGCGTTACAGCTGGGATGTCCGCTCGAGTGGTAACGGTCGGTAAATCATACCAATACTCGCCACTCTACACCAACCATCGCATTTATTGTTTCACAAGCCCTCCACTTGAATGGCGGTGTATAGACAAAAGGGTTCACAATCTACCTAATTAGAGTGTTGTATAGTGTATTGCCGGTGAGAGGAAGAGTTTTAATTATTTTTTACGTCCTATTGTTGTCCCGGGTTCACTGCTGACCGCGGGTCGAGTTTCCTCGTTGCCAACGCGATAGGATTTCCACCGAAAACCAATTTCCCCCAAGCTAGAACGGTTTTTGCGATCGTATCGTATCGAGCGATCGTTTTGTGTGGAGGTCTTCGCGACGGCAAACTGGCGAAAACTTTCAACTTCGACGACGAAGTGAGTGTCAAAATAGATATACGAACATGTGCGACATGACAACAAAGTTGGACGTATTGGTGCACAATGCTGTAAAGAGAGACGCACGGAAACAAGAAAACTGTTAGATTTTTTGTTACTCGTTTTGTCTCCCTAAACATTAATTAACAATTTAAAAAAAAATAATAATTTATTATTGAGGGCATTGATGAGTCACTGAATGTTATTCTATGATTATGAATTAAAATTATGATAATATACTGTTTCACTAGATCACCAAGCAAAACAGCACTTCACTGGCTTAGACAAAGTTATAACAATTAAAGTTACCAATCAACGGATTGTTTGTCTGACCAAAGATTACTGAGTGGTCTGACCTAAATGACTGTGATGTCACAGATCCTTACCTATGGCTACTTAAATCTTCACATATAACCATGTTAAATAACAATACACAAGTATAAAACGCTATATTTTAGGTCCTGCCAATGTTATAATTTACATTTTTTATTGCTTAACATTGTTATACGACGTTTCTAAGTTATATGTCTTACTTGAAACAACAGTAGAATGTTTAAAATTATCTTGTTTAAATAAAATTAAATATAAATAAATTCGTATTTATAGAGTCTACCCAACAAGACTGATTTTCAGTGTGGGACTTTAATGTAACGCGACCAAACCAACCCTGTAGGCTCCGAACACCATTATCGAGTGAGCGCCGATAACCAATCAAAGATCTATATTTCAAATATTAGACCATGTTTCCTCGTATCGTGCATCTGAAATTCATAGTCACCGTCTACAAAAATGCTGACAACGGGCTAATATAATCTACAATCGTTACGTTAGTTTTAATTAAGTGGTATGGACAAACGTTTTGAAGCTCTCATTTGAGTGAGTTGAGGTAATGAAGACATTGAGTGTTTAAGGTTTTTAAAGCATTTAGATCTGCTCAAACCTTCTTTCTTCTATTTTTACGTCAACAAATGCCACTGTTCAAATAACGTCACAATATGAAGAAAACATTGGCCATTTCAAACTTTGCAACAATTAATGTCAAACTACATTTCCCGTTACGAGCATTAAAATATACATTTCTAATTTGTTTAGCACAAACATTTTACATCTGTGTGCGTATTGTGTTTAGTATTATTGGTGGAGGTGCCGGGTTGCTCGATGGAGACATATTCGCCCTAGTAAGTAGTATTATTAAGTCTCCGCGTCACCAATTCTGGAAGCTAATCTGAAATATTATAATATTCTTTGAATCCAGCTCTGCCCTTTAGTAACAGTTTATTACGTCAGAATACATAACAAATTATATTCTATAATAATTAGAAATATTGTCTTGTAGGAAACTTTGCTGTAAGATAATGAGCAGCGTAATTCCTCTTTAGGTAAGTAACTCAATCAATACGTTAGTGTATGTGGTCTTGTAAGGAAGGAATCCCCAAGGGATGTTATTAGGACTCAATATGTGCATTCGTGTTATATCACTGAAGGCAACCTTCAGTCAGTATTACCGGTATCCGGTATCGAACCGTAAACTCTCGGGAGATAAATGTCGATGTTATACTGAGTCTCCAATATCTGCAACGATCTCTGATGTGTATCGCTCATCGTATGCTTTTAAAGCTCTTAAAGCTTAAAGTCTGCGATTTTTTCTAGCAATTCACTTCTTGGTAATAGCGTACGTGGAAATAATCTTTTGATGGCACCTTTCCAACTAAATGCGATTTTATTTTTCACTTTGAGTATATATGGTGCAGGAACTTGTCAACTCATTTCTTTGTTATTTGCACATTCGAGTTCCGGCCTATTGTTCCAGAAAACTGTGTGTCACTTAATGTCGGTAAGCAAATTTCAAGAGGTACTAAACATCCTTACTAAGTTCGTAATGCGAACAAATTGGCCAAGACACAAAAACACCGAATGTTCTTTACTTTCTTTTCCCGGACTTTGTTTAAACACCCTGAAAGAATACATAACGACCACTGGTGAATTAAATGGTTGTAATTACGGTCATTAAACCACTATGCGGACTTTCCTCTGAGCAACTGAGATTATTATTGTTCAGCACTCCTCCTAAGAAGGCTAAGGCCGCTCCAGCCACTATTTCGTTTAAATAGATATCCATTAAATAAGGCAATTGTGAAGAGTGATTTTTAAATATGGCGAAATGACATGTAAAAAATAAACAAATGCACGTTTATGATAACGCATACCCTCAATAAATCGTACATTCACGTAATGGGAGACTATTATTGGCGAGCAAAATTAAAAGTGTAAAAGTTCATACATTGATATCTTGGGCAATGTTTTGAATACGAATTGTTCATCCGCCTCTACGAACAATAAATTACTACCGTTTTCCGAAACACTATTCTAGTACCACAGACTGTTCCAAACGTCATCAAATAAAGAAAAACAAACGTGATTATTTAAATTAAAACACAAATATGAACTTCACACACACTTGAATGTAAACGTTAATTTAAGGTGTGCAGTGTGCAAACGTTGTACTTGTTTTATTAACCATCAACCGGAAGACATCTGTGTGTAACGTTTGTGACCTCATTACATCTTACGTGTCCGCCATGTTTTGGGAGAGTACATTTAGTCGGAGGCGCAGACCTATCTAAACCGTTCGAGAATACAGTGTTTTAATTATGTCATAATAATGCTAAAAACAATTTAAATAATAATGACATTACCCTATAGATTACTAAGCACTACAGACTTATGCTGTACACTTCTTTAATAATTATCAGTATAGAGTTTGTTGGTTTGATTGAATTTTGATTACGGATTAAACAAAATATAACTGCTACCGTATACTAATTATAATATTAAAACATTAATCACTCAGTTTTTTAGTGCATACAATGTTTTATGTTTGTTTTTTGCTTTTTGAAGATCACGTAGCATTCTTGAGATAGTGTTCGTGTTAATAATTTCGTGTTGTTATACTTCTGTAAGTATCCATCCAACATAACATGACAGTTGCTTCAAGACACAGTTTCAACGTTTTTAGGCTACCGAGAAATATTTAAAAAAACATCAAGCTCGAAAGTTCCTGCGAGTTTCATGAAGAAGACTGAGGGAGATGTCTGGAGGGATAAAGTTACGAGCCCATTCCGTAGACAGTATAGATTCTTTGTCGATCTGGAGTGTTTAGTTATTCAGTTTCGTCGTATGAGCCCGAGAAACACAATGTGGCACACTGGGGCGTCAACAAAGCCATCCATACTTTGCCATGAATAACTTATTCTACTGCAGAAACCCCAATGCTCTGCTGTGCTGCATGACACATTATTTATATTAATAGTAGACAGGCTTAGTATAGAGAGCGCTGCACAAGTTTTGAATAACGGACGCAATTTCAGAAAGCTCTACGTTTAAAACAGAGACATTAACGAAACTTGCCACCGTTTCGGATATCTGGCAAAGTCTTGCCTCAACTTTACCAATTAGGTAGGGTATGAGTTTTAATAAACACACTTTTCTGTTTTGTTTCAGTTTCCGTTCAAACAAGGTCAATAAATTATTAATTATTGTTCTTCATAGTTCGATTGGTAGACTTGCTTGTTCTGTAGTCCTGTAGCCAGATCCTGCACATGCCTGCATCGTAAATAAAGCAACATCACAATGCCACGATCCATCAATTATGACAGACAACGTTGACAGTAAAGAGCCAACGATCAGAATAATTATGTGATTGCCTGTGGGATATTTATGAGCGTACTTCGGGCGCTCAACGAAGGGTTGGAAAACAGTTTATGATCCCCGCCCCAACCGGCTCATTACTTTGTAAATTACTCTCGCCCGGTCGAGTAGAACGCTCTGAACTTAATGAATTATCTAAACATTTCCTATTAAACAAAAGATGATTCAATTATCCTAAGCTGACTGTTGTAAACTTAGCTCGCGATTGTAATAACGCTTGGCTCATTTATTATATTAAATGTACAATACCCTCAAAAATAAGTCCAACTCAGATTTAAAATGCTTCTTTGTAAAGTACAGTTCGTATAAGATGTGTGTAAGCAAAATAAACACTTTATTACAAAATTTATTACTTAACAAGACTAGAGCAATAGTTAAATAATGTAAAGTCTTTCTAAAATAATATGAACAAAAAAAATGTTAAGCCGTATGAGAGAGAGGAAGAGAGAATATTAATAATTTTAAGAATAATCACGTTTTGCAGTAAATGTAGAAATGGAGTAAATGGAGAAATCTCAATTTGAATTGTACGTTATTGTCCGAAAAGTGACATCAATAATAAATATCTCATCCAATAATTATTAGCACTACGCAATTTATTGGCTTTTCTATAACATCTACTGGTTTCGTAGCTCTGGCGGTGAAAACTTGATACGCTATCAACTAACGTAGGCACATAAATCTTTCCCGATGAACACTTTCGACAGAGTATACACAAATCGTTGGATCATTCTCTAAGCCCAAATATGTGGTCTAGAACGTGTCTAGCAGGCAGAGAAGGGACTTACGCGTTCGAGTTACTGAGACAAGTAGGCTGTATATATATAGGCGTGAACTGGTGGCCTCGCTTTACGGACACCGCAACTCAGTGACAATATTCGTGTAGACAGTAGAGAGACCTTTAATAGATCCATTAATAGATCATGGAGTTATATTACGAGAGTACTATTATAAATCCATGAATAGATTATGTTGGATTATCCAATTATTGAGTGGCTTTACATACAGTGACAATGAAACCTTAATAGTGTTACAATGACATGTAACACGTGCAATATATATGTCCACAGTGACAATGTAATCTTAATAGTGTTACAATGACATGTAACAGGCGCAATATATAAGTCCACCTGCCTTGCGGAGCACCCAATTTTGGTATGTTAAAATTTCTTAAAAAGAACACTAAATTCTCTACAGGATGACATATTTTGATTTATATTTGGGACCATTTAAACACATTTTAAAGAGCAAAATCGGGAGTTCCGCCGCGGTTAGGTGGACATACAGCATTGAGTTTTTCCTCAGTCGTAAAAGCAAATGCTGGGATTGAGTCATACTATCAGCCCTCGGACATTCCTTCCCAACTATCCAAACACCATAATAACCTAGTTAGTCACCTGAAGTGGGGCACATCAGGTAAAGCTGGTGTGCACCCTGTAACGGGTATTCCTACGAAAGTTATTATACAGCATTAAATTAACGTTTCTCAGATAGAGAAGATAGAGAAATGAGAGTTGATAAGTAAATCGGAAATAAAAGTATAAACTGATAAGCTACATTGATTATAAACTAAAAAATATGGGCACCTAAGCACTTGATTTCATATTGTATCTATGAAATAGATATATTTTACGCGTGAAACTCTACTTAAAAATTAAAGGTACATTTGTATGAAATCATTATGTTATTTCCTCTTGTTTTCTTGCGTGCTGCCAAATAAGGTGCATGTGCGTAATTTCTCTTTAGAAAATATGTTTGAGTGTGCAGTCAATAAATAAAATATATTTATTTTTGTTCACTAATAGTAATGAAAGTAAAAATGATAGTAATAATAACAAATCTATTTTAGTAAATAACGAGTTTTCTCATATATATGCATCATAGAAATTCATCCGAATGTGCTTCAATTGGTGTATGACAAGCACGATGTGGGATGTAAGGCTTTTCAACCAACAGCCTGTAAACCAAGGCGCTGACAACGTTCGACTTCAAAGCTCGTACTTCGATTCCCATGCTTTACCTCTACCGTGCGATTAAACAGGGCCAATTTGTGCTCTGTTTCCAAGTTCCAAGTTCTCCCTCCCCCCCCCCCCCCCCCCCTCACATCGTTGGCACAGACAAACATCTTACTTGGCAGCTCTTCGAGGTGATTCAAGTTAGTTGTGAACTTTTTACGAAGTGTCATAAAACTGTGCTGCCCGTTGTCGGGGTGCGAATGAATCAGGAGGGAGTGACACGTGATCAGAATATCTTTCTGATTGTAGACGACGGTGGTAGGGTAGCCCAGTGGAGACGAGACGACCAGCTGACGACGCCCGCGTTGTAAACACCGTTTGACGACGTGTTTGCGATAGAGATGTAGGCCAAAACACTCGGCATCCCTCACAGTACAGGCAGATTTTTTATTTCTTTAAATGTAAGGGTGATTATTAATTGTTTGTTTATACAAAATAACTTGTATATATAGCGTATCCAGGAACTGGGAAGGGGGGGGGGGGGGGGGGGTTCAACCCATATTATAGAGAGTGGAGCCGAAAAATAATTGGGGTTCCAGGGGGCTTGCCCCCCGAAAAAATTCTCGTCAAGGTCATTTTAGTGCAAATCTGTGAGTTTTACAGCGTCCAACTAAAACAAGATTACTCAGTTTCTGGACACATTTTTTCCTTAGCACCGCTAATAAAAGGAACCTCAATCAATAATTTGCATATTTTCGTATTGCTTTTGCTTTTAATTACAACAATATACAATAATTATAAAGTAAAACTAGTCCAGCATCACAGTGTCGAAAATCATAGTCCTGTGCAATTTCGAGGAAAGAGTATGGCACCATATACCAATGTGTTCATAAGGTTTCACAGTATTTAGCGCACTTTGGTGCCAGAGCGATATCCGCGACTGGGGGCGGGGGCGGTGCCCCCAATTTTGACTACGCATTGCATTGAATATCGCTCAATTACGGCCAAACGGTTGGTCTGACAACGAAAATGATGATTATAAAATATATTTGTGTGTAATTGATAAATATTTCCTTGTCACAATTATTCATGTACGGTACATAGTACGAAAGTTATCGTCAATTAAGTATAAAATTAATATATTCTCAATATATAAAACCATGGGACAACCATATATTATCAAAACATTACAAACACATTCATACACGTATAGAAATGTCAGAGTGTTGCCATATCGGTGATTTTTTTTCATAATTTTATCTTCAAGCGATTGGTATTAGTGAAGTATTAAAGACAAGAATGCGTGGGGCTTTTGTGCGCCCGCTAAACACATGTGTAATGCATAGAAGCATTGGCAATCAAATTATTGTACTATTTTGAAAGAAAAGTACACTTATATCTTCGTTTTAGCTTGTAAAATAATAATTTGGATGGTGCCAAGCTCCAAAATTAGGCGTTTACAAGTTATACATAAAAACAAAATGGCCGACTCTCATGAGGTTTTGCCTATTTATCTTCACAATCGTGCATTTTTTGGCAAAACTTAATATGACAAAAATTGTTTCTAGTAAAATTCTACACACATATGATACTTGGATATTTTCATAGGAAGTACTACTTACGTACAAATTTAATTTTTGTATGTGTGCATCTGAACTCAAATGTACAAAACTTGGCTCCCGTTCGCTTCTTGATGAAGCAACTGTGACCTACGGGAGTGTTCTTAATTTCTTCTTTTAAGCTCATCAAATTATAATATTGATGGTGCCAAGCTCCAATGATAGGCGTTTACGGGTTGCATGTGAAAAACAAAATGGCTGTCACTTCAGGTGGTTTTGGCAATTTATCTTCATAACCGTACTATTTATGACAAAATCTAACATGACAAAAAATATTCCTTGTAAAATTCTACATACAATTCGTATTCAAGTATTTTCATATGATTTACCATTTACCTACAAATTTAGATTTGTGTATGTTAATCTGTACTCAAATGTACAAGCATTGGCTCCCCTGGGCTTCTTAATGAAGCAAGTATGGACTATGGGAGTGGGCTCAATCTCTTCCTTTTAACTTATAGAATAATAATTTCGATGGTGCCAAACTCAAGTATTAGGCGTTTAAGAGAAACACGTAAAAAAAAAAAACATTTTAGTACTAATTAACATGAAGAAATGTTAATTTTTAGGTTAATAGTAAGTCCTATAAAAATATGTAAATATCATATATGTGTGTACAATTTTACAAGAAATTATTTTTGTCTTATTACATTTTGTCATAAAACGTACGGTTATGACGGTAAATTGGAAAAACTACCTTAAGTGGTAGCCATTTTGTATTTTACGTGTAACTCGATAATTCCCCATATTTAAGGTAGGCACCGTCACAATTATTACTTTATAAGCTATAAAGAAGAGATTGAGCTCACTCCTATACTTGCTTCATCAAACAACCGACGGATGTACATCTGAATACACCCTATTGGCGGGCATTTTGTTTTTTGCGTGTTTCTATTGAACGCCTAGTACTTGAGTTTCGCAACATCAAAATTATTATTCTATATGTTAAAAGGAAGAGATTGAGTGCACTCCCATAGTCCATACTTGCTTCATTAAGTAGCCCAGGGGAGCCAATGCTTGTACATTTGAGTACAGATTAACATACACAAATCTAAATTTGTAGGTAAATGGTAAATCATATGAAAATACCTGAATATGAATTGTATGTAGAATTTTACAAGGAATATTTTTTGTCATGTTAGATTTTGTCATAAATAGTACGGTTATGAAGATAAATTGCCAAAACCACCTGAAGTGACAGCCATTTTGTTTTTCACATGCAACTCGTAAACGCCTATCATTGGAGCTTGGCACCATCAATATTATAATTTGATGAGCTTTAAAGAAGATATTAGGATCACTCCCTTAGGTCACAGTTGCTTCATCAAGAAGCGAACGGGAGCCAAGTTTTGTACATTTGAGTTCAGATGCACACATACAAAAATTAAATTTGTACGTAAGTAGTACTTCCTATGAAAATATTCAATTATCATATGTGTGTAGAATTTTACTAGAAACAATTTTTGTCATATTAAGTTTTGCCAAAAAATGCACGATTGTGAAGATAAATAGGCAAAACCTCATGAGAGTCGGCCATTTTGTTTTTTATGTATAACTTGTAAACGCCTAATTTTGGAGCTTGGCACCATCCAAATTATTATTTTACAAGCTAAAACGAAGATATAAGTGTACTTTTCTTTCGAAATAGTACAATATTATGATTGCCAATGCTTCTATGCATTACACCTGTGTTTAGCGGGCGCACAAAAGCCCCACGCATTCTTGTCTTTAATACTTCACTAATACCAATAGCTTGAAGATAAAATTATGAAAAAAAATCACCGATATGGCAACACTCTGACATTTCTATACGTGTATGAATGTGTTTGTAATGTTTTGATAATATATGGTTGTCCCATGGTTTTATATATTGAGAATATATTAATTTTATACTTAATTGACGATAACTTTCGCACTATGTACCGTACATGAACAATTGTGACAAGGAAATATTTATCGATTACACACAAATATATTTTATAATCATCATTTTCGTTGTCAGATCAACCGTTTGGCCGTAATTGAGCAATATTCAATGCAATGCGTAGTCAAAATTGGGGGCACCGCCCCCGCCCCCAGTCGCGGATATCGCTCTGGCACCAAAGTGCGCTAAATACTGTGAAACCTTATGAACACATTGGTATATGGTGCCATACTCTTTCCTCGAAATTGCACAGGATTCCATTTGATGCTGGACTACTATTGAAATACTGCCTATTGATACTGCTATTGAAATGTAAACGGTCATTTTCCATGTTTCCTTTGCAAAAGGGGGGGTTTTTGTCCCCCCCCCCTCCCCCCCGTGTATACACCACTGTATTACCATGTATTACGTAACAACTAAATAGTTTTAAGAAAACAAAGACACTTAGATCCGAACTTCATCAAACAGCAACTATTTCCTGCAAACTGCAAACAACGCCCGCTAAGATTTCTTTTGTACAAGCTCAAACACCTTTGAGAGCTGTCGAATAAAGTACTTCAGCCTTTACTAACGAACTACTGGAAGTGGATAAAGTTTTACAAAGAAACGGCTTTATTTACACCGTCATGAAAGAACGTCTAAGAGTGCACTGTACACGCAAGAACACCCCCCTGGGATCAAACATTCGCGTTCACCTTATGCGTGACATTTTAAAGGCCACGACTCGACTACTGGCAATAATAAAACTACGAGAAACTACCACTTCACTCAACTCAAGTCACGCTTTACAACATTGAAGTAGCTGTAATAATAAAAACACAAACTATATTATTATATTTTTACTCAACATGGCGTCGCGACATCTGTTAGAAAGTGACCGAACTTTGTTGTTGAAAGAATTCTGTACCATGGCGTTAAGGCCCCACCACAATTGTCGGTATCGTAATCTTAATCTGGATCGCAATCGTAGAAATAGGATTTACCATTTCAATCCATTACGACGATACGATTTGGTTGTGAACAGCGTCATAAGAACGAGGTTAATTCTTTCGCGGTTTTCGGATACCGATCACGATCACGATGCCGACAATTGTGGTAGGGCCTTTAGTATCGTATTCGCGTGTAGTTGTTTTAGAGTTCAGTAGAATGAGGCCTAAATTTAATTTAACAGCTCTCTTAGCTCTTTCAGCTGTTCTTATTGATCTCCCGTAAAAGGCCAGCAAATACCGACGATTGAGAGGGGAAATTTAATTATCATCTGGCAACGCAGTGAGAGCGATTGAAAAAAAAACGAAAACTCATCCAATAATGACGTGAATGAGTTTTTAGAAATAACCTTACATTGTCCACTCGAGTCCTTTTAGAAAAAAAAAATGTTTTTTCTGCTATTTGTTTCTTTTTGGGAATGTTAAACAAAACTTTGCCAGTCAGTGACAGCAGTCATATATTGTTTCAGAACTTCGGTCATTACAAAAGAGATCATATTTTCTTTGCTACACTCCAAGATACACGCAATCAAGCTTGCGTGTATTTCTCTTGTTCTGAGTCGAAGCTGGTGGTTGTAATTTTAAAAGTTATTTGGGCCGGAAGTGTCGCTTGAGAATACTTCATTTAACGGCAGCAACAGCATCTTTGAAAACTGAACATAACTTGTTATATTGTGCAGTGGACGCTAAATAAAACAATAATCACAAGTATACGGTTAGGTGGAAGGAAGGTGGATCTCAACTATTGAAAACACCCGAAATAAAAGACAGTAATATTTTTAGAACTATACATAATTTTTAAAAGTGGTTTTTAACCAACATTTCGTTTCCTAAGAACTAAAAACTGGATTAACAAAATTTCAGATATTGCAATCATTAACGATTACCATTAGAGAAACTAATTAATAATTCTTTAATTGTATTTCTATATAACAACCGCAAATGATGATAAGTAGCCACTTTTTCAACATTGTGATCAAGATATTACGAAAACACTAATTTTTCTCAGGTTTAATAGTGAGACTACTCCTCATTCATTCCAAATTCCAACGTATCACAGAGCAACACTTCCAAAATGTCTTCTTTATTTCTTCACGGACGCCAGCAGCATAATCGTCTGAAGCTCCGCTAACCCACCACTGAAACTAACAACCACTTGACATATTTCAAGCCACACTACCGCACAAGCGTAAATTACCTGAGGTGGTGTGGGTGAGGGTATAGGGTTGTCCTAATTTACTGTTAATCTGCGAATGGCTCTAGGCCGGAAGAGGTCCTAGTAGAGATATGGGGTTGGGGTCGGTCATCATTTTCAGCGAGAATATAATATGCTAAAGGAAACCAAGGCTGTGGAAGTACAGTTTGTACCAACACTGTATTCTGTATATCTATATTAAGTTTCATTAAATTTTAAAATCCAAATCAAGGTCTATGCGTATATACGAATGAGGTCTACCGATTGCCTGTTGGGAAAGCCTACATCGTTGTTCATTGTCAGTCAGAACATACATTTGTGTGTTTTAATTTAAAGCCCCCACTTCGTGTGATATGTCACATAAGCCATCTCATTAGAGGTGACAACTGACAAATGATTGGTTGCCAATATTCGAATAGATTGACGGACATTTAATTGTTTATTTAGAACTATCTCAAACTATTAAGCAAAAATAATTTTTACAAAATCGAACAATAATATAAATGTTTAATAAGAAAATAAAATATTTCATACTTTTTTTATTTCATGAACAAATATAATGTGATTTAGAATCACGATTATTTCGGTTAAATAATTTTACACGTCAAAATATAAGTTAGAGTACGCGGATATACAAACTCGTAGTTTTCTTGGGTATTTTCAGAGCCTAGTCGAGATGAAATTTGCTACTGTTCGGTACACTTTAATCCCCTACAGACAAAAATATAAAAACAATTCTTTCAGTGTGTTTGAACTGTCCGTGAAGTGGAGTAAAACCTAACAGAGAAGAAAAATGTTTTCTCAAGAAATAAAAACTTCTTGTTGGGATCTAAAAGACGGTGGAACAAGAGTTGCTACTCCAGCTGCCTCAAACAAACACTTTGTATGGTTTTCACCAGTACCGGCGTCACTAGGTCACGTTTTAATGCGACCATGTTTAATCATTGTTCGGTTAATGTTAAGTGACTCATTTGTCATGTGAGTGCATTCCTCCTTATAATGCAGAAGGTCCATCCAGACTTCAACGGGGTATTTTAACCTAAGCTTTTGATTAACAGACACATACAACCGTACACGTAAACGGTGACTTTGGAACCGTCATATACACTACAGCCTTACAACGAGAATCACATATTTGGAGAGTAACAGTTAAATGACTGTATGATAATCTTCAATAATTACAATTATGTATCTTTATTGGCGTAATATCACTGTCGCTAACACTGCTTCTTATCTTGTCAGTTGTCCATCTTTGTAAATTGTAACTCCATTGACACTTAAACATAAAATGTTTTTAAAATGTTGCTTGCTGTAGGAATCAATAAATTAGAACATGTTCTGATAGTTGGTATATACAAAGGCTGTTTTTAAAGGCGCTCAGCAACCACCGTGTGATTGATAAATCCTTGTAGCTCGCCTTTAGTCATGAGCTGCTAGTAATAGAAATCAAACTCACAACATTTTGAATTCGAGTATCATATTAGAGCACATATTCTTGCACTTCCACTGAGTTATTCACTTCTACTGTTCAACCCGCGCGAAACTGCTCTCAAACGTGCAGCACTCAACGGCAAAGCGTATTCATAATGTTAAAACGGTGCGAACGCTTCAAAACCTGCATTGTATAATGAGCTAGACATTTTCAAATTCATTTCATCAAATTCAAATTCAATTTATTCCAAGTATTGTAATCGTTTCGGCTGCTGAACATTTTCATGGTTAGGATTTAATTATCAGTTCCTGAGTGAGTAACCAAAATGACAACATTTTCGTTTAGAACGTTAGAATATTTGCCCCGAATTGAACATAAATTCGCTTATTTTCTTCCCCTGTAACTGGTTTGTTGTTTCTTGGGAAAGTCGTATTTATTGTCATAAAAATAAATACTGGGGAAGACAGGCTAAGGGGCAGACTCGTTTATTAATTTAATCAGCAGTTATAAAATATTGGTTGTCGCTAAATACATCGCAGTGATAAACAAACTTTTAGAAGCTATTTTAAACTTAGTCTAAGCCAGCCCGAATCAAAGAGAGCCCAGGAATTACGGTGCCCAGAGAAACGAGACTACTGTAAAGTTAATTTGAAACGACATTTCCTCGCATTACTATTGAAACATGGATGTGTGCGAGTGGCATGGGCTAAAGGAGCAAGGCTACAACATCTCAAGAAATTGTGGGTGGGTGTTTGGTCACTTAAAAGCTATGTTTTACTATATCCCCACATGATATAGAAAATAATAACTTTTGATAAAACAAAGAGTGAGTTTATTTGTGACGACTCAATGAACATTAACGTTCTTGTTTCTACCCTTCATTGGTTGTATTCGTGGTCATCATCAATAAGAATGTAGCCGTTACAAGGGTAATACTGTGCAAGTCCCCCCCCCCCTCCCCCCACGTGACGTGTTAGCTACTGCCATACATAAAACATAACTTCAACCATGTTTTAGAGGCGAAGGAAAAATGTCTCTATCAGCGACCATAGTGTTGCTTTTCTTTGTCAATAGTGATTTAGAAAGCGTTCATCTTTGCCCCCACGCTGTTCGTTAAACCTGCTAAACATCTTTTGAAACTCTTTCGAGAAAACACTGTTACACGACTCCGTTCCTACTCATCCAAGATGAAAGAGTTCAACCCGGGTGGGTGAAGATGTTCTTAGTCATGTAATGAGCTTCCAGTGTGCACAGTAAGTGTTCAGACAAGTGTTAACGAGCAACACTGGCAGACATAACAAGTGCAACTTGCTGCCAAGTACCTCCGAGTTTCAAGACCTTTCCAAGCTTGGACAGAATTCAAATAAATAAATTAGAAAAAGACTCCCTCTCTCTCTCTCTCTCTCTCTCTCTCTCTCTCCCTCTCTTCGTATTATTATATATCTCTCTCTCTCTCTCTCTCTGTATTATTTGTTAAAAGGTTGGATGGAAGATAAGGCCTTGCTGGCCTTAATCTCGCCTTCAATAAAGACCATTATCTATCTATCTATCCCTCTCTGGTCTGCCTGTCTCACTGTCTGTCTGTCTGTCTGTCTGTCTGTCTGTCTGTCTGTCTGTCTGTCTGTCTGTCTGTCTGTCTGTCTGTCTGTCTGTCTGTCTGTCTGTCTGTCTGTCTGTCTGTCTGTCTGTCTGTCTGTCTGTCTGTCTGTCTGTCTGTCTGTCTGTCTGTCTGTCTGTCTGTCTGTCTGTCTGTCTGTCTGTCTGTCTGTCTGTCTGTCTGTCTGTCTGTCTGTCTGTCTGTCTGTCTGTCTGTCTGTCTGTCTGTCTGTCTGTCTGTCTGTCTGTCTGTCTGTCTGTCTGTCTGTCTGTCTGTCTGTCTGTCTGTCTGTCTGTCTGTCTGTCTGTCTGTCTGTCTGTCTGTCTGTCTGTCTGTCTGTCTGTCTGTCTGTCTGTCTGTCTGTCTGTCTGTCTGTCTGTCTGTCTGTCTGTCTGTCTGTCTGTCTGTCTGTCTGTCTGTCTGTCTGTCTGTCTGTCTGTCTGTCTGTCTGTCTGTCTGTCTGTCTGTCTGTCTGTCTGTCTGTCTGTCTGTCTGTCTGTCTGTCTGTCTGTCTGTCTGTCTGTCTGTCTGTCTGTCTGTCTGTCTGTCTGTCTGTCTGTCTGTCTGTCTGTCTGTCTGTCTGTCTGTCTGTCTGTCTGTCTGTGTCAGTGCTAGGAACATAAAGGTAGGGACTTGGGTTGGGGACGGGGGTTGATTTGTACATGGGAGGTAAATAAATACCAACGTTCAACGCGACCTGTTTTTTTTTCTTCCATGAAAACTAGAATCTCTTCATAGCACGAACATCAGACGTTCAGACTGTCTATAATACAACCTTCATGCTTCAAATTGAATCCATTCGTTTCATCCACTTTACATGCAACAGTATTTTGTACGACTAGAGAAAAACGAAGATTCTTAGAATTTATATTGCACATTTTATGACGTGTCAACTGAAGAAACCTGCATGAAGCTATTCTGGTTATGGCTTATGTAAATGACAACCGCAGTTTTATCACGTGTGACTGTCAGTTCAATTTGTATTACTAAGAAAGCATTCGCTATGTACAGGAACTTAAATTATAAACTTTTCGAATGCTAACGGCTCTTGTTACTAATTGGTTTACAAAGAGAACTCTGGAAATATGTCATTACTTTTTCATGCAAAATTTAAAATGTGACTAATTAAAAACCCCGCACTTAAATTATGACTGGCATTCAAAACGCCAAATTCAATAGAACTCAAAATACCGTATTTGAAATGGGAGTCATTAAAGCTGTAAACTTCAAAATTCAAAATATTACAAACCTTTCGTTTGGGATAAGTTCACTATCAAACTTAACATAGCATAACATGCTAGGTCGTATGTACCAGTGCCAGCTTCCTCCGAACCCAGTGGACGACTGGCGAGGGATATCTGTCGGGCACTGTTCTCATCTCATCTCGTATACCAAGCAGTCCCCCACGAGACAATGTACAATATTACGTTGACGTGGCTAGGAACTAACATAGTTCCTCAGATCACCCGAGGGGCAACCTGACCTCCAGCCACTATGCCTGACCCCCCCCCCCCCCCCCCCCTCCCACCCACAGCCACGCAGCCACGCTCGCCAGTACACATTCCCCGTCATTCAGACAATTACATAATACATTACCCACTCAGTTAAAAGACCTGATTTTCAGTGGGGGACATTTATTATGTACTTCTTTGGTATGAATGGCGGCTCCAAACTCACAGTTTACGTGTACACCAGTACCATTCAATATATATTAAAGTTGAAAGACCCCAGGCCAAACCGGGAATCGCACCGTCTGCATAGTATGAGGCAGGAATAAATCCACTATACCCAACGAGCCATAGAAATCATTAAAATTAAATTAAGCATGTATTTCAATTATGTTAATTTAGTTTCAAAATACCCTAGAAAAGAAATAAAAATAAATTAATTAATCTCTCGTCTTACAACATGGACAAAGGAATTTGTTGTGCTGAGGCAGGAAAGCTTAGAGTGGGGGTGCTTCATTGGTCCACTTTTTTTTAGTTCCAATCTCAAGACGACACAATTTATTTTATTTAAGTAATAACTTGAAACACATGTTGTTTTTTATAACAGTAAAATGTGGACAAATACGGTCTAAATTATTGTAAACACGATTTTTATTCAGAGAACTATACTAAATAATATTTAATGAACTACACAACAAAATACAACCGTAAAAATTATAATATTTGAAACGTTTTTACTCAAAGTGCTTTCGAAAATCTCGCTTAAGTTATTAATAAATTTAATCTGGACAGCGTTCTCAAAATAACACTAAAATAAACGCGAATTTTGCCCTGTTTTTATACTGAAACAAACTCTCGCAATGCAATAGTGACTTTATGCCCTGTTTGTGCACACAGACAGTTTCCACTGAAACTGAGTCAACACGACAATCTAGGCAAGTACAGCTCTAATGAAAGTACTATATTTTGCTTCTATCTGCGAGTACACATCTCTCCTCCCCCCCTAACCCCCCCCCCCCCCCAAACATGCATCCACTTATGGCTCATCAAGTAAACCCGTGGGATCGTAAGCGTCAATGGAACCTGTTTAATAGAGTGCATATTAGTTGATGAGTTGTGGGCCTCCTAGTGTCCTACTCGACTAAACTACTGGCTATGTAACGCTACTTCAAAATTGTATCATTTCATTAATTGACCAGGCGACAACAGTCGCAAAAGAATGTGAATTTATTTTATTTATGGAATCAATTGATTTTTTTGTGATTTTTTTTAATCAAAACATGAATGAAGTTTATGCTCTGATGTATTCATTCTTTGTACGGGCGTAGTTTACTGAAAATAAATTCATGTATAAGTGAGTGGGAATAAGTAAGTATACAAAAGCACTTTTTGACCATTTATTTATATTAACATAAGTTTGAAAAAACGATCCTCTAAATCCTACGACACACATTTTGATTGTATGACGTTCTCAAATATGATTTAAGAATATGCCAAACAAACATTGGAAACGATAAGATCTCAGAGACAATATGTGTATTATATATACAGGCCTTGCCGTTTACGAAATCCTTACACTTCTTGCATAAACACAGAGAAACCTTGCGTGAGTGTATAAGCTCAAGAAAGAATAATATGAACTGTCAAGCGCACCTTTATCGGCTTACTGTCGCACATTGTAAGAGCGTTGACGTACAAACATCATATTAACCAGGGCGTATTGTTGCCTTCAGTACACAAGATCCCAGATATAGCCTATATTGGACGGTGTATTGTATTTTTATTGTATTGTAATGAACTTTTCATTGGGGGGTGGCAGGGGTGAACATTTCGGTATGAGAATTGCTTCGGCATTGCTTTTTATACACGAATTTGATAAGTGTTCTGATAAAATGTTGTAACGCGGTTCAATTAGTTATGCCTTAAATCAAGATTCGAACCGAGAACGCAGGAATCATGGATTACAAGATCGGTTCGTAATTGACTATTTACGGCTAAAACGTCACAAATCAGTAGGCCTAAAATAATGGAACGTGAATTTTGGCTACGCAATTATTATCGTTGTCGATTATATCACAACTCACATGACTTTTACTTTATTGCTGTAACAAACATAATAACAATTTTGCTTACTCAAGTTAATGTTGACGTTTGTTTGTTTGTCCTGTTAGTTTATTGTGTGTTTAGTACAAGTGTTGTCAGCATACTTATAATTGGTCTGTGTTTGTGTTCGTTATAGTTGTAACATATTTTAGAAGCGCATGTGTCAGCTTGATAGAAGTGGCACTAAAAAAAACGAAACGAAGCCCGATAAAGCCACCAGGTATGGTACGTGTTCAATTATTTTAATATATATTTTCAAAACAGAGTATAATAGCAAACAAAGAAAGAGAAGAGATCGAGATACCACCCCGTAAAGTAGGTTGTTTATGAACAGTGCACGGGTAGCATGGGTGTAGTAGAGAGCTATTTAACCCTGGTGTGCTGCCATCTTGTGTTACCTGCACTAGCTGTAAATAGTGAGCAAGCCACTCAGGGGGTAACTTACCGTCGTGCTGAAACAGGAAACATCTTGAACTGTGCTCTCTACGACTTACTCGTTCTAACGGAAATGCCAAGTTTTCTCTATACAGGGTTGATACTATAAAACTTCTTAACGTTATTCATTATTCGTAATACGTAAATAGGTAATTCCGAATTCATTCAATTACATTCAATTTCAGATCATTTAATTCCCATAACGCATAAACATGTTTCCACAACAGTACATACAGACAATAAACATTAATGAAACATAAGAGAACAAAATATAAATAAAATGTATACATACAACAAACTGAAAACCAATTGCTATGGGAAGCTCGCATAAGGAAAATAATCTTTGTGGTCGAGCTGACAATGTCATTAAAATATGTACACATAACAGAGAGTCAGTGAAAAGAAAGGAACCATTCCTATCATTTTTTCATCTTTCACGAATTCATACTGTTTGAACACTTAATTTATTGTAATAGACTAATAGAAAAGTATATAGACTAGTTTTACTCATCTTAGTTAGACGTTAAACGTTGTTCACACAATGTAGCTTCCTCTTCAATGTCTACAATTTGCGACAACATATCTACCGTTTAATATTATTTTGTTGTTTAATTCTACGGGCAGCAAATGATTTACCAAAATATTACCACCATTATTATCAGATAATAATGGTGATAATATTTTGGTTAATCATTTGCTGAGAATAAGAATTAAGATTCTTGATAATGTGTTTGAATTTTGGTGGCTGGAATATTCAGAGAAAAGAAAAAACAACATTGTAAAGAAATGTATGTACATATTTGCGTTATTTTTATAGTTGTGTTATTTTCAAAAAACTGTTCAATTATTGAACTCTTCCCCAAAGTTTCAGAATAATGTATCAAATAAGACATGTTTTCCAATAAAAAAAGCACAATAAAAAGCACTCAATCTTTTTGCAAAAATCAATAAAATGTTGTTATCGTACTAGCTCTCTAAATTAAATTACGGCTTCTACAGGTTTCTTAAAAGCACTTGGATTAGAGTCGGATTAAGAGAGTTACTTCGTTATCGACCAATGAAATGGTAACCGACATGCTCGGAAACCATGATAACTCCTTCTCTCCGGCAAGCGATCGATATCTGCGTAGCACAGCTAGAAGATCTCCATCATGGGGCAAGAGCGTGGGCCACTTTTCCGGTTGAAGGCCACCGCTTTATGGTGGGACTCCCTCGAGAGCCTCGGCCGACATGAAGTCAATTGCGCCGTTATTAATACTAGACAAGTTGGGGACTCCCTCAGATGTCAGGTGAAGGTCACACGACTCTAGTTGGGGGATCCCACGCGTTGACTGACGGTATATAGGCAGTGGTGTATTACGTGAGCTGTTATTGCACAGTGATTAGGGGAAATATTGGCCTTACACCACATCTTTCAACAGCTTGTACAATTATATATACTGATGCTGAAAGTATTTAGAAAATAATAATAACACCGTATGGTTGGCAATTTGTGTACCTTTGCATCATGTAAATGGTTTAGTTAAAATTGCATTAGAGTTTACAAGTTCGAAATGTGATTTGAATTAAGAATAACCAAACAAGTTTGATAATATAACGTTAATCAAAAAAAGGATTTAACAATTTTAATTATATCATATTTTTAGCTAGGTTAAAACAAGCGTATTTCAAATACCGAAGCGCATTTTCATTAGATAACACGACAAAAATTAAATTATTTAAGTATATCGGTTTTGTGTGTTATTTTCGAAACTGAAATAAATTGAATTAAACTAATTCGTATACTAAGTTCTTCCAAACTTTTGGAACATTTCTTTAATTAATTGGGAGAATGTTTTATGCTTATGTTATACTAAATATCTTACTAAATGAGATTACACAAATACAAACACTATAATTATTTAGAAACAAGAAACAAACTCTCGCATCTTTATGTCAGGTTATTCCAGTTCCACCATGATTTTACAGTGTTACTTCAGTATCGAAATGTGATCCGAAATGCGATCCGCGCAAAAAGGCAAAGAATATTTTTCCAATTTCACCAATGGGCTTCCGAGTCATTTGAACCGCGCTGCACTCCAAGTCCTGTAGCAACGAGTTACCAGCTAAAATATCGGACGCACAATTCAACGATATTTCATTATTGTTAGTGGATTTCCGTTAGCTCGGAAATAACGAGAGTGGTTTCATTAACCAAGGTATTCAAGTCTCCAAAACGATACCTTGTTATTTTATCATTACAGCTTCAGAAATTACGTTATTAATTAAATATTTTGGAACCATCGAGGGGGGGCAAACCGATATGCGTACTCTATTATATTGGTTCGGATTGAGATGAATTTTCGTAGTCAAAAACGAACCCAATTTGCTTGAAATATAAGGCGGTTACTATGAGTCATTGAAACTCCAATTAGTGACTTGATACATATTATGGTGGTCAATGCAAACAACATCCCCGGCCTCGTTGGCCGAATATAATAGAGACCAATAATTTCAAATGCTGGAGTTGTTTGTAACCGTCGCCGTCAAGCGTATTGGTCTACGGTTCACAAGAACTATTGGTCACTTGGGTTACTCTGGACCGTTATTATGTAACATTTCAACGCCCAAACTATGTTATTCCTGATTAGCAAACATTCCAATGGAGTTGGACGACAATTCCAACTTTGACGTGAAACGTTTTTGACAAACAATCTACCTTTACTCCTTTACTAATTATTGAAATTAATTTCAGACAAGGGTAGCCGGCAGTAATTTTGGACCATTGTGGGATGTTTGTTCAAAACTCGAGATATACGCATTAATCTCCTATTGTTTTAAAGCAGAGCTTTCAAGCTGGCATGGACCGCATATCATTCCTGGGCGCGGCCTTTCTCTGATGCTCTTATCATGAGCTGTTAACATCTGCACTACCTTCTAACTGCCGCTGCTTTCAGGACCAGCTGGTGTAGCTGGCAGTGCATGGATGCGAGGGTGTGAGGGGGCGTAAAACCACGTTGCAGGATGAGTGATAAGTGTTCGTGTAATGCTAAGCCATCCCAGCATGTATATACGATGTGCTAAACATACAGTTCCCTCGGTGTGAGCTAAGATCTGCTACGTTCACACGCACGTGTGCAATGTCAAAGATTTATACAAATCAAATAAGTTGTTAAAATCTTAAAATTATAAGGTTCTGTATTTTAAGTAGAAAGACGCTAAGTTGGTTAATTCTTTCGTTGAAAATGCTCCTCGTATTTGCACCCAGTACGGACAAAGTTAAGAAAGTGAACAAAAAGAGAATGCGTCCATTTTTATTCAATGGAAACTTTGCGCACTTTGTTCATATCATAGAAACCTTGAGTCCATAAAAGACGAATCTATTGTAAAAATAGCCACGTATATCAAAGAAAGTTGTACCATTTCTAAAAATATTCCGCCATGAAACGAGACATATCGTAAGAGAGTCGACCTAGTTTGGAACTATCTCAGTAAACTACAGCGTTATTTGCATGATCTTGTGAAAATGTATATTTATTTCACATTTTATGGTTAAAATTGAATATTATTATACAGTTATATCTTAAGAAAACTTAGTAAAGTATTGTGTGATAAGAATATTCTAGGGAATCACATGCTGTATTTTCAGATGATCGTTTCATTTAATTATTACTCTGATACAATATGGTATGAAATCAGAACATCATTTATTTGTTAGCCTAATAATGTGAAAATAATTTGAAATCCTGCAACGTGCCAAAACATGTATATGTCCCGTTACACTGTAGATTAGTGGTCCAAGGAGAGAAAAGCGTCCACTAGGATGCTTGTATGGATTAAATGATCGCTTGTATCAACATCGTTAGAATGTATTAGTGCTGAGGTGACAAAGAATGTCTCAATGTGAGTAGTAATGAAAAATTTTTACAATCTTACTAACATTACTTACAATTGTATCACTTTTTTGCAACAGAGAGAAAAAACTGCAAAAGCAGTAAAGTTCCGTCGCGTTAACAAGCAACGTGACCCGTAGAATTATCACAAGCTAGATGGTCGCTCCACGGTCTATTTCAACAGAATTTGCCGCTGGATTTCCTGGCACCTGATTATCTATTGCTGGAGTACACCAACCTCGCTTGAAATGTGCGTAGACAGCGCCTGCCAACAGACGTGCTGACAGTACCACTACACTACCGGAGGCATGAGAACGAGACGTGTCACTTACGTCACTTCACTATTACAATATAATAGGCAACACGCGTAGGATTTTTTTGTTAAACCAAACACTTAGTTGAATAGTATCAGATACAAAAAGTATATTAATGCAAGTCCCAAGTAAAAAAGAAATTTTTAGATAGGTTTTATGTGGTCGCATTTATTGAAGTTTAAACTCGGGGATCTGAAACGCGTACAGGTGGCTGTGACGCAATGATTCTGTAGACGTGGCGTAACAGACCAATCGCTGAGGCGGTGAGCGTACACAGTACAAAACCATGACGTCAAATCCACTCTACATGGCGGCGGCTCGTTTTTCGCGCCCTTTTATTTATCGTTACTAAACCAATTATTTTGAGGCATAGACTGATCCGTTTTTCAAAATTCAAAGACACAAAATTATTAAATGAGAGACAAGGTATTTAAAAATCGATTAAAATTTTCATACGCGTGTTCCCTATTTATGACGACACCAGCTTGCAAGTTAACGCGACGAAACTATAATATAAGTCGTGTGAGTTTTTGTCGTCGAGGCGCAGCGCAGACGCGTGTTTAGATATAATTACACCGGATCTCTCGGCGAACGAGAACAAAGTCGATTGGCTGACGATCAACCCAGCAGATTGGATGGAAACGTTCTTGGTTATATCGCGTCTCGTGCTGAAACTTTGATGAGCCTTTTTGTGCACAAGTACGTCGCACGAAACCATTCTGCACATTGAACCGGCTTCTGCAGGAAATAAGAATGTCTCCTAGGGGTTTGGCAAACACCTTTTCTACACTAGAGCGTACGAGACTTTGAGTAGCTCCGTGGATCTTAAATCTTTGGGGATGCCCACAATGGGCCTTAAACGCATTTAGTTCAAGAATCTCCTACTTTTTAGAAGTTTGTATTTGAATTGTTGTGCTATATCTATGAATGTGACTTTAATTGTCAGAAATGGGCTTGTTTCATGGTAGTTAATTGTTAATACACTGATTTTCCTTTTACTATATTTTACACGCACACTCCTAATGCTTATCGTCTTCCTTGGACGGGTGACAAATTGTGACATCTCTCTCCATATTAGTCTGTATGTACTACTTTTACAACAGGAAAGATTTACGAACCAACTATCAATTTGCTTCGACATATTTTCTAGATGAAAAATGCCGATAGCCAAAAGTTATTCATAACATCGCCCAAATCCATTATCATTACTATAAATATTTATCATTTCTCTGACAACAAATTCCTCGATCTGAAAAGCAAACAGACATCAAAGAAATGCATTTGGCTTATTCTTGGCGGGGAATACTTTTTATTTTCTTACAGTAACGAAACTTTGAGGTAAGGGTAACTAACTTCTTTGTCGAGTTTTATAAACTAGTTTGTAAGTTTGCTCGATTATTGAAAACTCGGTCAACCAACTTAAGAGGAGAGGGTGATAAAAACATAAATAATAATTGTATTGCGAGCGATTTTATAAGTAAGGTCTTTATTAGAGTACAATATAATTAAAGTGATGCTCTTCTTTATAGTACAATGGCAAAGACCTGATAGAATGAGTACAGTTCAGAGATCTTTTCAAGTTTCGAAGACGTTCTTGGCTAAGTTAGGCAATCGAACCTGCAGCCTTTTATCATATTCTTTTTCTACTTTCCGTTAGACACTGCAAAGATAATGCTTCCCATGCTAAAACTATATCACACTTATCAACCTTGAAAGTATGAATCCCGCGTTTTCCTACGTCATCAAAACATATTTAATTTAAGGAAGGATATTAATTGAAATGCTTTGACTATTTTAAGTATAATAACTACCTCCTTAGTAACCGTAGACTATAGGTTTTCATGCTGTACTTGTGAATGAAATGTGTTTCAATGGTAAACAATAAACATTTGAATAGCTTTACCAATTAACACTCGAGTCCAACGTGTGCATATACGTTTTTTGCGTACTTGGGGGTGGTGAGGGGAGGGGGGGGGGGGGGTCGGCGGTTAAATTTATCTCTATTACGCATGCGGCATGAGCAATCACTACGGAACCATCCCTACTACTAATTAGCAACTGGATTTGAGCGGCTTACAACAAGGATAGTAGTTAGTGTAAGTCCTATGCGTATCGCTTTCCGTTCGATGTCTAGAGTCACATCGTCAGCTTTCATTTCCACCTTTACCGTCGTTGATAAAAGAGGACTGACATGCGCAATCTCTGAAGCCACTCTAGCACCCAAATCTCCAATACGCGTATCTAACGCTGGCCAATGCGACTTACCTTGTCTCTATATTCGCACCATTAATGAAATTTATTGATAATCCATAGATTCTAATGAATGTTTAAATCGATAGAACCAAGCTCAAGGAATGCGAATACTAAGCACCGTACTTCCTCTCTGCGTTGTGTGAATACTAACACAGATTATCAGGAAGAGAGAGAAGGAGATAGATTTTCGCAGAGATACAGAGCATATGGAACTGTTGGAAACACTCTCCAGTGGGTGTCTGTACAACAGAAATACCCCCACAATGCAATCCACAATGGCCTATGACTGATTATCAGGGGATGAGAAAACAGAACAAGATATCTTTTTGCAGATAAAATCAGAAAATATGGAACTGTTGGAAACACTCCCCAGATGTTAGTGGGAGTGTCTGTGAAACAGAAATATAATAATGTTCTTTTATTTTAGCTGCATTAGCTACCACATTACATCATTTACAATTATTCACAACATGGACAATAATTGGCCATCCATTTGTTGAAATGATGGACATGACCATTACACACAACACGTATACAGATAAAATTATGCAAATTCATTGTCAACAAAGGTGGCACACACACCTTTAAACTATTTAGCGAGTAGCTAAAAACATCTTCTCTTGTCATCTTATTTTCTTTCAACATTTTATTAAACAATATAAAACCTGAATAAAATAAGGATTTTTGTGAGTGTCCTATTTTCTCGTGCCACAACTAACGTGCTACTTCCTCTTGTATCGTAGGAGTGCGTCTCATTGATAAAACCGGCCCATTCCTTCGTACCATCTTGTAAATATCAAAACACTCATAGCTATTTTTTTGTTCAATACTTTTCCAATTCAACATTTTTAACATCACCTTAGTGGGGGTTCTTCTATTACACCGCAGTACTATCCACATGCCACGGTTTTGAAGCTTTTGAAGCACACACATATGTCTTTATTAAAAATACTCCACAATACAGTTGAACAATAAGTAATATGTAGCATAATAATACTTTTAAAAATAAGATTTCTTACCCAAGTGAGAGATCCTTCGCAATTCTCGTCAAAACCTCATTTTGTATTTACTTTCTTATTTATACAATCAATATGGCAAGTTAAAGTCAGGTGTTCATCAATAACTACCCCTAAGTACACGACTCATCTACAGTTACTAGTTTCTCACCATCAATACATAATAACACATCCTCCAACTGCATGAGTACTATGACAATTGACTTTTTCTTTTTTTTTTGTATTTGTTTTGTTTCCTTTATGATGTAAAGTAACATACATTAACAACATATGAGAAATATGACTCCTCTGTGGTGCTGGCCACCACTTAGTGTGCCTGTTGTGGGTCTATGTCTATACATAGTACATAGGGACATTTTTTAAACAGGTGAAAGTGCAAAAGCGTTACTATGTAATTCTTCTATTTGTTGTTACTATTACAGTCAATTGATTAAATCAATCACTCTCTATGAAGGTTGAAGGTCATAATATATATTCAGGGTCAACTTTGTGAAGTGAAATGTAATATGTTAAGCTGCGTATACACGGCGGATTTTGGCCTTACGACGATCTCAAGGCGGTCGTACGACCGTCGTGAGGCCAAAATCCGCCGTGTGTACGCAGCTTAAAATACTGACCAGGCAGAGATTGGAACGGATCGTCGTACGATCGCCTCAAGACTGTACACACGAGAGATTTCCATCCAATTTTCATCCGATCAGTCCATCTGTCCGACCGCCTTGAGATCGTCGTGAGGCCAAAATCCGCCGTGTGTACGCAGCTTAAGTGTTGTATTACGTCATAACAGTTGCATATGGGAACATTTTGAAGAAGCTAAATCTCATTAGTCCCATGTTACATGTCTTTAACTTCATGTTTAGAAGAAAACATCAAAATGAACAGTAAACTTGTTGAAAGTCTAGTTGTCACTGGCACTAACCTAGTTATTTACACTCTACTTATAGTAAAGTCACAAGCTTTCTTCGCTCTGACATTTGAAACTTGTAGGTGCACTTTAACTCACTCATTTGATACATAATATGACATGAGAGCTAGTCATTAATGAAATGTTCTGTGCTTACAATGTAACAAACAATTTTATGAGTTTTTGGATAAACTTTGCACTCTTAGATTTAAGGACACCTGCTCTTTTTTATTACTGACCCAGATACAATTGCTAAAAGTCTTTTTGTATTGATATAATGATAAGAAAGTAACACACGAGCAATACCTGGACCCACTTAACCAAATCTTCCAGTTAGAAGACTCCCTATTATTGGCTTGAAGTTAGTTTACCCAAAAAACAATAGTTATAACTATGAACTGTAAGTTAAACTATAATAGTTTAGGGTATCACTTGCCTTGAGCAGACATCCATATTATTGTCACCCTAATAGGTGAAATCAAGTTAATTTCAGACTCTTATTTTGACACCCTTATACATTCATACATCCATACCTTACAACGCTTTATGTGCCAAATATTCCACATGGCTCAGCCCTTGTTCTTCTCATTTTATCGCCTGGCTTCTTTCACCCACTTTAACAACGTTTATTCCGTGTCTAACTAAAACATCTTAGTAGACCGCTCCTACTTTATCATTCGCTCTCAAATGAACGTATTATTAATAAACTATATGCGTTATATAAATGTATTATATTTGTGTATTTGCATAAAAACGCACTTTACACATTAAATATTAAAATACAACAGTCGTTAAGGCACATTAATGTAAGTGTAGTCACAATTAGAATGTTCGAAGCCTACAGGGTTGGTTTAGTCACTTTAAATTAAAGTCCCCCACTGCAAATCAGTTTAGTTACTGAGTGGGTAGACTCCAAATGTGAATTTATTTATTTTATTTTATTTATTAGATCAAAATCAGAAGCACGTTTATTTTTGCATCCAGAGCTTTGAAGACGGGAGGTTTTTGTATAAGCAAGGAGTTTTCTAACAAAATTCGCAGACCACGTAATCCAAGAATGAATTTTCATGTTTCAGTTCACTGAAATATAAGAAAGAGATTTGAATGTTTAATTTTAAAATCATAAACCCTGATAACAAGCGTCATTAGATAGAAATAGTTCACATTAAAATACGAACGAGTGAACATTACTGCAGCAAAACTATCAAAGATTTTGAGCCTGTGGTCTAATCAGCGATACCTTGGTTACATCCATCCCCATACTAACGCTTCTCAAATCCCAGAAGCGAAGCGTATCTTCAGTAACGAAGTTATCGAATAGCAACCGTGTGATTGTCAAAGGAACTTACAGTGTAGATACAGACTCGGCAACTACAGTACAAACCGTTGGATGATGGATTGTCGTTATACTGCATTGGTATTGTACATTTTACGAGGTTCGATACTAAAACAACCAAGGTTAAAGGTTCGTTAATGTTTCCCCGATTTTATGGCGTAGCACAATGTGTAGAAACCAAAACAGCTAAACTTGTGTTCTAATAATAGCTATAAACTATAAAGACTGTGTTATTTACAAATGAAATTTTGTAAAATAAAAACATGCACTCATATTGCTGTTACTTACGACACATCTTTGTTAAAACAACAAAACCACAGTTAACACTAAAAACCATTACAATAATTTATTCTGAATTTAGGGAATCAACCAATGGGAAGCCTGGATGGCATGGATAAAACAAGTTATAGTAGCTTACTTATCCAAAGCTTACTTACTTACTTACTTACTTACTAATCCAATACCCGGCCTGATCGAGTCACACAGTCATTTTTGTAGGCAATCTGTTGCTAGGCAACTCTATTGTTGTATCATTCTTTGATTGGTACTAGTTCAATGTTCGTCTGAAACAAAACACGACCACATGGCTATTATAATAAACGTAATTAACACTATTGAAAAATGAAGGATTATAATATATCCCATTAATATAAAATAATGCCTGATACAACAACAACTCACTCTTGTTTTGCGTTCTATTCAAACATAGATAGCGCTGCTTAGCAACCTCCTTTCAGCGCCATTGATGAATAATAACAAAAAACAACAATGAAAATTGACAGCTAAACCACTCTTCTTAGAAGTTTATTTTATTGTCACCAGAATAAATCTAGTGTATTTTGTGTGCTCTATAAAGCCCGATTCACAATTGAAATAAGAGTTGCAATAGTGAAATAGCAATAAGGTTTAAGCGAATTGGAACATGCAATAACAATGCTGTGGTTCACAACTGTCACAGTGACAGTGAATTGAAATAGTCATAAGAATTAAATCAATTCCATTTCTTATTTCAACTTCCCATGATGCACCTTATGACGAACCAATCAGAACGCCGAAGAGCCATATGAGATGGTCAACTACGGAAATAAAAACAAAAACAGTGGTACCGGATATTTTGCTGCTGTTGTAGTCAATGATAGTAAGTACAGCTTTGACTACTGAAATAAGCAACTATAGTCATCGGTTGTGAACCAGGTTGCTTGTTATTTCACTATTTCACTGTTACTTATTGCAAGTCTTATTTCAATTGTGAATCGGGCTTAAAGGAACTTCCTTTCAGCACCATTGATGATTTTTAACAATAAAACAACAATGACAATGACATACTCAACCTCATAACAGTTTATTATCTTGCGACCAGAATGCATCTAGTTTATTTTGATTGGTCATCCTCACGATACAGATAGGAAGAATGCTACACTGTCACTGTAAAGTAAATCGCTCGTCAATTCTTCGGGCTGTGAATTCGCCAAGCGATTATCCCTGGTGCCCATGATAGAACCTGTCCATGCGTTCTACACTCTACACGGCAGCCATTTTGTAGATAGAACACAATTCATCCACGACAGCCACTTTGTGGATAGAACACAATTTACTCGCATTCATACAGATACCATGCCAGCACTAAAAATAATATCCTACTTCACCTTTGGCGATAATTTTAATGACCGAACGCTACACAGCTAACTTCGTTATCACTAGGTCGTAATGAACACAGCACTCCGAGGGTAATTATTATGATAAGTGTCTATTTCTACCCTGTTATTATGACCTAACGTATATTCATCCCCTGAGGGTTTAGATAGCAATCGAGGCTTCTCTACTAATTAACAAACTCAACCCCCCTGAGAATGCATCAATCATCATTGACGCTTTCAAATATTTAGGCTCCGTTTGTGTTTGATGTCACGTACTATTAACGTCGACAATAGGGAAGAATTACTTGTTCTTCTCTGTGTGAGCCAGTCAGACACGCTGAACAGTGTTATGTACGTGTATGATAGTAATCGTATAGTCTGTAGAAAATGAAAAGTAGGATTTGGTTGCACTTGACTTTAAAGAGCCACAGCCTCCTAAATGCTGTGCGAGTTACAGGAATTCAGAAAGATGAAGACGCTTTCAGGAAGTGGAACTAAGGAAGTAGTGTTCACGTAGAAAGAAGGAGAAGACGAAGAAGAAAATGAAGACAAGATGCGTGAGAACAATAAATCCTTGAGTAGGCAGAGCATATTTATCATTGTCGAGTGTTTCCTTTACATACGAAGGTAATTGAACTTCTAAAACTAAGTATATACATTATTAAAAGAATGAAACTAGTAGAACCAACGGTGTATTAATATATAACTCATTAGACTGTGCACTGTGCTTGCAAAAAGAAAAATAACAAACTATATGTTTTTGGAGCAAGAACGTATCATAGTATATTATACGTCAATGCACTTTATTAATTTTTTTAAATCCTTGAGGATGCAGCTTTTTACTTTTCTTTGACTTGCTTAAAATTCTCATTCTGTATAACTTAAATCCAACAGACGCAATCGATTCATAATTTGGAGCTATTTCTTGTACCCCTCGAGGACAGCATGAATTCATAACTTAAAATTATAATATATTTTATGGTTACCTGGCAAATTGGAATCAGGGATCCAATAGTCATATTATTATTCTTTCTATCTAAAGGCTTAAGTTGAAACTCCGCAAGTTAATCGTACGCGGAAGCGAATTGGGCGAGTCGAAATGGGAAAATCGAAGGTGAGCTTAGGATTGCTCTCTGCGGGTCTTTCCCAGTAGGCCTACTTGCATGGGGGAGAGCGACAACTCACAAGGCTACCGGAAAATGGAAACGCTGGAATTTCCTCATGTGATTGGTTTTCTTTTCCACTCGGCTGAATCCCTTTCTATAGGTGATATATAACTCGAGGTGAAACGTCTATTATACCTGGAGCTGGCATCGAACCCTGAACTAACCGGCTAGAAGACCGCGTTATCATCAACTGAACAACGTCAGCCAAGTCGTACGCCTGAAAGAAATCGTCTATAGTCCGCACCACTGAAGGTGTGCTTACTTGAAGCTATCGATGTTGCTTTGAAACAACGTAGACATTTGGTTCGATAGATGTTGAGGAAGTATACATCACTTTAAGCTTACGGGACTAATAAACACGATAGGAATGTAAAGTAGAAGTAAACCTATAAGCGCGTATGAAACAAAATTATTAATAATACCGTGATTCGATCTTGGAGCTTTTAAAATGACTTTGTGACGACCCACTCAGTTTCTGCAGTGAACCCATTTAACGAGGTGTGATTGCTAAAGTGTTAGGTTTAGGTCAACTTTATGCATCAGTAGGAATAAATTATAATAATATCGACTAGTTTCTTTATCAAATTTCTTTTGGCGACAAAATTATCATTTTGTAAATTCTGTAAGTTCTGGCGACTAATCTCTCCACTCTGAATGTTATTTTTTTTCTCTAAGTGCTCCTAAGTGTTTTAATTTGCACCATGATATGAAAGAATCATGGCAGGAAATCACTTAACGTAACTCTTCACATTTCCTAGTTGCGACGACGCGCGTTCAGACTTCAATTTGTATGGCAAGGGGGGTTTGATAGAGTGCTTCTTTTTTATCGTAGGTTCTTTATTGGTCAGAATGAGCTGATGCTCTTTACATTGACAGATTACACTAGACTAAACTGAACTAGACTAAACTAAAATAATCTGAACTAAATTTAACTAAAAAAAAAGAAAAGGAAATTAGTAATGGGTAACAATGCAAAGTCAAGCTCACATAGGCTATGATTATTGTTTTTGATGATCTATAGTCTTAAAAATAATGTTATAATAATATTAATAAAATTGAGTGTACACAGATAATTATAGCCATTAAATCTATAACTGTACAATAGTAGAATTTTGATGTAATGTATGGCCTTTACTATTATTTACTTACTATTATTACTTAGTACTTAGGCCTACTATTATTTATTTACTATTATTATTCATTGTTATAAAGTAAATTGTCGATTCGATTATTATTACCTGTATCTTTTGTATATTCAATGTACCACATTTGTCCTTGAGGCAAGGATTACCTAAAGAGAATGGTTAACAACAGGGCAGCAGCATTTTCTATAGCTTTATCTGTTACTAGCGCGGTTTGGAACATATTGCCCCTCAGAATAACATACATATGAAGACAACACAGCTAATGCATTTAACAAATAGCTATATCGATAAACTACTGTATACAAGAAAGGTTGTAGGTCAAGATGCAGATCTTTAAAGAAAAAACTTGTAGGTTTCTCGTAGAATTCAATCGTCAAAGCATACAATAGCAAAAGAATAAATAAAAAACAATAATTTAGTAAAGAAAATGAAATTATTTAATTAATAAAACGAAATAAAATTACATATTTTCAGCTTTTTTCGAATACTTCACATGCTCCTTTTTGGTAGCCAAAAAAGTCCGTAAAAGTTGAAGTTTTGGTTTAAATTTGTGCAGTAGAATCGACTGAAAGTCATGACCATCTTTTTGGTCACGCAAAAGGCTAACTGACTCATCCAGAAACCTGTGGTACAAAATATTCATTAATAACGTTTTGCTACCGCGAACTTACACCACTTTGCTGTCGATACTCGATTAACCTCAAGCACACAGAAGATTGGTTCTGAATCTGTGTTTGAATGAACGCACTCGAACACAATATGACGCTCACCGTCACCAACCTGATTGCGCCTCCTCTACGACCAACGAGATCACCTAATTTGATTCTAATCTAGGTGGAAGCGCTATAAAGACAAAACAAAACACATGGCGCTCGTGCGGAAATAGTTCCAGTTTCTCTCACCAGGGGGACATAACACGCAGTCGTCATATCCATTCTTTCATTGTCGCGTACTTCGTTCGTGTCGCTACGAGTATTTGTTTCTCGAATTGCTGGGGAACGAGGGAGACAGCAGTAATGAGAAAGAATTATTTCATACATTAAGAGACTAATGAAAACGCTGTAGACAATTACTTCAAGATTCATAACAACAACTATGTGACACGTTATGATAAACTGGTTGTAATTCTTCAAGTCGTAGGTAACGTTGTACTTTCATGAACACCAGTTGCATGAGCGCATGAATTAAAAAGGTAAATTTGTGGCAGAAAATAAGTGTTTTCTTCTCGTTTTTGAAGTCACGTGCTAGATTTTAAATATCGGTATTTGTAAGAGTCAATCTTGAGATCTAACTTCTTATTTTTATAAAATTCTCAAAGCTCATAGAGGCCACGTTATGCAACCGTACCGAAATAGAGGCCAACTGTAGAGTTGACCGGTGGAAGAAATAATGGCGGCGAAGCAAAAACAAACGTCACAGTAATGATATTATGAACTTTTCGAGACCAAATCTACAGCAAAAAGCGAAAACCCTAGGCCTACGTACGTACTGTATTTTGTTGACTATTTCTAAAATTCTAATACATTACAAATCAGCAGTGCCTACACCCTAAAACTAGAAAATAACGGTAGTAAAAGATAGGCATGACATATTTTGTTGGCAGCATAAATTTATATGCAGGGCTATTGCGTACAGAATACCCAATAAAGGCCCTCAAAAAACCGAATTCTTCATAATAACCTTAAAAAAGGAAACTAAAACACAAATTCTCCATCCAACCCAAGGGCTTGATTCGCTAAATTACACAGAGATGAACAAATTTTGTATTCCATAATTCCGTCATTGTGTACGAGCCGCTCGCTTCCTCGTCAAGTGATATTGCGCGTATGAATGTGTTATGACGTGGTTGGTATGTTGCATAATATATGGCGGCTTTGTTGTCATATTTATTTGCCCGCGGCATCAATGGTGCTGCTGTGACATAGTGTTATAGGCCTACTCAGAGTAGTGGCTGTGGAAGGACCGTACAGAAATACACAAGTCTTGTAACAGGCCAATGATAAAGTAAATCGTCTCATATAATGAATTCAAGATCTACAGCCACAGAACATCGTTTGCAGTCAGTAAATGTAAATTAATCATTAAGAAAGAAATCATAGTTTAGATCTTAAGTGGAAATGGGTTATGCACTCACTGAGCATTTTACATATTATCTTGCATGGTTACACTTAAAATGTTAGCAAAGGCTTCGATACGTGAACGTTTAGATTAAATTGTTTGAAAAGAATTTTTAAAAGTTCTTTAAAATGCTGTTTTTGGAATTTTAAAGATTCATAGAATCTTATAACCATGATTATTTTGTTTCGTGTGTGGTAATTTTTTAATGTACTGTGTCTGTATTTGTACATTCTTAAAAACTCAAAATTTGAAGTTCATATATTCACAGACAAAGAGGCAAAACCTCAAGATACTGCCACAACTAACCGTTGTGTCAATGCTAAGGCAAAGAAAATGCATTCTTAAAATACGTATTTCGTAAACACGCGTAATCGGTTTTCTAAAAATTAAGTTAAACGAATGAATAATTTTGTATTTACAATGAATTATTGTGTAATTTACAGCGAAAAAGGGGTTCCTCCCCCCCCCCCCACCCCCTCCATCCTCCACGCACACCAGCTAACGCACCCAGTAATGTTCCATGATTTCAATAAAAATGAGTAATGGCGAGATTATACCCCATACACAAAACTTTTAAAAAGTTCTGTGGCCCTTAAATTAATGAGTTTACTTAAATGTATAAAGTGGTGGATATTATTAGAACGATGTCCTGGGCGGGACAACACGTCCGGTGTGTTTCTTCTGGAGAAGCAGAGGTTCGAGCCATCACTCCTTGTGAGATGTGCGACTAGGGGCGTCGGAAACTTACGAGCGTCTCAGGTGTTGTAATTATTAATGCGCTCGGCGGAGCAGAGACGAGTAGGTACGCAAATACTCATTACGAGATTTTATAGAGCTCATGCCGAGTTGCTATGGATACCGACAGACATAACAAGTTCGGTTCCAGCGTGAATTGAATTTTATTACTGCTGCTTCCACCTCGTAAAGAATATTTGCTTTATTTGTCGCGTCTGCCTTAAAGAACGTTGGAGTAATTTAATGCTTGGTTCGTTCTCACTCCTCTTGTTCGAGGAGTGGAAACTTCGCGGTGGAAACAGACGAGTTAACCGACGATATTATCTGAGAAAACAATTACCATCCATCAAACTAGCCAGCCGTAAATAAACACTCATAAGTAATAACTAACGGTTTACGAACAAGATTTAAATTTATAAGCGTTCCAAGGAGGGGGATGACTGTTTACAAGGCTATTCACACTCGCAGCTTTTGTCTTTGCGGTTGGGAATAATGTTCTCTGGAGATGTATCCGTTTTTCTGCGGGTTTCATTGCCAACCTCAACCCAACCCAACCGGAAACAGTTCCAACAAATTTTAGAAAATAACGTAAATTACAAAATTCAACTGACTTATCGCAGACAGAAACAATAAGAAAGTCAGCCACATTGGGTTCCCTTGTGGTCTATGACGTCATAGTAAGGAAGGAATATTCGCCTAAGATTTGAATAACGAGGGGCGATACATCACCGCAAATTGCAATTCAGGCGGAAAGCGGAGCAGCGCGAAAGTTCGCTGGCTCGCGGTCGAGGCCGGTGAGGCAGGGTAGGGCAGGTGGCGCGGCCAAACTGTCCCCGAGAGACGTAGGGTTGGGGGGGGGGGGGGGGGTTACCGGCACAGAACTCGCCCTCCGAAGCACCAAGGTGATATTTAAAATACGTTTCCTTGGTTTTATTCTTCTCGTAAGTTATTCTCAGAACTGTGGTCGAGTGTAAAACAGGTATTGGATACGTAAGGGCCTAGGATCGATCTCCGGTACACATCTACCGTCAGAAAGGTTACGCCGCATGCAATAAATTCCCCGTGCCTTTATCTTCTTTCCCTTCACCATATAAGCTAGAGCATTCTGTGTTTATCCGTGTACTTTCAATAATGGGACTCCGCTGTGGCGACGAACAAAAGTTGCGCCTCCAGGCTTGTGTGTGAACTAGTATGCATACGCTCATACAATCTATCAGGGTTAGGGTTTCTCCGTGTTGGCGCACATGCTTCTCATTCAAGACGTCGGGAGATCGATTCCCGTCCCAGGCGATCTTCACTGAATGTGGGTTCAAGTGTTTTGATGGGATTGAGTCCGCGTGACAGCCCTAGGACATTCCTTACCAGTTATCTATAAAACGAGATACTCACCTCAAGAGGGAAATATATCAAGTATGTAAATGGTACCCTAAAGCAGCGACCCAACAACTTTATTGATGTCATAATATATATTGAACTCAAGAATTGATTATATATTCTCAACTTTATGGATGTATATCAGCACTTTCAAAAAAAGGCGTGTGCGTGTGCGTGTGCTCAACTGTGTCAGTGAACTGCAAGTGTACTTTTAAAATGTAGCACACTTATAGTTTTATGTGCAACTGTATTCAATCGTTGACTTCATTTCAGACCTTATCAGTAGTACTTTTATAGGTTAACGAGAGTTAGCTGACGAGTTATAAATGTTCACATCTTTTTAGGTTTAATTAAGTTTGACTGTATCTGATCGTCTCTAAAGATATTCGTGGGTCATTCGCAGATGTCTGCAAAACCAAGTCTGAAATAATTAGTGCCGCTAAAGCCACTTTTAATGATCAAAACTCGGTCTTGAGTTTGAAAGTTGCGCTAAGCTAAGGGTTTCTTCCTGGTGATATTTTTGCACTTCTAATTACAGCAATTAGAATTTCCATAGGCTCATAAACATTGCTATCAACTGTTCAGAATGGTTTATGTAATGTTATGTTTAATATCCCCAAACTCTCTATGCATACAAGTGAGTTTTTCTACACTCACATTCACACGGTATTCTTGCGTGTTCCGTAAGAACCAGCAACGACAACGACAACGACAACGACAACGACAACGACAACGACAACGACAACGACAACGACAACGACAACGACAACGACAACGACAACGACAACGACAACGACAACGACAACGACAACGACAACGACGTGCGAGAGTCTTCACACAAAGAAGGATTAAGTTTTGCACATTATTCGTACATGGTGAGACATTAATCATATTTACAGAACAAAAGTGAAGCATCTCAGTTGGAAGCACAACTGCTGAATTTTATATAAATAACTTTGACTGCCCCATCAGGGTATACACGGGTTTTTGTTTTCTTGTTCTACATGTTTAGAACGGATTTAGTATTTACTTTTTCAAATTAAATCAAATTTGACATTATTAATTTATGAATAGTGCAATACATTTTGAAAACACTGCAAGAAAAAATATGTAGGTGTCTGTAAGCCAGCCATTTTGATTGATAATAACGACCGACAGTGGCTCAAGCATTGTTTGGTGCAGATGGCGCTTTGTAAGTAATTAATTACACCGCTTTTTTCCTTAAGCCCTCATTAATCATAGGAACGGATCGTTTTCACTGTGGTTATTGTAATGACCATCGCTAACAACGTCATCTCCACTTGTTTGAAATCCATTTACACCAACACCTGTATCAATTGACCAGCAATGAAAACATAATGTACAAAATACGGTACAGTTTTCTGACAATGATTTATATGGTTCGCAGTACATATTGATGACTGACGCACAGATATTTCTATGTATAAATGTTTAAAGAACAAGTCTTCACATAAAAGCTTGTTGTGCACCGGTTCGATACCCGTTGCCTGGAATCCTATTGAAGGTTTTTTCTAGGTTGGTCTCAGTATCACAAGGCGATTGATAGAATTTAGTTATACTAAAAGGGGCATTATTTCAAAACTATTCCAAATACTGCAATGTCTAGATAGTCACCTGAAGAGGGGCATCAAATTGTCTATGAGCAGGATATTGAAAAGACAGCATATTGTCAATGATTGTAGAGTGATGCGTGAATCAATAATTCTGTCAAACGAACTTGAGGATTCAGAAATGGAAAATACAGTCAAGGGATACTTTAAACCTGACTCCGTTCCTACTCCGGAGATCTCATCAACTGGAAGACCAAACAACGAGGCATTGCGCATCGTCAACCGTAAACGAGAATTTCAAAAATTCGTTTCGTGTTTTCTAAAAAAAAAAAAATGAAAACGCCCGGTCGTAACATCTGCTGGGAAAAAATCATATTTCGGTCCACAACTTTCCATAGCCAGGTTCATAAATATATTCAGTTGTGTCTTACTGTGAAAATGTAAATGGGTGCATTATCTAGACTTATGCAAAATTACGTATGGTGTACTGGAATATGAATGCTAAGTGCCTCATTACCAGAACATTCCCTGGTACTTAAGCAGTAAATAGCTGAGGTCTATGAAGCGTTGGTCTGAGAAACAATGATTTCTACGTTCTGGTAACCACTGTGATATTCTTTACCCTGATATTTCGCTCCTTTGTCCAACATTACCGTATTGCAAACATATTGAACCTAAATATGAAATATCATTATAATAATCATCACCGACATATGTATTTATTTATATTCGTTTCCAACGTAACTTGACGTTATATGAAGGCTAATTATACCCATTGCGGGCATTGACATATCATATCATCATATCATATCTTTAGAGTTTATCTTTTATAAAACTATTTACTTCCATGACTTCTATGATGAAGTGTCGCACACATTTATCTCAAATAACGATGTTGTCCTTACTTAAAAATAACAAACACAATACCTAGGACCCGGGTTGGGCTCCTGTATAGCTTGGTAGTTCTTCTTTAATCTTCTCAACAAACCCATTTATCCCATTTCTTCGGTGTTGCGTAATCCACCCTTTCGCTTCCTCTTCCTCCTCGAGTTCTCTTCCTCCATCCGATACGTCTGTCGTCTCTGCTTCTCCATCATACGTATTTCAATGTTATCTTCTTGACCCCTCCACTCCACTGAGCTTATCAAGAGCTCCATTTGCCTTCCACTCCTCTCTACTGTGTGGCGGCTGCATATATGACTAGGTTCATCCCCACTGCTAAGCACAGTTTAATTAAACACGCACCGAGATTTCAATTCACTTTTCGAGCTCACTTCGCTGTACTAGATAAGCTAGAGATTACCTTTTAGACAATCTAAATAAACAAACGTCCTTGGGTTAGGAGACTTAACAAGACTAAAACTGCTTTATAGTGTATTATATATAATGGAGACATATAAATTGTAATAAACGCTTTCACCGACAGCAGCTCGAAGTAAGACCGCCCTGCTCTATGTACCGGTGCTCGGGAGTCAACTATTAAAACCGAACATGAAAATCGTTTTCAATCAGTTAAACCTGCTTTACTTCAAGAAATATATGCAAATAAATACATTTTTTAATAACAAAATTAACACCTCCACACAATACCACAATTTGTAATTATTTAAACTACACTTTGGAAAAACAAATAGCACAAAAAACACCCTACAGCCATAAGCTACTTAGTTTTGTGCACAGATATTAAGATAGGTCCCTATTCCAGACCTGTTTGTAGGACTCGACCTTAGAACTCAGATGAGAACTGAGGAAAATAGGACAAAAACATCAGGCAGAATGAATAGTGTCGGGAAGTCGGGGCTCGACCCATGAACTCCCAGAGTTAGAGTCCCTATGTTGGCATCTGAGCTCCTAGATTATTATCTTGTGCCGTCAGCCAGACCTTTCACACTTGCATTGGGACTTGTGCTCGTGTTATCTGCAGACACAGGAGTAATGTGTATACTGGGTCCATGACAGACAGACAGACAGACAGACAGACAGACAGACAGACAGACAGACAGACAGACAGACAGACAGACAGACGAACGAACTGTATTAATATAGGCCTAGGCCCTACACTAGAAAACATAATTATATCCAGTGAAGGTGTCATTAAAGCAAAGAAGCATTAGTATCGGTGTTTGAAACGAATACAATTTATATAATCATTTCAGAGAATTAATGCCGTCAAAGCGACGCGTCTACTTTTAAATTTTCTGCTAAAAGTATTTAATAAATTTTCAATTCTTCTCAAAGTTTAAGAAAATCATTTTAATATTATTTGTTACAATATTTGAACAACTGTGATAGACGGTAAACACACCGGATAACTCGATCTGCATCCGGGTTACTAAACTAATATAACACTCAAGTGTACGTTGCAGCGACACAGTCACGGAGCTTCTCTTCTCCCTTGGCCTAGTGGATATTCAAATATAAGGTGTATTCACATACTGCGCAGGGCGGTCATACTGGAGGCTCAAATGGCATGTGATGGGTAGCTCATTGCTACCATGTTTCAGCTGGCGTTTGGTTCAAGTTCAACTGATCTTTAACTCTGGTTTTTATTTCTGAAAAGCAATATTAATAAACTCTTATTTCGGCCACTCTTTTTGTGGTTTACAATGGCACACATCTTCTATTGACAGTTAAAATGTCAGCATACATTCTCAAAGATTTTAAAACTTGAAATAGTAATAAAGGTGGTCCCGTTGTGACGTCACGTGAATACTCCCTATAATATGTGACCATAGAGTATACATAAGTCAACAGACACGATGGATCACGTGACAATCAATCCCCGAGGGTTGTGAGAACCTCACATATGGACCCATTCGTTTCACTATACACAATTATTTGGTATTGACGGTGGCTCAGGTAGAATTAGACTTTAATTTCCGGGTTGCGGATTGAAAGTAGGTCAACGACCATCCTGAGAAATTGACTATATTAACGGTTTTCATAGTCATAACGTGAACTCTAAGATCGAGTCTTAAGTCTTGAAAACAAACCAAGCAGTGCACAATCAGTACACTTTCGGAGCTTCAGAGAATATGAGCTTCATTCTCTATGGATACAGACTGCATGTGCAATTGGTCGTGGTCGATTTGGTGTTATCTAGTATAGGCTCCAGCGAGTTCCACGTTCGAATCATGTGATATTTGTTATCATATTCATAAATCACCCATTAATCGTTTCTATTAGTATCATAATTTGTTTAATAATACACATTTTTTAGAGTAATCAATTAATTCAAAGGCAGTGTGAACAACTCAATTTGACATTCTGTAGCATGCACGAGTAGGCCTATTATTCTATTCTATTTGTTAGTTGTCTACAAACTCAATAATTACTTGCAAATGGTTATGCAAGGAACACAGAAAGCGAGAGAACTAAACGTTGTTCGTTAGTATCTTTTAAACGAAAGTTAAAATACAAATTTTGGAAGTATGTGGGACTAGAAATTAAAAATTTTAGTCTTTAAAACAGGGATGTGTACAAAAGTTTGAATGTGAGGATAACGAACGTAATGTTTTTCGTTTTTGTATTTACTCAATTTGAATAAGGTGTAATTTTTATTTTTGGAGTGTAATAAATAAAATACAATAAAATATAAATAAATGACACCTTCTTCAAATTGAATAAAAAACAGGTACAAATCCGTGCATAGCAGTGGCCAAAACAACATATTAAAACTGGTTTAAAACGTATTACATACTATTTGAAACTTGCAAGTTACATTAATGGAAAGATTCATTAACAGGTAACATATATAGGTAGGTCTACAGTGATTTTTGTAGACATTTTATATAAAAAAGTTCGTCGTACTCACAAATACCAAAGTTTGCGTTTGGTTTAATTTAAAAAACTGAGGTATTAATCTGGTTTAGATTCATCAAAATCTGATAAATTAAAAACTTGAAATCGTCACGTTTACTGAGCTATCTGCACCGCACACTCTTACAAACTGCTAACTCGACAGTTGCGAGAAACTGAGCCACAAGAGTAACGAGCTACACTAGCGCCTCATGCGGTAAAAGCGCACAACACGTATATGTTAGTGAGAGCAATTGTGTACTTTTTACCAATACCGGTGAGCAAAGTATAAAAGCTGGAACCACCGTACGCTTACGATCAATGTCATACAGCAGCGGACTGTCGGAACATGAATGCATTTTATTTCACGTAATCTCCGTCTTGGAATGAGAAAATCTAAAATTCATTTCACTCCGGAATCCCAGAAGATTAAACAAATTCAAATGACACGAAATCCCCACGGATAAAAAATGAATAATATTAACACCAGATTGACCAAGTTTTTGATAGCTCCGATAACATTTTATGGAAAATTAATTTCCGTTTTGAAATGAGAAAATCGCGTACTCATAATTTCCAACAGAAATCTCGGTGGTTTAAAATCAATTACATTTTAAATAAACGATAAATTCCCAACAACGAGTTTTGATAAAGTATTCTAGTCGAAAACGCCGTGTTTACTTTTGTCACGTAGAAATTGAATCAAAACGGGAATAACGTACTTTTGAGGGAGTGTCAATCTAGATGAGATAAAATACAACCTGGATGTTGGTTTCTCTTGGCTGAAATTATAGGCTTGAAGTAGGTAGAATTACATGTCGACACTCATCGTACTACTTAACAATGTACTGATCTACAACACTAGGCTCATTGGCTGCACAAAATATGTTATATCAAATGATTGTGTACAAAGCGTGGTTTGTATAAGAAAGTTGCATCCCTCTAAATCTCTGCCCTATGAACTTCAATTGGGTAAAGTATACATGTGGTCTATACATGATCTGCAAAACGGGCCTTTTGTAATTATATAGGACTATAGTTGGTACATTGCAACTGTTTTCAACACACTTTGCTCTAAAAGCACAAGAATTGAACGTGTTTGCAGGTATCTTTAAACTGCAGTTACCTTCAAGTTGTTGGCATTGTGGGAGGCAAGATATTATCTATGTATACTCGGTAGAGAGAGATTAGATTCAAAAAGTTTTAAATTTGGATCGATTAAGACAAATTGAGATACTAGTGAAATTATTATATTTTGTATATGTAAACAAAATCAATTTTGCATTCATTTTATGAGAACATCTGTATTATCTTGATAATATCTAGGCCCTTATAGCCCAATATTGTGATATTGTTATATTTATGTTATATTTTAATACCACCAAAATCTATACTACATCACGCTTTTCAAGCTAATGTGTTTGAAACTCAGTAGTAAGTAAGAGATGATCGTATGTTGCAACCCGGCACCTCCACCAATGTTAAGATATCATAACAGGGGTTCTGTGTGATTGGCTAGTTTTATACACATTCCTATTAAACTCATAATAATACGTCACTATTGTGTTGCCACTTACTATTATCGAAATGTATTAGTGATGGAGCTACTTTCCTATCTAAAAGGATGTTAATAATGCTAGGGTCCGCTAGTGGGTATTCCCACGTGACGTGAATTGTTACATATTCACTACTGCATAATTATTGTAAAATACTTACTGAAATAATAATATAAATGATCACTAAAGGAAACTAACAAATACAATTTATAGACAGCATCATGTTGTGACAACAAATTTACATTCTACTGTAGCCCATAATATTACTTAGCTAATAAACGAAACTAAAACAATACACGCTCTAAATACAATACAATACAATATGATGCGTGCAATAAATATAGTAATAACTACTTCCCACCAAACTACAACCATTTTATAAAATTTTCCAACAACAAACTAGCCTTTTTGACCACAGTATGCAAAATCAGATGACACGTCAACACAACAAATGAAAACAAAAAAGCTGTGTTGGCCCCGTGCATGTGCACCAACCTCAACTCGTTCTGTGTAGGGAAGCCCTATACCCACGATTATCGTGGCGTGGCCATAGTCGATACAGCCAGCAGTAGCTATTGCCACGATCGGCTAGTGAAACAACAAACAGTGGCCTAACTTGTGGCGATAGCAAAAGCTCCAAAAACCACGATCGGGCCACGACTGAGCAGTGCAGCTACATGACAAAATTAACATCCCGGCAGCACGACGGAGCGCAACGATAGGAAATCTGGCAACCTTGTGAAGCTCTCTCTTCAACGGTTCAAAACAAGGCGTTTATGTCAGAATCTGCCCCTAAGAACGAGAACGAGTATGACGTCACGACCGTCACGTGATCGTTATGTGGATGTATGACAGAATCGTGCCCCTAAGAACAAGCCACCAATAAGCCCCCCGACCCCATGCTGTTACGGTCTAGACTTGTATGTAGGGCACTTGTACCACAGTGCATATGTGACAGTACAATGTTGTTTACCAAACCTGCTAGAATAGACCGATGACAAATGCAAGTTTGAGTTTATATGTGGAGATAAAAGCTCGCCGTGTTCCCTCACCTAAGCAGAGGGAGAAAATAATTTGTATTTGTGTATCCGACAGAGGCATCAGTCTTGATCATCGCTCGCAGTGCAACGAACTAGTTACAGCAGTTGTGTTGTGTGCTATATATGGTTTTGGTGCAGTTGAATGTCAACAGGTGGTTGGTTTGGTGCAACTCACCTAGAGTAAGTTCAAGACATTCTCCTCTCTTATTGTACCCTTTTGGCACATCAAATATAAATCCATTGTAGAAAGTCATCTCATAAGAAGTCGACATAAGAGACGACTTTTCTGAACTTTAAAGAATCATGAACCATTCAATAATGTCTCTTCCAAATAAGGATAATTAATTTAGACAAAACTATAATATTATAATAACAAAGAAAAACAAAATGAAATCGGCCCCCCCGTTTCAACAATTTAACGTTTTGCTAACGAGTTTTACGGCCAAATGAAATTACCGTCGTAAGTTTAATTATTCTAGCTGTTTGACGCGTCCTCTGGTAGACCTAAACATAGGACTAAATTAAAAGATACCTACCTACGTGCTATAAGAGTTCTGATCCGTTCTCATGTCAACCCATCGTATACCAACGCACATTGTTGCTAGGAATTTTGTTGTCTACGTGGAACATGACACTAATGGAATTAACTAACTTTAATAATCAGCTCCGACTTGGAACTTCCGCTTCAACTTCGAACTTCAAGCACAGCTTAAAGTCTTCAACATCTACTACATCGAACCTCTACAACAGCATCATCATCGTCGTCATCGACTATATAATAAGGAATATTCAGAAACTGGTATCGTTAATTTTATAATAAACATATTTGGCCATTGATTATAACAATAATTTGTATTATTAATGCTATCAACTTGCTCTTTTTTTTAGTATTATTTATTCAATAAACCTTTTTATTAAACAACATTACTTTCTAATTAATCCACAATCAAATGATTATAGTGTCCCATTTATGTAAGGCTGAAAGGACCGGCTGTCACATTACATCGATTACGACGTTCCAATTAAACCCCAACCCTAGTACTTAGTAGGCCTAGTTAGTACTTTAACAATAGGAACTAAATAAGTAAGTACGTACGTAAGTAAGTAAGTAAGTAAGTAAGTAAGTAAGTAAGTAAGTAAGTAAGAAATTCTCGGTGCCGGTGCTTTTTTCCTGCCGCTAACATTTGAGACTTGCAATCAAAGGAACGTCCCCGAAACGACTATAAATCGTCTTAAAATAATGTCCTCGCTTATACCGTACGTATTAAACTTTACTTCAAATTGACATTCTAGATACTTGAGACAAAACAAAATGTAAAATGTAGCTGATTCTGTGATAATCTGGGAATCGGCGCTCTAAAAGATTGATAAAACAGGATGAAAGTTCAGGAAGTAAAGGTTCTTTGAATGCCTGCAGGCTATTCATTTCCGATTTGAATATTTCTAGCGAAATAGTAATATTATTGCTGTTATGTTGTTGTTTATGTTCACGTCAACAGATTATGTATTACTTCCGCCAAAGAAAACAAGCAACATATAATGTGAAAAACTCTTCCAGAGTCTATAAATTAGTTTTATTGAGTTGAGATCAGAACATTTGTTTTCATAGTTATGAAGTATTACAGAGTTTCTTTTGGTTATTCTCATTAATCACATCATACTAAAGTATCTCTCTGCACGTTTGAAATATTTTTAAATAAACTTTACATCAACTTATGGAATATACATGGTATTGAAATGTGGTTTTTATTTTATATTATATTTTTATCCAACAAATTTATTACAGTATTATGCGAAAGCATACAATTTATAGATGTGAATTATTGTTTCATTTCATAATCAGCTTTGAAATAATATTGCAAGGTATAAGTTAGTTGTTTGGTTTTGACAAACTGAATACCTTTAAAAATGCACACTGACCTATACAAAATAAAATAAATAAAATAAATTCACATTTAGAGTCTACCCACTCAGTAATTAAACTGATTTGCAGTGGGGGACTTTAATTTAAAGTGACTAAACCAACCCTGTAGGCTTCGAACACCATCGACGAGTGAGCGATAATACTTATTTGTTTTATTTACGTTAGAATATATCAAAATGAGCTCAAAACCAATTTTCAAAGAACAATAAAATTGTATTCACACACATCCACATCATACAAGAATAGAGTGAGAACAATAGATTAACATTGAAAACTGTAAAAGTGAAGTTATATAAATATAATATCCTATCGTAGGGTTTCTACCCACGCCCCTTCATTCCTCCATGTTACGCCGTAATGGGCTGATGATTATCATGGACATTCAAAATCGGTAAAACAGTTCAGTCTTATATGCCTAAACTGTTTTACCGATCTTGGCCGGCATCCTGAAAGAAAATGGAGTCCATTGTGGGAATGAGACAAGAAACCGTCTTCTGTCTAATTGACTGACTGACTGACTGAGTAACCGGTGAGTGTTTGATGGCGTGACTAATTTGTGCCGTAAAACATATGAAGGTGTGATGTAGTTCAGGTAACATGTGTACCGTATCATACGGAGACTAACCACGCACACAGCTGTATGTGGGAAGTACAATATCGTGTTTCATAAAAACCGCAGTAGTGATAAATCTCACATGAACATTACCAAATAGATAATATGGTCCGCTTTCCTGTCAATATGTTAGCTCCATACTCATTAATGTAGTCCTATTTTATATTTTTATTTATGAACTCGTAGGAAGTTTGGCCCAGCTAATGTGAAGCTGCCAAATAGCCAGAGAGATATGGACTATACTTGCACGCTGAACGAAGTTGATAGGCCTAAGAAACAAAATGGCAAATAAACGCATGATGAATAATGACGTTTGCTTTTCGCCAAGAGCGAGCAATGAAAATCTTTAGGTGTTGTTTGGTTTTTTAAATCGGTATTTGGATCACTTGAGGCTTTAAATACATCTGCGACGTAAAAAGAAATTTATGGAAACAACAAAATGTAAACTACCCATTTTGATGTAGGCCCTTGCAATAAATTGAATTAATTGGCTGAGTCAATGAAAAACAAGACATTGATGAAAATTGAACCATAACATAATAAAGGGGAATTTAATTTAAAAACGCTAGAAGCCCGTAGAGTTGCACACGTTTCAAAGCGCCGTTGAGACTCCGGCATGTTCGTTTAGTTCACTATATGACGCTCCCTTGTGAACAATTAAATATTAATACTTCCTTACTTTTATGATGCATATATATTTTTTAATAGAAATTGCATTTTGTATTTCCAACTTTAATATTACATATTACTTTGAAGTATTAGTAAAGTCTTGTAATGGATATCGAGTCCGGTGTTTCATCTTTCCATTTTTGTGATATGGAAGTATGGTACTAGTGGGTCTACAAACAATATGGTCCCTACTGGTATGAAACCGATAAAGAAGGAAATGATAAGGTCAATATCAGCACGTAGCCTACCCCTGTAGAAACACTACAAAGAGGGCATCCACTTGATGTCAGACATCAAAGATGTTTCTAAGCCAGTGTGTAGTAAAAACCTTCTGATATCAAAAATATAAAACAGTGACAATAGCTAAAAACAGTGCCTGCGGGCATGGAGGTGTGTACCTACAATGGAGCTCCTTGCCTGAAGGTCTATTTACTAAAAAGAGCTTTTTTTCAAGAATTTGTACCTACTCCAGCCAGAGACGAAGCCAACTAAAAAGTTTATTCTTAGTTGTCAATATGTAATGTAGGGACATACCACGGTAGTGTTTAACCAATCAGGAAGAGTGCGGTTCCCTTTACAGTGTTAACTGTTCAATTCTATGAAAAAAGTCAAATACGTGAACTTATTAGTTCTTTGACAACTTCTACACTGATTAAGGTAAAACAAATAAAAATAAATAAATTCACATTTAGAGTCTACCCACTCAGTAATTTTAACTGATTTGCAGTGGGGGACTTTAATTTAAAGTGACTAAACCAACCCTGTAGGCTTCGAACACCATCGACGAGTGAGCGATAACCAATCAAAGATCGATATTTCAAATATGAAACAGATGAATCAGTGATTGGACAGTGCGAACACCTGCGGACAGATGCCAGAATCAACAAGGCCGATTCAGAACAACTTTGAATTTATTGAGTGCTTCGTTGCTAGGACGGCTCCAAAGTCACCGTTTATTTATCCCTAAGCCAAGAAGTAATGGAATTGAATCCACATTAGAAGTTAAAAAACTTCTGCCTGAAGCGGGATTTGAACCCGGGACCTTCTGCATTGGAAGCAGGTATGCTAACCACTGGACCAACGAGCCACCTAAGGTAGGCTGAAGTGTTACGTGTTCATCCAATTGGTGGAGGCGCCGGGTCCAAAACACATCTAATAAGATGGACGAAAAGCAGATATTATTCCCGAGTTTGTTTCTGGTTTCACTGGGAGCAACTTTCCTAGCTCTAAGGTTGGAATTCATAGTCGGCCCCTACACCTAGGGGCACCCATTGTTGCTATGGATTTGTTTTGTTTATGGGAATTAACATGGAAACAACTGTTACCTTAGTAACAATGGGCGCCCCTAGGTGTAGGGGCCGACTATGAATTCCAACCTAAGATCTACTCATTATTATGGCAACTTCAGATTGAAGGCCCTAATGAATTAAGCTCTTGATATTTTGAAATAAAGTTTCCTCACCAAGTTCGGTTCTTTAATATTTATTTATGCACGAGTTATATGCAAAGTTTCAAGAGGCTTAACAAATTGCTAAGTTACCGAGAACAACACCGACTTGTACTAATTTGCAGCTTATTATATAACAACCACGTATCAACTAACAACGCTAAAGGCCCATCCACATTGAAAATTACAAGTAACATTAACAGTAAAATTAAGGTTTCAGACACTCCCATTGGCTAAGCAATGGCCTTGGGTTCTCATCAGCCAATGGGAGTGTCCCAAATCTTAATTCTAACGTTACTGTTACTGCTAATTTTCAATGTGAATGGGCCTTGACTGTGATCAGAGTTTATGTCACGAGTTTGAGCTAAAGAGTAAAAAAAAACTAAAAATTATAATAAAATCACGTTAGGCACGCCGCACCCCGCTTGAAAAGATACGGCTTATACATTTTATATCAATTAATATCTTTGCGATTATCCCTCAATTAAGAAAATATTACAAAGTAGCAACCACCAAACCCACAATAACAATAACATATTACAATTTGTTGGTTTCTTTACGTGATTATATAATGTTGTAATTAGTGACGCCTTTGTCTGTATTCTATTTCATTGCTAAAATAAAAACTTTAATCTAGCATAGAGATATTATGTTTCAATGGTGCATACTTATTACGTACTAAGTACTAAGTATACCCTCAGTTCAACTCTTTCATGGTCCCCATGAGATTATTCGTGAGCTGCATTCGTTGCGTTGTTACGCTAAGTTGTAAACTATTAGTAGAGGAGCAAAAGGTATCTCGTGCGCCTTTCGTGGAAGAGTATTGCGGTAAACGGTATTCTGTTACGGCATACCATACGAGTATTTTGCACTTACCTGGCAGATCCTGGCACGCTGCAGAGGGCGCTAGGAGCGTCGTGACGTCATAGACACGTTTTAATTAATTACTTTTGAACGGTTTATGTCACAGAAAATATCAAGAGGACAATTTTATGATGTCATACTAGATGAGCATTTATAACCTATCTGCCACATTCTGGCGGGCTGCAAAGGGCGCCAGGAGCGTCGTGACGTCATATACACGTTTGAACTAATAACGTTTGAACGGTTCATGTCACAGAAAATATGTAGGGTACAATTCTTCTATAAAATACTATACGAGTATTTTGCACCTACCTGGCACATCCTGGCACGCTGAAGAGGGCGCCAGGAGCGTCATGACGTCATAAACACGTTTTAATTAATAACGTTTGAACGGTTCATGTCACAGAAAATGTCAAGGAAACAATTCTATTACGAAATACTATTTGAGTATTTTGCATCTACTTGGCACATCGTGGCACGCTGCAGAGGGCGCCAGGAGCGTCGTGACGTCATACACTTTTTCATTAATAACTTTTGAACGGTTCATATCACAGAAAATATCAAGAAGACAATATTATAGAGAATTTAAATACAAATCGATTGATATGTACCAATAGGGTAATCATGTAATATTTAAGGGAGATATTGCTAACAAATAATAATAATTAGATGTGTATATGAAATGCAGGGCATCCCTCATCGTAATATCTATTTATTACTATTTCGGAGTTATAATTGTATCACTGTGAAGGACTTAATAATCGTAGTCATCCCAACATACCCATGGGTATCTGTTGTTAAACAATAATAATAATAATTATTATTGTATACTAGTTACTATTCATAGACTGATTAGTAAAACTCACGTTTGCTAGAAGTTCTCTTCATCTTCATCATCGTCGTCTTCATCCTCATCTCCCGTGTTGTCGGTATTCAAGCACTCTTGTTCCTCGTCTTCAGTAGAACAGCCACAAAGCTCGGTGCACCTCATGTTATTTGCTTTGCAGCTGCATCTTGACGCACACCTTGATTTTAAGCAGTTGCATTTAACTAGTTGAATGACGGCAGCCGGTGCAGGTTTGAGGGTTATCATGACTGCCACATACTCGTTGCTCTCAAGTAGCCATCCGTAGTCTTCGGGTAATAAGTTGATAGGGTTGGCAACCTGGTAATTATGCCACAACCAGCATTGATGGTGAGCACCTAGTATGGCTTGGAGATATGCGGCTTTGCTGGGTGGAGGCTTTTGGTGGGTGCTTGGCAAGACTTTTTGTGAAACATGCGCCATCGAAGGTCAGACACTGATCTCAGTTTAGTGAATGGACAGTACAGTTTGCAAACAAACTTCTCTAGACCACTTATCAAGGAGTCTTTTAGAGCAACAGTTTAACCTAGTTCTTTAAATGCTGAAAATATTTCATAGTCGGATTCTTCCACACACCAGCACTTGTGAGGATCTAGCCAAACTTCTTGTCATGCGCATTGACAACAGTTATAGTGAGTTTTCAGAGGTCCACGTGGTATTTGAGAGATATGACATTCCTGTTTCATTAAAATCGGCTACTCGAAAGACTTGCAAGAAGGAAAAGCTGCTGTAGCTTATCGCATTACAGACAACACGCCAATCGGGCACTTGAGCATGTCACAACTACTTGGTCACACCAAAACCAAGTATGAGCGGACAGAATATTTTTCACAGAAGATAATTCGAGCCTCACAGGCCATGGAGCGACAACCAGTTGTCGCATGGAGTAACAAGACTATAAGTACAAAAACACTTCTATCACACTTAAATAGTGAACAGGAAGAAACCGATACTAAGATGTTGTTTCATGCATTAGATGCGACAAAACGAGGAGCTACTCAAATATCTATTTTTTACCCAGATACAGATGTCCTTATCCTGGTACTGCGACGTTACACCGATCTCTGTAAAAATACTGTGTTCATTACAGGTAAAGGGGAAAATAATAGAAGGATAGCACTTGGGTCACTATACAACACACTTGGGCAAAATCAAGTTTCAGGACTAACTGGATTTCACGCTTTCAGTGGTTCCGACAACACTGGGGGATTTTAAGGAAAGGGGAAGCTTTCGTGCTGGAAAGCTTTCAGAGAATCCGACTATGAAATATTTTCAGCATTTAAAGAACTAGGTTTAACTGTTGCTCTAAAATACTCCGTGATAAGTGGTCTAGAGAAGTTTGTTTGCAAACTGTACTGTCCATTCACTAAACTGAGATCAGTGTCTGACCTTCGATGGCGCATGTTTCACAAAAAGTCTTGCCATGCACCCACCAAAAGCCTCCACCCAGCAAAGCCGCATATCTCCAAGCCATACTAGGTGCTCACCATCAATGCTGGTTGTGGCATAATTACCAGGTTGCCAACCCTATCAACTTATTACCCGAAGACTACGGATGGCTACTTGAGAGCAACGAGTATGTGGCAGTCATGATAACCCTCAAACCTGCACCGGCTGCCGTCATTCAACTAGTTAAATGCAACTGCTTAAAATCAAGGTGTGCGTCAAGATGCAGCTGCAAAGCAAATAACATGAGGTGCACCGAGCTTTGTGGCTGTTCTACTGAAGACGAGGAACAAGAGTGCTTGAATACCGACAACACGGGAGATGAGGATGAAGACGACGATGATGAAGATGAAGAGAACTTCTAGCAAACGTGAGTTTTACTAATCAGTCTATGAATAGTAACTAGTATACAATAATTATTATTATTATTATTATTTAACAACAGATACCCATGGGTATGTTGGGATGACTACGATTATTTAGTCCTTCACAGTGATACAATTATAACTCCGAAATAGTAATAAATAGATATTACGATGAGGGATGCCCTGCATTTCATATACACATCTAATTATTATTATTTGTTAGCAATATCTCCCTTAAATATTACATGATTACCCTATTGGTACATATCAATCGATTTGTATTTAAATTCTCTATAATATTGTCTTCTTGATATTTTCTGTGATATGAACCGTTCAAAAGTTATTAATGAAAAAGTGTATGACGTCACGACGCTCCTGGCGCCCTCTGCAGCGTGCCACGATGTGCCAAGTAGATGCAAAATACTCAAATAGTATTTCGTAATAGAATTGTTTCCTTGACATTTTCTGTGACATGAACCGTTCAAACGTTATTAATTAAAACGTGTTTATGACGTCATGACGCTCCTGGCGCCCTCTTCAGCGTGCCAGGATGTGCCAGGTAGGTGCAAAATACTCGTATAGTATTTTATAGAAGAATTGTACCCTACATATTTTCTGTGACATGAACCGTTCAAACGTTATTAGTTCAAACGTGTATATGACGTCACGACGCTCCTGGCGCCCTCTGCAGCCCGCCAGAATGTGGCAGATAGGTTATAAATTCTCATCTAGTATGACATCATAAAATTGTCCTCTTGATATTTTCTGTGACATAAACCGTTCAAAAGTAATTAATTAAAACGTGTCTATGACGTCACGACGCTCCTGGCGCCCTCTGCAGCGTGCCAGGATCTGCCAGGTAGGTGCAAAATACTCGTATGGTATGCCGTAACAGAATACCGTTTACCGCAATACTCTTTCACGAAAGGCGCACGAGAACTTAAATGTTACCTTTTGCTCCTCTACTAATACTCATAATGAATTAGTACCATATTCTGACTGACCTACTAAAATGGAAATTCCTTTACAATAAGGTCATCCTTTGTAAATCAGAGTTTATAACTGAATAGGATAGACATTAAATAAATAAAAAATTATAAAAGTATACCGATCAAAGTACATGGAATATAAACGTTTTGTACGAGCTGGTTGTTTTTTTTCTTTTCTGCTGCAATTCCGATCGGTGAATATTAGACGAATAAGTTATATCTTTTGATAACTGCAAAGTGGAATTCGAACCCAGATCTCTTGCTTCTAGGGGGGTGGTCTACAAGTATATACAATTTCAATTGTGTTTTTAAAGTAACTTCACGTGTAATTTCATTCCTGTTACATTCATTTTACTTTGATGTGACCTTGTGCACAGCTTGTTGTATATGCAAACAACACCTTTATATATAGTTAACTGAGAAAAAAACATCACGGTCCACTAACATTTAAACATGAAATTGTGCTCACATTCGTTTCAAAGAAGTACTATGTAATCCTACTGGTACGTGCTAGAGTATCAACAAAACATAGGTAACTTTATGAACCTACTCTATAGAGTCTAGACTTTTGTGAGCTACACTGCGGACACCTTTCGAAATAACAAGATCAGTGCAGATGCTTCCAATTCTCCTTGTAGGACCAATCTTTGGTAGGACACACACAATCATACAACAATAACAGTTATGATGGATGGATTTTATTGATTTATATTCTTACTAACATTGGAGACTACTTCTACTGGTAGTAGTTTAGTATTTTGTTTGGATAAAACTGTTTCAAAGTTTTACTTGTGGTTGAATTCTGCTTCTTTCAACACAAGAAATTATTGATGGATCTTTCGACAAGTTACTTTTTTCGGATAAAGTCATTGACTGAAACTTGTTCTGCATGGTATTGCGAATTCATTAAAATATAAATGTATTTTCATTGTGCGCGTACTTTGCTCTTGGGTGAGCATGCAACTCTCTTTGTAATTCAAAGCTTAAAATAAACCTTTCTGCAGTGCTTAATCCAGGAATTTGTTTGTCTGGTGTAACCACTATTAAATGTATTTTTATGGATACTAAAAACGGGCTTTAAAATTTAGATTTCGTAACCGTAGGAAAATACCGTTCTATTTCTCATGAATGTAATCAACTTTCAATGGACTTATACTAGTAACTTTGTTATTGACGAGTCAATATTTGTGGCGATGTCTCTACACAAAACAATGTCCTATATTATCCTACATGCAGTACATAATTTACTATGCGTCAAGTTTATTTCGATTTATATTTGAGAATACACATAAACGGATACCAGCGTGGCAGTCCTGGTCAATTAGGCATTGGATCTAGTGAACCATAGTTGCTACGTTGCGTTTTTCATCTTCATACATCACGCTCTCATCGCCTAGATTAGCACATTTTCTAAATATTAAAACCCCAAATCCCAAATTTTATATTCTCACGAGTGAGAAAACCGTTAGAAAGTCTGTGTGAAGGTGGCTGGAATCGAACCAGCAACCACCCCCGCCACGGATTCATTTACTGTTATGCAAAAATATGAGACGTTTAGCCCAAAATAAAAAATAATCATAATCATCTACTGTAATAACCAACCAGAGTCGATAGAGAAGTTCTTTGTAGAACGGCACCACTAGATAGAGCTTACAGTGCATTCTATCGGGCAACTTCTGTACTAGCCCGCATCGTCGGTGTTCAATGCGCGGTACTTTTAAACCCAATTGTAGAAATTACGATTTTTTTAATTCGTCTTGGTATAACCTGAATGTTTGTTTCGTGTTTGTGTATACTGTATAGGATCAGCCAATTAACTTCTGGCCAGACGCACACACTCGCTAGGAATGCCGGGATGCGATCGTATCCTGTGCCGTTTGAAAATCCGGGCCATAAATAAACAGGAGTTGCATGAAGCAACCAAATACCTCTAGTATTTTGCCTGTGATTTTGCAGTATCGCGCGCCGCATCTGGTTACAATATGGATAAAAATAATAATCGTTTATTTAGCTGTAGTTAGCTATTAAATTACATTACAGCAATTATACATCATATAAATTTATACAATGTAGAGTGTAGACCCTTATAAATATTTAGATATAATGTAAACAATTAAATGTAGTCTACTCATGAGTGAGCCTGAGCTCTATATATCATATAATTATTCTTAAAACTAGTTACACTCTTAGAATTAACAACTTTAGATGGCAGGTTGTTGTATAAATGTCATTGAGTTAAATTTAATTTGTTCTCTAACATTGGACCATTGGAGAGCATCCAGCATTACTATAATGGGTACATATCTATTACAACTCAGTATAGTACGCATACCTCTATTTTGTAGTTTTTGAAGTCTATCAATATCAGTTATAAAAGCTTGATAAAAAAGTGTTGAACAGAAATCGAAATGTGGTTGAACAATAGTTTTGTAAATTAACATTTTTGACCATGCCGATAAATGATGTCCAATACGACGTAAATATGTCATGTGACATGGGTCATGTGACATGGACTTATGATAGTTACTATTATAAGTTCCATCCCGATCGCCTGATGTTCCACTCTTGTGAATGTGATTTGCACTTGTAGTTAGTACCGACGCTGCCCTGTCTCTTGTAAGCTAGTCCGTGAGTATTTTGAGTCCACACAATTACACAATGGCATGGTGCAATAGCAATATGTATTAGGAAACTTCTTTTTAAAAAACATGCTGTAATAATTTCTTTACTTTCCTTTCACACAGTCACACAAAAATTAAACAAAATAACATTTGACTATTTGTATCGTTTTATTTATTAAATATTAATTTATAATATTATAGTAATGTATGTAACCAATAACCTATAAGAAAATCAAAGTGTAGATAATACACAATCAACTAAAACAATAACTCTATTTCTCGTTTATATCTCAGTAAATAATAGGTAAGCCCACTATTAATATTACCATTGGTAGTATTCAGTTGTATAAAGTAAACTAGCCCCACCAAAAGTATTCGCATACCGACCCCAGACCCATATCTATTGCGCACCTATCTCACGCACGCTAATTCGAAGAAAATAAACAGATTCCTGGCGATCTTTCACACATTTGTAAATGCAGTCTTCTTCTGAGTAGAGCGCACAAACCTAACACCCACTATTTCAGGTAAACACCGAAGGTCATAAATTATTCCTAATGGACCTGTTTCAATTACACTGTAGGAACTAGGGATGGGAAAATATGTTTAAAAGCCTAAACGTTTAACCGTCTTCAAAACTGGCGTTTAAACGTTTTATTCGCTCTATCCCCTGCCACGAGATGAATAAAATGACCTTTGGAGTAAATTACCGAAAAGTTATTAGTTAAAAGTTATTAGTATTGGGTAAAATTACAATTTGTAGCTAGAAAAAACTATAATAGTAGACTAGTACTGCAGTACGCTCCGTTGTAAAATATTTGTTTCTTATCTTTTATACGAACATTTCTGTAAACACGTTTAAACGAGGCGTAAAAAGTACAAACGTTTAAAGTCACTCCCACGTTTATACGTTTAAACGTCCCATCCCTAGTAGGAACTAGAGACGTAGAAAACTAAGTTAGTATCATTGGACTCGGCTATGTTGTAAGCATGAGTAAGTAAGTTGCTACGTTGATAATCATAACTTACTGTGTTGCGAGCGTACCGTGTATCACTTACGGGTTTTAACTATAGAGAGAAGGAAGAGTTTAGTTTACAGATTATGTTAGCAAGAGGGTAGGTTTTTGTTAGGGGAAAGCATTTTCGGTACGCTTGGCGTCTCGACGATTTAGATGGTGTCAAACGCTTTCGGGGTGCTAGTTGTCTCGACGGTCTAGAGCAGGGAATATTACAATATCTTTGGTCTAGACGTTCGAGGGAGGTTTTGACAGGCATTGTGAAATGATACAAGATGTGATGTAGGTGGTACAAGGATTATGTATAAGAATATAGTAGGCTATACAGTGCAGAGAGAGATGATACGAACAACAAGCGAGACTGCCTTCAACTAGCGAGATGGCTGTATTTATACCCGAGACCAACTTACCCACTCTCGTGTTTTGTGGAAACTGGCTACGGGGGGGGGGGGGGGGGGGGGGGTAAAGTTGTATGCACCATACAACCTATCGTATTTAAAAATGTATTGTCACAAGAATGTATGGCCCAATGTATGAGAAAATAAACATAATCAAATTACAATACAACAGTGAACAATACACAATAGTAAACACAGGTATAGCATTATGTAAATTTATTAACATATAAATGTCTTATACACAGCAGTGGTACAGTAGGACCCTCGCGAGGTCACTATAAACGTGCACTTTTATGCAGGTCTAGCTTGGAACACACGCTTCTCAATCATGCCCGCTGTTAGCAGGGTTGCAACAAGAGCATGAATTGCAAAATGCAATGTTGAAATATATATATATTTAATATTTATCATAAAACCAGTTGAGACAGTAGTAATAAATAGCAAATTTTATACAATACAAACTATAAAATATGTCCCTTGAGGTTCTAAGAAGATTCACATTCACTTTCATCTACAATACAACGTACTCTATGAAATCTTTAAAAATAAATTGGTAGTCATGTTAACAAATGGCTACCTAAAGGTATTCATGACCCTTAGGCCTATATCTTAAAAGTGATATAAGTTTAATCACCATAATGGTATAGTCAACACGTTTTTAATAGTCACGTGATGACAACTTATGATCACGATCATACATAATAAATCACACACCAAACAAAAATTAAAAAATGTCAACATTAGGCCCATAGTTTCGGATACATCTTGATTTCATTGTGTCGACACTCCACTAGAAGAGATGGCTTACAACGTATCTTGCTTGTTCAGTCAAATGTCAGGTGTGCACCATAACATGTACACTGGAAACATACAATGAAAACCCATCATGAAACATTCTAAACTTATAAGTTTGAACCTTTATAGTCTACCATTACTTATTACTATTATAGCTTGGGGGGAAGGATAGGAAGGAACCAACAGCTTACCTGGTAGTAGTTGTGGCCTTCGGAGTCGAAAGAAACACAAAAAAGATATATACAAAACGTCGAGACAGTTTCGGCCTGACGTGGCCTTGATCACCCGACGAAGGTGGAGGAAAGACTGGGCAGGGCTGCCACTGCATGACACCTTCAAAAACAGTTGCTTTAGTTGCCTATATTGTTAAAAAAAGTTGCTTTTTAGTTGCCAAAATGCAATAAAATAGTTGCCCAAAAGTTGCTTATGCAGCCAAATTCCAAACGATTTTTTGGGGGGAAAGTTGGTGATTACCAACATAAATAATAGTGATATTCTTGAATACTTTACTTTAAAAATGGTGCCAACCTAAATGACTCTAAAAGTTTAAAATATACAAGGCTGTAAAAGGTGGGATTTTCAAATTCACCTAAAAAATTGTAGATTTTTTTATTATGTCATAAAAAAAAGCATAATTTTTGTATTTATAACGAAAAACAAGATTTAGGTTTTTTGGTAAAATCTGCAATTGGGCATTTAATGTTTGTACAAAACACATGTGAAGGTAGAAATAGTTGCTTAATAGTTGCTTTTAGGGTTGTTTGCCCAAAATAGTTGCTGAATAGTTGCTTTCTTTAAAAAAAGTTGCTAAATAGTTGAAAATAGTTGCCAGTGGCAGCCCTGACTGGGTCGGACTTCCGACCCAGTCTTTCCTCCACCTTCGTCGGGTGATCAAGGGCTCAAGGCCACGTCAGGCCGAAACTGTCTCGACGTTTTGTATATATCTTTTTAGTTTTTTGTGTTTCTATCGACTCCGAAGGCTGCAACTACTACCAGGTAAGCTGTTGGTTCCTTCCTATCCTTCCCCCCAAGCTCAAACCAGCCGTTAGGCAAACTTACACAAATTCACATTATTACTATTATATTTGGCCAATAATTACATTGTGCTAAAACTAGAAATTATCGATACTGTACAAGAATAATTGTACATATGTTACCAAGTAAATATTTGTCTCGTCCGTGTTCGTATAATAACAAGACATTTCGAGTTTCGACATGCTAGGCCTATTGATCACTCAGAATGAAATGGCTACTGCAACTAGGCCCGTACTATGTATAGCCATGTAGCAAATTAAGCTAACTAAATTAAATTTGACTAAAAAATATAAGATGCTGCTAAGAGTGTGGTAGAGAGGTAGGGGCAGATGAGCTGAAAAGTGGGTAGACTGTCACCTAAGGGGCGTTAAGATTAGGTTGTTTGCTGGGTTACGTAATTCATTACAGGTCTAATTTTCACCATCTTAGATCACCTGGATTGCAGCTAGTAGTGAGCAGGAAGCAATTTGACAACTAGTTTTCGAGTGTTATGTTGCCAGAAAAAAATGTTGCCAAGAGAGGCCTTATGGCCCCCAAGCCTCACAGACTCAAGTCATCAAGAGAGACTGCTGCATTAGAGAGATTCCTACCCATGCCATGAAGGCATACACCAACTTTCTACCACACACTAAATGCACAGGCCACTGGCAGGATTTACCCCATTCAGCAACATGACACTTGAAAAACTACTAAACTAAAGAGCTTATTGTTGAAATGTTTCAGGTGAAATTTGGTTGAAGTTCAAAGGTTCTACAACATTAATTTATTAATTTTATATTAAGTTGAAAAGACACACAAAAAACTCTCTTGTTTTGGCCACTCTTTTTGTGGTTTACAATAAATTTGGTTGGGGGATTTATGTGTTAATGTACTAGGTTCTAGGATAGGTCTACAGTACTTACTTTAATTAAATCCTTGCCAATCCGATGCCTCAGATGCATCTTCCAATTCTATTCCAATACAATGAATTCCATTCTTGAGCATAGGGGTGCCTTTTCCTTGTCCTAAAAAAAAAAAGCATTATTCCATAACTGTGGGTTACTTTGGTATTAAACTTTTGCTCAAGAACTAGATCTACGTCTTTAGGTACACAATGGGCAATCTATGCAAAGGTCTAAGGATTGCTGTGATATAATATGTAACAATTAATTGCTTTTGATCAAGCCAGTAAGCTAGGTTAGGGCTGGTCCACACAGATTTTTAAGACATACGATTTAAGGTTTAACGCGTAGTCGTAAAGTTGGATCATAGGAAACACGTACTGGCGTTCACACAAAGTTTTAGTTTTAAGACGTTGTTTTCATTGTTGTTTTTAAAACAACGTCTTAAAACCTTATGCATTATGTCTTAAAAATCTGTGTGGACCAGCCTTTAGTTGAGTAAAGAGGGAAGAGGTTGTGAAAAAAAAACACACCTAGACATGATCCATACTGACAAAAAAACACAATAACAGCATCTAGTAATTTAACTGAAATGTTAAAATGATGCAATGAATAATACAGGCATAACTGTTAGTTAATGTCCTACTGATAATTTTTGTTTGTTGGTGGGTGGTGGTCAAGTCAAAAGAGGCCTTTAATTTGTTTGAATGTTGACTGCAGGAGATGCTCAGGGCATGTTCCAACTTGACGTTTTTAGTCAACTAGCGTCCCTAGCAGACTAACACAACAATTAGTGAACAATTAATTACAACAATTGTTAATTGTAGGCTATATGTAAAACAAATTTTATAACTAATTGAATACAGACTAAAACTAAACAAAAAATAGGCCTACCTACCTAAAACTCTCGCAATAACAATAAGACTAATGGATGATGTATGGTCAGAACCTTCCAGATATACAGGTTCTTTTAAAAGTTTCTCTTTATAAGCAAAAAGTTCCATTTTAATAAGAAATCCATTGGCAGTCTTTAAAATGTCATTAATTTTGCAATTAAGACTTGTTACTTTTCCCGGAACACATTCTCTGACAATGAGATGATCAGTGTCCTCGACATTGCAAAGAGTGCGAGGCAATTCGACTGTTATTTGATAGCGATGTCCAATTTGCAAGAAGCCCAGGTGAATTGATATTGATTCTCGGTCAGGAGAGCCTTGAAGCGTAATTTCATTGTCCTTTCCAAATGTGTCAGTCTGTTCGGGAAAATGAACCTTATGGTGCCGCTCATCTGTAACAAAAGGCAAAGAAAATAATGATCCCATGTTTAAAAAAAGATTACTTAAGACCATGTTCGAAGTGGGGCGGAATGGGGCGGCATGGCATCCCGCCACTTCTCAACAAGGCCTATTACCATCCCGTAACTTATTATTTACGATAATAACAACCGGAATGGTTAAAATTGGGAATACACCCCAAAATCAGTGTATCTCATCCTTATGCTAACGATAGACGATCGAGAAAATCGCGCGAGTTGGCTCGCGTGAGGTTCTCGCTATGAGTAGGCCCACACTTGATAACATGCAACTCGCCAACTTCCTGATATACGGTTGAGCCAACTCGCGCGAGTCGAAAAAATGTCCAACAATTCCAACTAGTTAGCGAGAAAAGTTAGCGAGCCCCAATCAGAGATCGCCGTAGTATCACGTGATCATTGATGCGAGAGATGTCTACCAACTACACTTTTAGTACTATTTATTTATGGTTGTCAAAGCCCGCAAAGAATGTAAACATTGTACCCATAACCTATGATTATGAATAATACTCGATGTACTTTAAGAACACTTTACTCGATGTACTGTTCTCGCAATGACAAGAAAAATTGCAATTGCTGCGGCCAATATGTTTAGAATTATAATAACTCGAAAGAAGGCAATAAAAATAAAAGTAAAACAGATGAGAAAGAATCTTTTCCAATGTGCGTTGATGAAGTAGAAAACAACGCATAGGCGTACTACGACGGCAACTATTGTAACTAGTGAGTTTACAATATCACACCAATAGGTGCCACTGCTGTCAAACGATTTCTGTTGAATGTGTATCAGCGATGGTAATAAACTCTCGCGAGCCAGCTCGCGCGATTTTCTTGATCCTCTATCGTCAGCATTAAAGGGATAGTCAGGTGAAAAACTAAAAAATCACCAATGAGTCATAAGTGCATGAAATTCAGTTGTGTAAAATAAAATTGAAATAGGTTGTTTCAATGCAAGAAAAAAAATAGTAAACATTTAGCTACTCTACTCGATTCCCTTCGCCAGCTCTGCTGTATTTTTCTTCTAAAGCGTAGTACAGCTGTATCGGTTCTGAGCTCGCTAGCGCCTTCCCGATAGACAGAGCACAATTGTGTTATACAAGACCAGCCAGCGCTCCGCGAAACACTCGGCAACTGCGAACAGTGCCGCTCAAAACAGACTGCAACTTTTCTACACATCAAGTCACAAAAAAATTAATTGCAGGCCATTTTGTAGAAGTACACGTTCGTACTAAGAAAGTAAAGGGCTGGCCAATGCCTGGGCCCTAATCTTAATCTTACCTCTAGGCTGATGATTAGGTCTAGGCTTAGCCTACGCCTACTCATTACTTAGATTCAGATTCTTTATTGATAATGAATACAGTAATTACAATTATATAATATCACTGACCCCCAGTGAGTATACTACTCGCAGGGCTTAATCCATCTTTCAGTACCTTCATACGCCCAAAAAGATCTTCAAACTATTCAAATTACGTCCCTTATCAAGCTTGATAGCCTATAGGCATTCCAGAATTCAACGATTACTCAACGAAGTCAACATACACGTTCCAATGTTCAACGGATTTATCACCGGTCGTGTGCCAGAAATCATCGGTGAGTCTTCGTTGAGTAACCAGACTCAACTAGGAAATAGTTCGATGACCCGTTGACATACGGCGGGAATGTAGTTCAGTTTCAAAATGGATAAAGTGCTTCTGCAGTCTGTTGCAAAAGAAACAACAGCAGAGAATGTTCAAGGTTTAATTTGGGTCGTCGAAAAGCAGGGTCGAAATGTGGACCAATCCTGTTCATCAACTTCTTTAATTAGAACGTAACTAGCATTAATTAACTATCAGAAGAATTCACTACAATCGACTGGCATGAAGCAAAATAAATAACTTACTGTGACAGACCTTCTATTAAGACGAAAATGACGTCTAAAATCTTCGTCGTCACAGTGTTCAACTACATTTACAACATAATTTCTAATTTTAGTTCGTTTGCGCCTCGGTTTTAATGCGTCGTCAGAGTTTTCGGAGTCTTCAGAATCTGAAATAAACGCAGAACATGCTGAATGACCGAAGCGATGGTGGGAGGAATAATTTCTAATACTTTGGTATATCATTTTGTAGGTTATGATGGATGATCGCGCCAACCCTGGTCATCGCTAGTGTTCCAATATTCACCGACAATTGCACTCAACGATGACGTCATTTACCGTTGAGTTGGTTGCATTTTCGTTGAATTTTGGAATGCGACTCCTGTCTGCAGGTGCACAATTTATGTTGACAGAATTGACTGACTTAACCTCACTTACACCGCACCAAACCAAGCCATAGCTAGGCCTAGGCCTACGACTCAGCACACTGGTTCTGAACTAGGCCTACAGTAATAAACTAATTAAGTATTACTCACGATTGTTTGCCATTATGAAATATGGCGTGTATAAAAGTTTATTATGTAAATCTCTTTTCAGAAGACAACGATCGCTGACTGCAAAACTACTTGTTCATACCAAATTCCCGGGCTTTCCCGTGCGGAATGTCTCCCGCACCCGCTTCCGTGGAGCCAGCCAAAGCTTGCCAGATTGCCAACGGCATACTTCAAAAAAATTTAATAAATTATAAATAACCTGCAGTTCATCTCTGCTATTTGATTTAAAACTAGATTTAATATATTGTAATTGTATTATGAATCAAACGATCCCAATTTCTTTGATAAGTTTGACCAAATTAAATTTTAAGTTTTTGACTTTTAGTTTGGTTTGGTTTGTCATGTTAGTGCTACTGCATCTAATTCAAATTCCTGACAACAACAATAAAATAACAGCTGTTCATGGGGGGCAGGGGGGGGATTAATACGTCAGAGGCAGTTTAGTACCTTTGCACTACGTTTACTGGGATTTACCTTACTCACTATCTCCAGCTACCTAACATGATAAGCGAAGTTCGAGGATCTAGGCCTAGTCGAATACTAGTTTAACTGAAATTTAAACACAACAGCCTAGGTAGGCCTAGGCCCTAGCCTACTAAAAAGCGCCGTTTTCATTATGTCTAACCCTATATGGGCAATGTTGATTGGGGTTGGTGTCGGTCTAGCAGTCAGTTTGTACGTCTATTATCAGGAGCAAAGAAACAGTGAACAAAGCTACGGGAATAGTAGAGGACCAAACCGAGGTGACATACCAGGGAGCGACTGGGAGCGCCCACATCCAACGACCAACGGGTAAGAACAAGACATTCTGAGTGCGTCCAGGCCTAGGTCTAGGCCTAGACCAGCCTAGACTTAATCTCTAGCGTAGGCCCTAGGCTATAGTTGTCTCAGGACTACCTTACACATGCTTTCGTCACAGGCGACTGGTTCGTAACCAATCAGCGATCGGTATTGGCCCGGATGTGTCTCGGGCGGTTCGCTGGTTGGCTACGACTGCCCCGGATGTGACGAAAGCAGGTGTAAAGTAATCTTGGGACAACTTATAGTGCCAACACTCACGGTATTCAAAGGTCAAGGTTATGGCTTTATCAAGGTAATCGCCAAGACCTGTAGGCCCCTTGTGTAAATACTACAGTGGCATAGGCCTAGGCCTAGGGCCTAGGCTAGGCTACTGGAGTCGATGTCATCAGAGCACTTCCTAGGTAGGTCTATTGGTCGGTGCACAATAGCCCGGGAAGGAGCTCCGGTAACGGTAACGGGAAAGTTCGCTATAATTTAACATTTCCTGTTAACGGTAACAGGAAGCTCCTTCCTTGGCTATTGTGCACCGACCATAAACCTAGGCCTACCGGACGTAGGTACAGAGGCGTACTACCAAAAAAAGGCTCGGAGTAGGCCTAGGCCCTAGCTGTCTGTGTCTTGTGTTAGCTTGACCTAGGTTGGATAGCCTAGACATACTTTTGATGCAGAGTTTGAGCCGACTTGAGAAATTGGATAAACCATAATCGATATTCGGACCTTCTGCTTAACATCAAAGAAAATTCGACTCCATGCTTACTTTTTTGTTTCAAATTCTAAACGTTTAAACGACCTTTGGTAAATCTACTGATAAGCCGAGGACCCAATCGGGAGAATTACCCAACCCTTTCCTAGTCCAGAGGTTAAGATAGACACACATTCTTATTATTATGAATGTTTTGTTTGAAAAATTAGCTTTAAAAGCTTCTTAGGCCCTACCCATATGTACAGTGGCGGCCCGACCCCCTTGATAAGCCCGGGGCAAAATTCGTAGCATATACCACCCACCACCCACTGCGTGGAAATCCAATAATAGACTATTATTTTATTTTTGTCCAAATCATAAAATAAATCCCTCTCAACATTAATAAAAAGCATACTGGACATAAGGTCTTGGCCGAAAGACGACCGAAGTCGATTTTTGACTATTTTAAGTTTAGAAAAAAACTCGTTCACGTGACTTTCTTTACGTTATGTGGGCCCGAGCACCCTCGAGCTGGGGTCCTCCGCGATCGCGGACCTGCGGACCTGGCCAGTCCGGGCGTGTATGTAATATTGACTATTCATTTATTGTAGACAAAATTAATATGGGATTTAAAACAAGATAACTAGATTTTATCAGTACACGCATTTAGGTATTCTAGACAGTATTCATAATGGCGTAATGGGATGGGGTGAAGATTTGAAGTCAGGAGGGTTGTGGGGCTATGCCACGGCCACCAGAGGTGGTTATTTCACGTTTTATACACACCTTTAAAAATCGAAACTTAAGTTATCGGCGTAACAAAATGAATATGTTTAATATTTACAAATGACATTGCTTAACTTGAATCTGATTTTACCTGATTATGAAAAAAGTTAATGGTATTTTATAAACATAATGGCACTACGCTTATGATAATATTTCTTTCATGTTGGTGCAGGTCTATATTTCGTAATGTTAAACGCAGGTTAAAAGTTCACTCATGAAAACTCTGATATTTTCATAAATATGGCAAAGTATACAAGTTGGCCAAACAGAAGGAGCACTTGTGATTTTGACACTTATTTAAACAGCAGAATTTTGGAGAGCAGTGTAGACCTAGAAGCGAACTCGATCTTAATGTCTGATTCACAAGATAGTATCATTAGGGTAGTCCATTAGGGGTGGACAGTAATAGGACGCTCGCTACAGGCACGGCCCTCTATTTTCTTTTAAGCGCGCAATTAGAATGTTTTGTTTGTAAATCGTTTTGGCTTTTAAGGAAATATGATTTTGTACTCTATTTTACGCCAAGTTGTTGTATTAGAACTAGAAGTGTTTCTGTATTAGTATTCTGTAGATACGCATTATCATATTCTTTACAACTCATTTTGTTTTACAATTCCCTTTTTAATTTATGGTTTCGACCAACTATACCTACCTACCCACCCACCCACCCAACCACCCACCCACCCCTTAACGCTCGCGGGGCCATGGCCCCAAATTTATATGGTCGGGCCGCCACTGCATATATGTAGGCCCTACTATGGCACTAAAAATTTAAAAATATTATTTTTTCTGGATTTAAACACAAACTTTGTCCCTCAGAGTACTATATGGTTGGTAATGGCAACCTGGCAGCCATAGGCCTATTTGTGAACCCCTGATTATGATCTAGACCTATATGTTCACAGGATAAAATAAACAGTAGGGGAGGTTAAAGACATGTTACTTTTCCAGATCTCGTGGGCCCAGATCAGCAGGCCGGAATGTTTCACCAGAATCAAAGAGCAATGAGCCTTGCAATATATGCATGGACGAAAAGTCATCTGACAAATGGCGTATTTTGGCATGTAAGCATCGCTTTCATGTAAAGTGTATAGCGCAATGGCTCAATGAGGTAATTATTTGATGAAGGCACTTTCTGACACATACATGTAGAAACACTCATCATCTTGTCTTGTTGTTGTTGTTATTCTCCTCGCTGTTGGCCGTAAGCTGGTGGCAAGAAAGTGGCATCTTCCTCCATCCCTCCTTTCCCATTTCTTCCTCCTTTCCTCCAACACCCACTTTCCTTTTCTCATTCTTCTCCGGTTTTCTTGCATCATTCCCCTCCATCACCCCCCTTGCTTCCATCCTCCTTCCTTTCCCAGGACCATCGCCTTTCAGTTTCACCTCCTCCATCGACCTGGGTTTGGGTTTAGGCTTCTGCTTGTCCACAAAATCCCTTTACCTTATTTTGCCCTACGACTTCCCCATCTAGGGGAACTTCCGCCGGTTCCACTGAACGATCGTTCTTCCCAGGAAGGAGAACTTACCCACATCCATCCTCCATACCCTTCTTTCTATCTTCCACTGATGATCCGCCCTTCCTCTGTAACTGGCTACCCCACTGAACTCGCCCCATCCCTCATGCTTCCTTACTACCCTGTACATTTTACCCAGCCGATCCCTCTGCCTTCTGTCCTTTAGCGACTCCCAACCTAGCTCTCTGACCAATTCCGTTCCACTCTAATTTACTCTCTCCTCTTCCTACCATCCCCCATCTCTATTTCCACCCATCTCTTTGCCCTTCTAAGCACCCTTCTCGCCGCTCTCTTTTGTACCCCCTCCAAAGCATCTCTCCCCTTAACATCATGTGGGTCCCAGACCGCCGCTGCATACTCCAGACCTGGCCTCACCAGTGCCCTGTCCATGAGACGTTGATGAGACATTCATGAGACCCTGACAATTAGTCCATGAGATTCACACACATCTGAACATGTCAAGGTATTACACAAATACAGTCAGTCGTTGCATAAAGAGTCGTCGTAGGCCTACCTATGAAGGAAATGTAAACTAGTTTGAAGAATCCATAGGCCTACAACAAACACAGCAACTTCTGTCGTGTGCAGTGACCAGTCTCTTGAAAATATGTATTGCTCACTGGCAAAGTTCAAATGAGGGTAGCAAAAAAATTTGGTTAATATTTCATTTCAGTTAATTGGAAAAGCAAGGTTATTATTGTTATACAGTATACTGAGTGATTATTAACATTTCTTTTCGAATTATCTGCCACACGTAGTCTACGTCCAGAGTAGTGTTGGCAATTTTCAGAAAATTTCAATTTGTTGAAAATTTCATGAAAATTTTCAAAAAAATTTAAAAAAAAAAAAATTAGTGTTTTCATATAACTAGATGTTTGTACTTTAAAAAATGGGTTTTATATTAAACTTAAACTTACTGGTAATGTGTCTGTATTGAAAAGCAACTCAGACACTTGTTGATTTTCGTTACTAAAATAGCCTACTTATTGTAATTAGGCCCGCTATTTCAATGCTGTATTAACTATTTATTTGTCGAGTAGCTTGTTTTCACCATTGGCAACCTCCCTTCAGTATCTTCTTTGAAATCAACCAAATTGCTTACAACAAATTGCTTTGTTATCTTCAACAATTTTTATTGTTATTTGTTGATTGTAATACTGGCCCTTAATATAGAAGGTATTCGAAGACATTTTGTTTGAATATAACTTTAATTTTCTGGCAGGCAACAAGATGCATTTTTGCATTGAATGGACATTTAAATGGGTATTCAGTATCACAATTCCACATGCTTTTCTTTGGTATCTAATACTATCAGACGATGTTAGATGACCAACCTATAGCAATACAAATTATTTGAAAATTTTCTGAAAAAGTCTGTTGAAAACTTTCTGAAAAATTTTCATTTCACTGAAAATTTTCAATTGAAAATTTTCAATTTGCCAACACTAGTCCAGAGACTCCTAAGTCCAAATTAAGAAACCTACCCTATGGTAACTACCCTACCAAGAGTATTGTCCAATACAATTAGTGACTCTAAATTACATAATAATTTATAATATAATAAATAATAATATAATATAAATAATTTATATTAGGCATACTAGTATTAAATCACACACACCACACGAACAATCACCCCGGGCATAACTTAAAATTTACCTATAGTCTGGACGCCGTAGGAAAGAAGGTTGTGTCGTCATAACTAATTACTCTGGCCGGCGTAGTGATATGTGGACGTTTACGCAGTGCTCATCCGCGCACTATACCTGTCAGAGAGAAAATACACTGATTGGCAAGGCGGTGTTAGAAAATACTAGCTTTGGTAGGCCGTGACTTAAAAATACTCCATCAAGAAAGCTTTGACTTCTGTGTGTTGCTAGGATACTTGATGTATTTCTTTGTCATTTGATGGTCTGTTGTTTTTATTGCCGTTTCGTGTTTGACAGGAGTTGAGTTCACGCGGGGGGAACATGGCGGCGTTTTTTCTATAACTGTGACGCCCGTGTTCGGCTGATTTACCCTGTAATATTATTTATGAAAATTTATTACCGATATCAAGAAACATTGACACTGAAAACATTACTCGGGATCTTTCAGAGTGGTCATAATGCGTTCCCTGTGCCTTTAGGGTACGACAATATGCAGACAGACCAAGCAAATGACAAAGGTAGGTCGTCCGTAGCTGTTCCTTCTTCATACCTTCATGCCTAGCATGATGGGACGGAACTACTTTAAATTTTCCCAAACATAATTAAGTAGTTGTTATTTTATAAGTGAATATAATAAATTAGATAATAAGAAACTGAAATTTATTCCTGCATAATTTAACCGCATACACATACCAAGAGGGAGAGAAATAGCATTTAAACCAGCGCCCATGTCCACCAACCTATGAAATAACAATACATGTTTACTTCTGGTAAGGCAATGAGTAGTAGTCTACATTTAAGTTAGTATTACAAGGTGTGAGGTCACTTGCTATTGCATCATCCGTGACGACACAACCTTCTTTCCTACGGCGTCCAGACTATACCTAAGTGCGTTCAAGTTATGACCGGGGTTACTATTCGTGTTGTGTGTGTTTTATTTAAAATCCTAGCATCACTAGTATTAAATACTGTAAATGAAATAATTGTATATTTATTGTTTATTTAATACCCACTCGGTTACAAAAATGATTTTCAGTGGGGTAGGATGTTTGATGTACTTGGTTGCTTTGCTGGCTCTATAAAGTCACCGTTTAAATGTACAGGCCTACATCTGTAGATAAGGCAGTCTAAGAACTGTCTAAACACTCTACCTAACAATTCTTGTATTCTCCTTCTCTTCTCTTACACATTGTCACTTCATACAAAAATTATTTTCTTAATTAGGGCATCATATATACCAACTTTGAGTGCAATAGTTAGTTCATGTTAGGGATGACATCAGGTACCTGGGTAGCTCGGGTACCCGGCTCCAAATATTAAACCGGAGCCGTTTTTCGGGTCCGGGTAATTCTTTAGCCGGTTTCTAGGCTAAATGTACGCGCCAGTATTGCTGCGGTCGATTCCGATGGAGCCAGCAGGTACGGCATGTGCCTACCCACCCCCCACTCTTCTGCAACACATGAGTTGGCGGGGATCAGAACAGACGCGAGCTGACTTGCATTCTTTACTGTTTGTTCTTTATTTAACATTCTGGCTAAAACTTGTTCCTTGACTAGGTTATTTATTTTCCTTAAAATATCATGTTTTATGTACGTGCTTCTGTTGTGTATTCAGAAAAGTTATTTTACTCGACGTGATTACTGCAGGCGTTTTCCAAAAGACTCACCGAGCGGGCGGCATGCATATCATTCGTCCCTCGTCTTTGCTCCCCGCGCACTTCACAAGGCCTAGCAAGCAACGACCTTCAAATCAAGCCTACACATCGAAAAATACGTTTTCAGGATCCGGGTAATATGAGAGCTGGAACCGGTTCCGAATTTTATTACCCGATGTCATCCCTAGTTCATATAATTAGTTACTAATTAAAATTTAGTTTGCATGTAATGGAAGTTGTTTTTTCTTTATTTGTTTCAGAAACGCAGTTGCCCTACATGCCGAAGGTCAGTTGGATCACCCTGGGATTGGGCTTGAAGTGGAGATTCTGTAGGCAATTGCAAAGAGTTGTACCATATGTGCCTGTACGAATACATATTATTCATAATGTTTTGTTCTAGAATCTAGTAAATTATAAACAAAGCTTTTTATAGGTACTGATTTGTGTAAAACGTGTGCAATTTAAAGTAATGTCTGTGCTCTGTGTTGTTCTATTATTTGATTAGGTAGTGTCAATGTCTTGGCCCTGCAGCTATATAATGTGATTCTCTACTTTTGTTCATTAATGCTGTTTCAATACATATGAGACTTAAAGGTTGACTTAGGGCCTCAAAATAACTTAAGTGTGAATTATAACGAACATGTGATAATAATATTGTGTCATCAATGTTGACATCAACAACAAAATCAATCACTTAAAAATAGCCTAATTTTATTTCATACTTTATAAATTATAAATTATAATTTCATCTTTTCATATTTTATATTATAATTTATAATATAAAAAATGAAAAGATGAAATTTAATTTACTAATATTTTGCATTTGCATTCGTTACACTGTGCAGCATGTAAACGTACATATATCCATGCTTAACACTTGCTATATTGTGTTACCCTAGTATTTTCAAACAAACAAACTTACCGGTACCGGTTCTACTAATTGGCAGGCTTGCATTGACACAATCTGCAAAATTTGCAGAACAGAAGTAGCCTACCTATACGTCTTGGTGACTCCTAGTGACTAGTCCAGCTGAGCCTGCCAAGACTGTCTAGTGTCTAAATAGTAAATAGTGATACTGGTATTATAGAATATAGTAAGCCTATAGCTATTATGTGCCCAGTATAGTGCAGTTCTCCTTGATGTTAGTGCACTAGTATTGCCTAACTGGGACATTCAATTATTTAAAAAATGATGTGGAAATGAAGTATTTCTGACCAAATCAAATTGGTACTCACCATAACCTGTAAGATCACGCCGCCAAATTAAATTATGCTATGTGTAACGTAGCTAAATACAAATAAAATGCAATGCAGTATAGTAATATGTATATATAATGCAAAATAAAATACAAATTTGTTTAGAACATTTGATAAGATGTTATTTTAAGTCCACTCGCTATAAATTTATTTTTATGAATATCTAAGAAAATGAAGCTTTCTCCAGGTGTTGCACCTGGAGCAAATTTAACAACATTCTTAACATTGCCTGTTTCTGTATAGTACGAAATGGTAGATGGTAGCTATCATTCCAAATGTTTATTTTATTTTATTTTATTTTGTAATTGTATTGAATATTATTAACGTACCGGTACTAATAATACTAATTCAATTAATACTTCAACTGTATGCACTTACTGTAATTCATTTTATTCTCAACTAAAAATAGTAGAACAACAAATCCAAGCAATATCAGAATTCAGAATATTTACCTATGTGAGACTGTTAAAGACATATAAATAGAATTGTTTTAAATTCTAAGTAGTGTGCATAGAAGTTTACATTATAGGCCTAGTGTAGCCAAATTAGTATTAGTATTAGTTGTTGCTATAGCAATTTGTGGTGGGATGGTTTGGAAACTAGATCCCACCAAGATTAGGGCCAACCAAAATCCATATTGGCCGCTTAATTAATATCCAAGTTTTGTAAACAAAATTGATTGTACAATACATAGCCTACTCTCAATTTCTTTTAAATTTAAAGCTTAAGCTTAAAAACTTAACGTTTTTTTTACATGTGGCTCATGGAACTTTTGCCTTTCAACCTGACATTTCTTGAAAAGTTGCCTACTGATTTTAACTGCGGTAGGCCCTATGTTACTTATTATTTAGCCATGTTTCTGAGTGGGATCCAACTTCCAAACCACATCTCTCACTTTGTGGCAAGTCAAGCACCTTTTTGTGGTTGATTACGATTAGATAAGTATTTATTGATCAATGCCATTTTTCTGATGCTATTGTTTGCTCACGGACAATGGAAGTCTCGCCAGCAAGTCAAGGGTCTGGGGAAAAACGTCTTTCCCATTACGTTCTGCAGTCATTATGTTATATTTTGGTCTTGGTCTCCTTTGTAAATGCATATGCTAAATTCGTACGTTAGGTACAACAATCAGCATCCATATTAGACAACAGATTGTGCAGAAAAGTTGTTTGGGTAAAGAAGGTTTCTGCGTGACATTGATCTATATAATGTCGGTAGCTGTTCTTGTGAATGTGATATGATATTAATTTTTTATGATATAACTTATGGTTGACTATTGTTTTGTAGGACAGTGATCAATGCTACATTAAAAGTATCCACACTTGTGATGTTTTACTTCTGAGAAAATTGTAAAGAAGTGACCATGCTCAGTTGTCTGCTTCCCATATTATCAGTGATCGCCAATCTAGAAGTATAAGAAAAAGGTTATGTAACGATTTGAAATGTTCTGTAACTACAGTTCAAAATTGAATGTGGATATCGATGATTACATACAACCACCAGTGTGGGGAAATACTTTTTAAAATAACACTGTCATTAGGCCTAAGTGTAAACTTGTCAATGACCTAGGTCAAGTAAGCTTACTTTATTTTCTTGCACTATTATTAATTTTTGTTTCAGGAAGTTCGTATCAGACTGTAGTTATTTCTGCATATTGGTTAGGAGTTAGCACCTGCCGATGCTTTGTTGATTGTGAGAAGGTAATACAGACACATGGATGGAGCTATATATAGGTAACTAATTAATATTTAATTATTTTTCAGACTTCAGAGTAAAATATCCTGTATGTATTTTTTAAATACAGACACATGGATGGAGCTATATATAGGTAACTAATTAATATTTAATTATTTTTCAGACTTCAGAGTAAAATATCCTGTATGTATTTTTTTACTTTTTATGCACGTATTGTTTTCCAATATTAGTAAATTATTAAATGCCCATGATTTTTTTTTTATGTAAAATAACTTTGGAGCTTATTTGAGTGGCAAAAATGTGTTCACTAAAACTGTTTGCACTGTTGAAGTGCTTAATTTAGCATTTTGTATATTGAATATTAGTAATAGTTGACATTGCACAATAGCAAACAGTAGCAATTATTACTAGTTACTAATTAGTCATTTATATTTTATGTTGTAGAAATGTTGAAGGTACATAATTGGAGGGATAATTGTACTATTGTTAAAATTACATATGGTTTAAATCTTCAATAAAAGTAGATTAGTCTGTGAAAAAAGTTCATTATTATAAGAGGACTGTTAATTTTCTTTTTTGGTATAACAAGTTTTATTTGGCAGAGCGTACAACCAATGGTTTTTTCCATATCATAAAGTAAATTGTATTAAAATATCAAATCTCGTGCCTGCTTCCCCTTATGAGTCCGTCTTGGGAACTTGCAAGGTAGGCTATATGCCACTACTAATGAGCTTAGGATTAGCTGTACATAATTAGCTTAGTGTTTGGGGCAACGACAGTCTGGGTTTAGTTTGAGAGACTCGTGTATTGTAGGGCAGTGGCGTAACTAGCACTTGTTTTTTGGGGGGGCGAATACTTTTTAAACCAGAATAGATTATTGGTCGGGGTGACCATGTGTAAGAAGTATGAAAAAACAGCAGACTGATAAAGGCTGCTTCTGAGAGCCTGTTCATAGAGAATTATTTCTGTAAGATAGGTTGATATTATTTAGACACGAGTTCCTTACAAATATATTATGATATCTATTAAACAGGGATAATTGCATAGCAAATAGTGACATTTCTCCCGGTCGCAACAGCGGGTGAAACCAATAATAAATTGCATTTTGCCCCCCCATGCCCCTTCTTGACCGAACTAGGGGGGGCGGCGACCCCCCTCGCCCCCCCGTAGTTACGCCTATGTTGTAGGGTACATTATTTCGACCAGCACCAGTGTTTATATTTTATTATTTATTTGACATGTTAAAACTTAAAAGACAAAAATAACAAATTTATGTTCAACCTTCAAAGTATACCTGAATAATGTTTTTTTATATTAATTGTGAATAACTAATTGTGAAATGAGTAACTAATAACTAATGTGTTTGGAAAAGATCAATTTTGCCTTTTCAAAGCAAACACACAGATGTGCACAATATGCTACTGTTCTTGAGAAGTGAATAATTATCCATGTGTATTATTTCTTGGCTTCAGGAAACACTGTCGCCGTCGCAGGTAATAATTTATAATCATCTGGTATCACAGTGTTCCAAGACAGCAAAGAATACATTGAGCCTGTACAAGTTTTATCTCTACTTTAAGAGGTGGTTGCTATCAATCCTCTATATAATTCGTATGACATCGGCAGCTAGGCTGCCCAGACAGGACATGAGAAACACCTAATGCTATGCTTCTTGTAGAAACATTTACTTTGTTTTATCATATGCGTGCAGCGTGCTTACGAAACAATTTGAGATTTATCTTACTACTAAACAAGTAATGAAATGAATGTACTTTTTAAACTCCTGAAAGTATGTAGTCTGTTCAGTTACTTGGCTTGATATACGTTTTCTAGAATACCTTGTAATTATTTATTGGGGTGCAGCTAAGATTTCCTAGGTAGATTATGTAATTAGTTTGTATTTATTATTATATAGTCAATCAAAAATATTTTTTATAAAGTTAAAACCAATGAATTTCAAAAGTAAAAAAAAAATATAAAATTACTTTTAAAATAGAATACATACAATACTACAACATGATATCATGGTCAAATATTTAATAATCTTAACATTCAAAAAGCAACAATGAGATTACATTATTACTGCATTACATAATTTATAAAAAACATGCAAAAACTATGTTAATGTAATAAATAAAGATCCACTACAGTGACAGTATCATGGGTCACTTTAGGCCTAGTGATAGGGCAAATCTGGATAACTAAAGGCTGGTCCAAACAAATTTTTAAGACATCATGCATAAGGTTTTAAGACGTTGTTTTAAAAACAACAATGAAAACAACGTCTTAAAACTAAAACTTTGTGTGAATGCCAGTACGTGTTTCCTATGATCCAACTTTAAGACTACGCGTTAAACCTTAAATCGTATGTCTTAAAAATCTGTGTGGACCAGCCCTTAAAAAAAATTCTTATTATCTGTAAAGATAACTAGAGACATTAATGAGTATAAATAAATCCTTCAGCGTGCAACAAGTAGACTTGTGATTATATTTTAGTCTTGTTTCTCTCTGATGCTCGATTAGTATGACTGACTTTATTGCGAAATTTAAGACTGCTTTGCCAACTTAATGTGTAAAATAAAAGTTTTTACTAATACTGTGTATATTTTTCTACCCGTACCTAAATAGGGGACAAGACATATACCATGTGGTTGTACGGTATGAGACATCGTAATTGTGAACCAAGGGTAGGAGCACCACTCTCCTCACTCATTTTGTACGCAATATGTGCACTGATCGCTATATTTCATCAACGTGCATTGCCTATTTATTTATTTATTTATTTATTTATTTATTTATTTATTTATTTATTTATTTATTTATTTATTTATTTATTTATTTATTTATTTATTTATTTATTTATTTATTTATTTATTTATTTATTTATTTATTTAAATATTTGTTTATTTATTTATTTAATGTCTTATTCTATTCAGTTATAAAAACTGATTTACAAAGGAGGACCTTAAATAAAACTAAGCTATGCAAACATAACAACAACAAAACAAACTACTGAACTATATAAAATATAATCAAGAACAAGAAAAAATAATTGAGAAATGAAATAAAATAAAATGAAGTGGAAATTCAATGTATTAAATAATAAAAATAGAAGTATGCAAACAAGAAAGAACATGAAGAAACAAAAAAATTGTGGGAAAAAAAAATATATATATATATATATAAACGTGAAAAAGAAGAAAAAGAAATTAAATTGAGCCAAAAAATAAGGTGTAGAGCAAAGCCATGTCTTGGCCAACCCTTGATTTACTTATGTCGTTGAGTGTATAGATTTACCAACACTGCTTTTCTCTCCTCTCCCCCATCCCAATCATTACGCGCGCACACACCCACACAAAGTAATGTTTCATATTAAGATTGGCATGCTATGTTCTTGGTGGTTGCTTGGGATTTGAGAATTTTAGTTGTTACATTCTATGCCGTGTATGAAGTGTGTTATGTTTCTTATTGTTGTTATTGTTTCCTATATTAGCAGAGCAACTAAAAACAATTATTCAATATCGCTTGGTTTTACAGAATTGAGAGGATATCCCTTTAATACCATCTTGGTAATTAAAATATAAAACTTTAAAACATCCTAGAAAATAGCCATGAGCAAGAAGAAAAAGTACTTTTCAGGGTGATGGTAGACACACACTATACAATAAAAAATTAAAATTGGCTGCTTTATAAATTTTGAATTAAATAATAGAATTTAATATAGAAAAATCAAAAATGGATGTATTACACAAATACACATACAAGTGTGAAAAGGAAAGTAAAATCGCTACACACAATAAAAAAGGGAGAGGGCAACAGAGAAACAAAATATTAACGGTCGCGTGGAAAAGATTAAACTTGGACTTGATCCGCTGTGAGTGGATAATGAACTCCTGGCTACATAAGGTCACCACACTCGAGTCAGGTAATTTGTATGCGTTGCATGATGTTTGTCAGTACGGTTGTAGAGCAAGGCTTGTTCACACGTGTTGGCTCAACGGTATGGCACGCGCGGGCTCGCCTACATACAAGGGAGCGTGCGTGCGTGACTCTCTGACTAACTGACTGACTGACATATTTTGATTGTTGAGTGTTAACCGGGTGAAACATTACCTAATATTGTCTTGTCATAAGGAAGTGGTACAAAACTAGTTCATTGTTACGGAATTGTGATCTAAGATAAATTCAGCTTCCTAGGATTAATTATAATACAATTAGAAGTAATTACTGTCAAGTTTTGTTTCTGACTAACATTGAATAGCGTTAATAACGAATAAGGAAGCGCACATTCAATGTTTATCTCACTGAAACAAAACACTGCTGTGGCTAGTCAATTTGAGCGGATATGCATACATGTAACATACATATTCTGTCCAATCCTTCATTTACTTACGTTACCTATCCACATACGTGAGTATTCTTCTTCAAACAAAAATACGATAAGAATGTCAAATTCACCTTGACCCTTCAGCAGTAAAATAAATGGTTTTCAGTTTGATTGGGCGTGACTGACATAATGTTGAATCAACTGCTAGACATTCATCACAAAATCCGTTGTTAAAAATATAATATAAAGTGTGTATAACACAATAGTCAGCTAATAATAACAACGGATGTAATACAAATTGGCTTGTTTTTTACCAGACTAGGAAGTGGTCGTTAGTCAAAAAAGGATGGACAAACTACAATATAATTACTAGCTGGTGAAAGATAATATGCGAATATTTTATCAGGTGACGCCATCGCTTAGCTCGGTGGATCTGCGCATGTGCGAGATATAGTGGGAAAGTTCTTCCGGTTCTTCACACATCGTTTCATCTAATAATTTTGATGGGTTTGGTTACCCTCTACATTGTGTTTATAAAATCTTAGAAACTGATAATTGTTTTTATGATGCTGTTAATTAACAGCACCTTTCCACTTCAGTAACTTGTTTGCTCTCATCAAGTACTACAGAAACAAGCATTCTCTCTTCTGTAATAGCAAATTTACTATTTTAAAATAAACAAAGTCTAAATTTATATTTATCGTCAGGATTACCTAAAATATAATGCTGGGGCCGTGATGACTGATGAGTGATGACACTATGAGTCACACAAACACATATTTGTGCACTTCTCTTCTCATGCACAACGTGTTACTCAAAGAATTCCTTAAACATTGAAAACTCAAAGAATCCTTCTCCCAAGTAGGAGAAGTAATAGAATAGGCCCAGAATGTCGTAGACCCCCCCCCCTCCCCAACAAAGGGAAACGGGTCAACCTTCCTAAAATAAGTGATTTCTCGACAAGTCATTTCCGGGCATTTATGGCAGACATAAACACAAACAAAGCTTCAAGATTCACTCCAAACCTCATCCTCATCAAGGACTCGATAGGTTACTCGTATGAATTAGCTAGAGATCGCAAAAACATACTGCTTCCGACGGTCCTAAATCGTAAATAAGGTGTGGATTGAGATCATCTATAACTTATCTTCTTGAACAGATACTGTATAAAGTATAAGTTTGCTTCTTTTTATACTTTGATACAGCAATAACAGTTGGTTAGTTTTAGGGTAAAACTATTTACAAAGGAGAACAATAAATACAACTTTTATACAATTTGCAATGGAACACTAACAAAAACAGTGAACCGCCCAAATAAAATGTATTTACATTTATTTACCTAATAGCCTAATAGGCCTTTACCTTTACATTTAAATTTATTTACAATTTATTTACATGCACAAACTATGCAACAACAAATACAAATCTACTATAGAAATACAAAAACAAATCAGAAATGTGTAGCAGAATAAGATTAAATAATATTATTATATTGGCATTACAGAAATCTAGAGTACGAAAAGAAGGTAAAAAAAAATGAAGGACAGAAAGTAGAGAAAATACTAAAATAGTAATACAAGTTTTGTGAAACAACATTTTAGAGTTTGAATGTTTAATCCGCCGCATCTACAAGAGCTTGAGCGGAGCAAGGTCCGTCGATCCCCTGGCAGTGGTTCGGTAAACCTCAAAGTGGGAGTTCGACGAGCCCCCGCCAGGGGATATACGGACCTTGGAGCGGACGTTTGAAGAGCGGCGATTTCGTGGACCTCGGTTCGAAACTTGCCATTGCTAAGGCAGTGGATTTACTTTCATCAACGACACAAGCAGGCAGTGACGAGGCCTAAGAAAAGCATTGTTGCATTCTTGCAAAATGGAGAATAACAGGATTGACATTGAAGTAAAAGAAAACATCCCATTCAAGGTTGGTTACTACTTTCTTCCTCTTTTACACCTGTTTCGTAATAGAGTATGGCTAAATAAAGCAGCGCGGCAATGTTTGATTTCTCTCTTTTAATTAACGACTATTCCGGTAGTCTAGCCTACTCGTTATAAATGACGCAAGCGAAAAGGAAGATGCATTGAATCTCTGATAGCGATCGCGATTGCGCGATGTTACCGTCTAGGAGAAAGTAAAAGTCCACATTATTATGTGAGCTGTCATAGGTGGTGTTTCCTGACAACAATACGTCTAACCCGCACGGACCGTGGCGCCAGTGAAAGTAATGGCATTTGTTCACGTCATCTGGTCAGCACCTCGCTAAGGAGTCGATATCAGGGCTGTTATGGACTTACGGTAATACAAGTAACTCTCTCTAGCTTGGGCACCCGAGTGTAACTGGATCGTACGACGGTAGCCGGCAAGTCAGTCAGATTCTATAGTGTACTGCCGAACGAACAAGGCGTAGGACGGCCGAGGACGGAGGCTCAACACTCGGCTATGCCCGGGCGATGCTCCTCATTACCTTCGTAGTATTCTTCATCGGTGTCTCAGCATCGGCGTCGTCGCAGGGCCAGGGGTTGGCGGTCTTGGACCAGGGTGAGTTTGACGCACATATACCCTCATACACGCACAAGCAACATGCTCGCAGGGCCGGCGGTCTTGTACCAGGATGAGTGAGGCCCTCATACACGCACAGGCAACATGCTCGTAGGGCCGGCGGTCTTGTACCAGGGTGAGTGAGGCGCACATATACCCTCATACACGCACAGGCAACATGCTCGCAGGGCCGGCGGTCTTGTACCAGGATGAGTGAGGCGCACATATACCCTCATACACGCACAAGCAACATGCTCGCAGGGCCGGCGGTCTTGTACCAGGATGAGTGAGGCCCTCATACACGCACAGGCAACATGCTCGTAGGGCCGGCGGTCTTGTACCAGGATGAGTGAGGCGCACATATACCCTCATACACGCACAGGCAACATGCTCGCAGGGCCGGCGGTCTTGTACCAGGATGAGTGAGGCCCTCATACACGCACAGGCAACATGCTCGTAGGGCCGGCGGTCTTGTACCAGGATGAGTGAGGCGCACATATACCCTCATACACTCACAGGCAACATGCTCGCAGGGCCGGCGGTCTTGTACCAGGATGAGTGAGGCGCACATATACCCTCATACACGCACAGGCAACATGCTCGCAGGGCCGGCGGTCTTGTACCAGGGTGAGTGAGACGCACATATACCCTCATACACGCACAGGCAACATGCTCGCAGGGCCGGCGGTCTTGTACCAGGATGAGTGAGACGCACATATACCCTCATACACGCACAAGCAACATGCTCGCAGGGCCGGCGGTCTTGTACCAGGGTGAGTGAGACGCACATATACCCTCATACACGCACAGGCAACATGCTCGCAGGGCCGGCGGTCTTGTACCAGGGTGAGTGAGACGCACATATACCCTCATACACGCACAAGCAACATGCTCGCAGGGCCGGCGGTCTTGTACCAGGATGAGTGAGGCGCACATATACCCTCATACACTCACAGGCAACATGCTCGTAGGGCCGGCGGTCTTGTACCAGGATGAGTGAGACGCACATATACCCTCATACACGCACAAGCAACATGCTCGCAGGGCCGGCGGTCTTGTACCAGGGTGAGTGAGACGCACATATACCCTCATACACGCACAAGCAACATGCTCGCAGGGCCGGCGGTCTTGTACCAGGATGAGTGAGGCGCACATATACCCTCATACACGCACAGGCAACATGCTCGCAGGGCCGGCGGTCTTGTACCAGGATGAGTGAGGCGCACATATACCCTCATACACGCACAAGCAACATGCTCGTAGGGCCGGCGGTCTTGTACCAGGATGAGTGAGACGCACATATACCCTCATACACGCACAGGCAACATGCTCGCAGGGCCGGCGGTCTTGTACCAGGATGAGTGAGACGCACATATACCCTCATACACGCACAGGCAACATGCTCGCAGGGCCGGCGGTCTTGTACCAGGATGAGTGAGACGCACATATACCCTCATACACGCACAGGCAACATGCTCGCAGGGCCGGCGGTCTTGTACCAGGATGAGTGAGGCGCACATATACCCTCATACACGCACAGGCAACATGCTCGCAGGGCCGGCGGTCTTGTACCAGGATGAGTGAGACGCACATATACCCTCATACACGCACAGGCAACATGCTCGCCGGGCCGGCGGTCTTGTACCAGGATGAGTGAGGCGCACATATACCCTCATACACGCACAAGCAACATGCTCGCAGGGCCGGCGGTCTTGTACCAGGGTGAGTGAGACGCACATATACCCTCATACACGCACAAGCAACATGCTCGCAGGGCCGGCGGTCTTGTACCAGGGTGAGTGAGACGCACATATACCCTCATACACGCACAAGCAACATGCTCGCAGGGCCGGCGGTCTTGTACCAGGATGAGTGAGACGCACATATACCCTCATACACGCACAGGCAACATGCTCGCCGGGCCGGCGGTCTTGTACCAGGATGAGTGAGGCGCACATATACCCTCATACACGCACAAGCAACATGCTCGCAGGGCCGGCGGTCTTGTACCAGGGTGAGTGAGGCGCACATATACCCTCATACACGCACAAGCAACATGCTCGCAGGGCCGGCGGTCTTGTACCAGGGTGAGTGAGACGCACATATACCCTCATACACGCACAAGCAACATGCTCGCAGGGCCGGCGGTCTTGTACCAGTGAGGCGCACATATACCCTCATACACGCACAGGCAACATGCTCGCAGGGCCGGCGGTCTTGTACCAGGATGAGTGAGGCGCACATATACCCTCATACACGCACAGGCAACATGCTCGCAGGGCCGGCGGTCTTGTACCAGGGTGAGTGAGACGCACATATACCCTCATACACTCACAGGCAACATGCTCGCAGGGCCGGCGGTCTTGTACCAGGATGAGTGAGGCGCACATATACCCTCATACACGCACAGGCAACATGCTCGCAGGGCCGGCGGTCTTGTACCAGGATGAGTGAGGCCCTCATACACGCACAGGCAACATGCTCGCAGGGCCGGCGGTCTTGTACCAGGATGAGTGAGGCGCACATATACCCTCATACACGCACAGGCAACATGCTCGTAGGGCCGGCGGTCTTGTACCAGGGTGAGTGAGGCGCACATATACCCTCATACACGCACAGGCAACATGCTCGCAGGGCCGGCGGTCTTGTACCAGGATGAGTGAGACGCACATATACCCTCATACACGCACAAGCAACATGCTCGCAGGGCCGGCGGTCTTGTACCAGGATGAGTGAGGCGCACATATACCCTCATACACGCACAGGCAACATGCTCGCAGGGCCGGCGGTCTTGTACCAGGATGAGTGAGGCGCACATATACCCTCATACACGCACAGGCAACATGCTCGCAGGGCCGGCGGTCTTGTACCAGGATGAGTGAGGCGCACATATACCCTCATACACGCACAGGCAACATGCTCGCAGGGCCGGCGGTCTTGTACCAGGATGAGTGAGGCGCACATATACCCTCATACACGCACAAGCAACATGCTCGCAGGGCCGGCGGTCTTGTACCAGGATGAGTGAGGCGCACATATACCCTCATACACGCACAAGCAACATGCTCGCAGGGCCGGCGGTCTTGTACCAGGGTGAGTGAGACGCACATATACCCTCATACACGCACAAGCAACATGCTCGCAGGGCCAGGGGTTGGCGGTCTTGTACCAGGATGAGTGAGGCGCACATATACCCTCATACACGCACAGGCAACATGCTCGCAGGGCCGGCGGTCTTGTACCAGGGTGAGTGAGACGCACATATACCCTCATACACGCACAAGCAACATGCTCGCAGGGCCGGCGGTCTTGTACCAGGATGAGTGAGACGCACATATACCCTCATACACGCACAAGCAACATGCTCGCAGGGCCAGGGGTTGGCGGTCTTGTACCAGGATGAGTGAGGCGCACATATACCCTCATACACGCACAGGCAACATGCTCGCAGGGCCGGCGGTCTTGTACCAGGGTGAGTGAGACGCACATATACCCTCATACACGCACAAGCAACATGCTCGCAGGGCCGGCGGTCTTGTACCAGGATGAGTGAGACGCACATATAACCTCATACACGCACAAGCAACATGCTCGCAGGGCCGGCGGTCTTGTACCAGGATGAGTGAGACGCACATATACCCTCATACACGCACAGGCAACATGCTCGCAGGGCCGGCGGTCTTGTACCAGGATGAGTGAGACGCACATATACCCTCATACACGCACAGGCAACATGCTCGCAGGGCCGGCGGTCTTGTACCAGGATGAGTGAGACGCACATATACCCTCATACACGCACAGGCAACATGCTCGCAGGGCCGGCGGTCTTGTACCAGGATGAGTGAGACGCACATATACCCTCATACACGCACAGGCAACATGCTCGCAGGGCCGGCGGTCTTGTACCAGGGTGAGTGAGACGCACATATACCCTCATACACGCACAGGCAACATGCTCGCAGGGCCAGGGGTTGGCGGTCTTGTACCAGGATGAGTGAGGCGCACATATACCCTCATACACGCACAGGCAACATGCTCGCAGGGCCGGCGGTCTTGACCAGGGTGAGTGAGGCGCACATATACCCTCATACACGCACAGGCAACATGCTCGCAGGGCCGGCGGTCTTGTACGAGGATGAGTGAGGCACACATATACCCTCATACACGCACAGGCAACATGCTCGCAGGGCCAGGGGTTGGCGGTCTTGTACCAGGATGAGTGAGGCGCACATATACCCTCATACACGCACAGGCAACATGCTCGCAGGGCCGGCGGTCTTGACCAGGGTGAGTGAGGCGCACATATACCCTCATACACGCACAGGCAACATGCTCGCAGGGCCGGCGGTCTTGTACGAGGATGAGTGAGGCACACATATACCCTCATACACGCACAGGCAACATGCTCGCAGGGCCAGGGGTTGGCGGTCTTGTACCAGGATGAGTGAGGCGCACATATACCCTCATACACGCACAGGCAACATGCTCGCAGGGCCGGCGGTCTTGACCAGGGTGAGTGAGGCGCACATATACCCTCATACACGCACAGGCAACATGCTCGCAGGGCCGGCGGTCTTGTACGAGGATGAGTGAGGCACACATATACCCTCATACACGCACAGGCAACATGCTCGCAGGGCCAGGGCCGGCGGTCTTGTACCAGGATGAGTGAGGCGCACATATACCCTCATACACGCACAGGCAACATGCTCGCAGGGCCGGCGGTCTTGTACCAGTGAGGCGCATATACTTTAAATTTGTCACTTCGTTTAGCTTGAGGCTAACAAAAATGTGTTACTGTAAAATTAGTTACTGGTCTCTTTTTTGGATTAATTGGGTGTGTCACTGTTATCAATGAATCTTGAAGTTAAAAAAAAACATTCATGCTGATAGTAGCCTAGCCTATAATAAATAATGCCGCATCAAGGAGTACGTAAAAATGGTTGTTGTTCTTTGAAATTAAGGAGGGAGGAGCACGAAAACAACCTTTAAGGAGGAAGAAGGGGGGGTCGGGGGGGGGGGGGTTCGTTGCGTTACTGTAGAAGGTTAATTATTACCGTCCTTTGCGCACTGCGATGGTAAAATATTTTGGAAGGAATGTTATAAAGCTGTGTTTATGATCTCGGTGCACAATACGCCCGGAAAGGAGCTGCGGGAACTGGAACGGGAAAGTTAGGAACGGGAAGCTCATTCCCCGGCCTTTAATCCCACCACCAGCATTCGCGCTATGACTACAGAAAATGTATAGGGAAAATAATTATTATGTGAGTTAGGCCTAATGTAAGTCAAGATTACCTGTGGTGGTCAATGGCATCGACCTATTGGCCTCCTGAATTATAGCGTATCACAAGCCGGTGTGACACCTTTGTCGTTTCGTGTGTTCCACATAGAATTGTACTAATGTTTAGCTAATACTAAACAAAATAATATGTAACCTATAGAATATCCTGCACTAGCCATGTGGCCTGAGGGAGATGAATACTAATATTGTACAAACAAAACATCAATCCGTGTGTCTTGTGACATCCGTGCATAATGAGTCTGCATGGTAGAGGTAGTAGTCCAGGACTCGGCACTTTTACGAAAGCACCTCGATAAGAGAACGCGTAGTGACAAAAAAGTTGCAATGGGAGTCCACGTTCGAGTCCCGGTGAGACTGATGCTGATTCTAACTGGTACATTAATTTGTATTCTCCTCTATCAGCCTCATTACATACAATGTACATAATACCAAATAATACCTTAAGCCTAAATAATCTCTTCTTATTGGTAGTGTTTTCTGTTCTCAAGTCTACCAAAATCACACTCAACAATTCACAATCTTGCGTGTTATAATGAAAGCGTTTTTGTTACAACATACATGGTCAACAGCCCCCCCCCCCCCCCCCCCTCTCCCATGTAACACGTTAAACGTCGTAATTAAACGTTTATTATAGCCCTCAAATTATTGTAATCTTCGAGGCAAAGGTTTAACGTTGAGTGATAGACAGGTTGGCTCAGACCTACTCAACAACAAAACGTCATATGGTCTATAAACTTAACCTACTATCAAGCCGGTTGACTTTATTATAAAACCAGTCAACTGAAGTAAACTTGTGCCCGTAATAATTGGAAGAGATATCGTACTGCATTCGTTGACCCAGCGCTACACATGTATACACCGGTATATAGGCCTAGGCCAATACTCTTTGCGTCATCGCATGTGGAAGTAGAGAACACTGGGACTGTAGGCTGTAGCACGCATGGACAGGTTAACAAGATGTTAAGGGTCCGTGCACTTTGGTGCCTTTGCCAAGTTAAGCACGTGATCGTTTTTATGTATCAATTAATTACGTGAGCTATTGTCACTACTTAATTAATTACATGATCAATATTCACTATACTCTCTCACTCAATCCCGTCTCACTCACCGCGTGAACTGCTACAGTAGCCTATCTATATAGCTGCGAAGTAATCTCGGATAACCGGTCATAATAATACCATAGATTTGATGACACAATACAAAAGGCAAAGGGGCACTTGTGGGCTTTGTTTTACTTCGTAAAAATGGAGGTAAATTTGTGTTTTGTTGTTACATTTGCGTGGAAAACGTATTTCTTTGCCCGAGTCATCGTCTTGTCCTTCCGTTGGTGGCGTATAAAATAAATAAAATAAATACATTTCTATTTATAGTCTACCCACTCAGTTACAAGAACTGATTTTCAGTGGAGATATTTATACCATACATCTCTTAAATTATATTACAGGTCTGGCTTGCCATATGAGCAATCGAACATTTAATCATCATTTAAAAGTTCATCAATTCAAACTAGCGATAGAGGATTAGCTTGAGATTGATTCTGAGGGCGGAATGCAGAGTCGAGTCAAGTGTGTGATTTGTTAATGGTTGTTATGGAGTTAAGTTAGCCAGTATGAATATTGGAACACTTGGATTACTCTTGGCTGAATTAGATTATTACTCCGGTGAATTCTGGAACGCAGCAGCTTCAAAGGTTTAGTTGGTATGATCTTTGGAATACGTCTTGGCCCAGGGTAAAATTTGCCCAATAAGGCGAACAAATGAGGTCATCCACTCTCCAATTACCCCTTCAAATATTCGTTAGTCCTCCCTGGAATATGGATAGAATATGTTCAGGTCCATGGTGTCTGTCGTTAGGGAGGGAGGAGTGGGAGGGGGATCTACGTATACTCAACTCCCAAATTTCGATGAAGACAAATCTTTGATATGCAATCATAAATCTTGGCGATAGTCGATTTTAAATTCATTGTAGTGGTAGATAATGAAAATTATTTAAAAACAGGGTTACTTCTACTACTGTAGTAGATCAATCTTACTGATCATAACTCAAGCGGGCGGTAAGTCTAATAGATAATTGTAAGCCCACTGTTAACTCAACGGAAGGATACATCCGGTACAAAAATGCCAATTCAAAAAAGTAAACTAAGGGCTCGACACTTCAAATGGATACTATATATTAATATTATGTATACGGCAATAATAGATTTCACTTCATATTTCGGTTTCACTTATTATTTTCAATGTATTGTTTAAAGAATAAATATACTTTGTTATTGCACAAATAAATATTTTGAACGAAAATAGGTGAGATCAGATTATTGGTGGTTTCATTTTGTTTTATGTGAGGCAAAGATTGCACAATGGATCTTTGGTACCAGTTACGCAATGGTATAAAGGCTGTACTATTTCCACTTCTGGTGAATAATTAAGCAAGTTAAAATGGAAACAAAAATAAAAGCTTGTAACTTGGGTTAATTGTTCTGTTGTTCCTGGATGGGCACTAATGTCCCCGCGGTCGTGTGCCCTTAAACCTAAAAAAGAACTAGTTTGTAACTAACCTAACTTGCTAGTAGGAAAATAATCCAGTTTGAACCGTTAGTGAATAAAATGATCATGCTCTCGTTTCTAGTTCAGTGATACAGTGAAGCTTCCTGTTGACAACTTTTCAGTGTCAATCTCTCAAGATTTGACGAATGCGCGATTTCAGGTATTTTTTTTAGTTAATAAAGATTTTTAAACCCGTCAATGTCAATGTTATAATGCCTGCAGTTGTGTGCAATCAATAAGTAATTAAAAACTAAACAAATGGGTCGGATAACTATCTAAATCTAAAGCATTTATACGGTAAAGTATCTTTCGATCCATGAAAATTCGACTTTTGGATTGTGTGTTGTCATGTGAATGAGGTTATACGCTAAAAGAAAACAAGAATTAAATAAGGCCCGTTCACAATCTGATGCTGATGAAACAATAGAATCTAGTTTGTCGTGTTTTGTAGCGAGTTTGCCCGTTTTACAAGTTCATATTTTTTGTTTCTGTTGTGCATGGCCCCATGCACTGATGCAAGCTGTGTGACTATGCGTTTTTCTTTCCTTCTATATACCCAGCACCGATTGCATTATAGTTCGTCCAATGTACTTCGCAGCACTGGAGGGCAAAATAATCTGGTTGCAACTTCAATTAAAATGTCACTGACAGTTGAACGTATCTATGCAGTAACGTTGATAAAGTCACACTTTTTTTTGTTTTAAATTAGTATGACTTTCAACTCAGATGTAACCTACGTTATGCCCTATAATACTACGCAGTCGCGCGCGCCCAGATCACGCCGTAAGCCTGCATACTGTGCACATATTTCTTTTTTTCTGAAGAACAATTTATACAAATTATAAACAATACAAAATAACATTCAGTGGGTATCAAATCTGAGTTGTGAAATCTCATTTTAACACATAGGAAACAATACAAAATATAATATGTGTATCATGAGGAAAAAAAGTTAAAAACAAAACTTTTCGGAAAATAAAACATCTTTCGGGTTTGTGTATACGGTATAGTAGTAGGCCTATACCAATACTAATTTCCAGACTGGTGTATTTATCATTCGGTTTCAGATCGAAGAATGAGTTGAGCGGTATCTAGAGTCATGGCCTACGCACTATCAGTGTATTCAATAAATTTAATAAACTTTTAACTGTTTTGTTTATCCACTGTGTTAAATGTAATGTAATTCGGTTAAACTCTCAACTTGAACTATCACATTGAACAAGTAACGCGTCTTTACACTATACAGCACATGTTTTACAGCCGTTTTTATACTGCGCAACGTGTTTCCTTGGCAATAAAACACGTTTACAACGCGTTTATAAACGGTAGTTACTTATGTTGTTAGAAGTGTCACTGTGGCCGATGCGAACCATGGCTATAATTAAATGATTATGATGCACATAGGATCAATTGGTTGCCGTATTTAACTGCACATCTCGAATGTATTTTCTCGTATAAACGGGAAAGTAATAAGTATGAATGATTCAAATAATTGACGTAACGTCTTGTTCAGTAAAATATGATTTTTTTAACTATCAAAAGTTTACGGCACATTCATTTTTACATCCTATGTTAACAACCACTCACAGTGAACAGTAACAATTAGCATAAAATGGAATATAAGGTGTGGGACGACTGACGAGCTATAAACAACAACAAACCAACCACATATATTGTAATTGCGCCTGAAATTAAATGCACAGTTATTTTGAACATACTTTTATAACAATAAAATTGTAATACAATAATGCCAAGTGAACTTAAAGAAATATGCTATACAGAGGTATATTTTTAAATATTGTTTTGCCGTTAGAAATGAGAATGGGATACTAGTGTAAATAAATAGCTTACTATCGCGCACGGTGTTATCAGGGTGACGACCGTTGTTCATGTGAACTCCTGTTGACACGTTACCTGCCTTTATTGAAATATCTATACTAATTTATGTCGTGTACAATGTACAATGTACATACCTCGTGGCTTCATTACTTCAACCTCTATGACATAATATTGGTTGGCCTTTGGTTGGCCACCCCGCGGACAATATATACTCGCACGTGTCTAAACCCACCTTCCGTTTTTACTTTACCTTATTTCTTCTCTGCTTTTCAACAGAAATATTAAAACTATAACAGCTATTGCAATAAATTAATACAATTTTCGTTAATGTACTTATTATGCATCCACTTAATTTCAATGCGATTCCAAGTGAAGGGAATTGCGAAGTAATTGTACATAGTTTTGTATACAAGTTCTGGATTTCATATAATATGCCTATGGAAGATAATGACTCGTGACTGATGCTATTTGGGTATGGAAATTCGACACACGTATATTTCACTTTCAAGTTTCACTCTTTATATGAACTACGCCCATTTGTTACAACAGAATTTGTTATTGAAAGATCGGTACAAGACCTGTCTAAACGATGTGGGTAACTGAATGTCTCATTTATTTACTACAGAAAACATAAACGTATGTGCTGCAGTTGAAAACTATAATTAAAAACTGAAACTGTTGATTATGCAAGTAAGGACTCACACGTCTCAAATCTAAAAAATCTTAACATAATATAACTGGTTCCATTTTTCAGTTCAGAATATTTGAGTTGTTTAACGGGGGTCTGCATGGCTGCATCTCACTCACCTCCCCTCGCCTTTTCAGGAGATTTATTTCCTTACGTGCTCTCATAAAACCAATGTATTCTTATGTATTTTTCTTATATTCAATAAATAAAATATTCTATATTCTGTTCACTTATTTTTAGTAGTACACTATGACATGTGTAATATTCTTTTCCTGAAATTTTCAAACGTCCACTTTTAAGATGGCCTATTTCGAATTCGTTTCAAATATTTCAAACGTGCATTAGTTTACAATACACAAACAAACTTGTTTGCAAGTATAGCATTGAAATAAAAAATCTCATGTTGACAAAAGCATTGAATCATTTGTTATTTATTTGCAGAAATATACATTTGGAACGAAATTATTTGATATATTATTTTCTAGTCCTATTTACGAACAAAAGTATGCGTCCCACTTATATTGTAATAGTAAATATATATCGTCACAATAAAATAACAAGGTGTCTGTGTTTATATAATTTTATCAATACATCTCTCGAAATAAACATATGGAAACGATTAATTAAAAAAGGCTGGATTGATATTAAACAAAACCAATCCCCACTGGTTTATTTAAAAACATAAAGATTACTCGTTGCGACTATATGTATACCGTTGCGATTTGAAGACTTGCTAATTCGAATTTTGCACTTGATAAATAATTCTCTCCCACTAGAAAACACTTTGATTTACAATTTTGCAATTTCACTACGTGCAATATAATTTAATGAATACAATCATACATTACGAAGTAGACAAACGTGTGTTCATTAGCTATAATTACCTCAGCTGTGTGCAACTATTCTATTTCAATATTTCATTAGAATAACATTATTAATTATAGAATAATAGAATGTAATAATATAATTAGAACCCAACCCAATTAGTAAACTCAAGAGATGCCATGCAGGCTACAGCATGATTGTGATTTATTTACACAATTTTCTACAACTACAGTTTAATTGACTGTTGGGAATGCATAGATCCCAATTCACTAACTTCGATTTAGTAAACTCAGTTTGGTAACCATGGTTTCAACAAACATTCAAAATGCATGGCAGCCACAGCCAGTGTCACATGCTTGTTCGTAGAGAACCTCCGATTACCGGGTAATGGCTGTTTCGTATGGAAGATGATGTAACCTTGAATAAGAATGATATAACCTGAGCATCATTATCACATTCCTCTATATAGACTACTCTATTGGTCCTCTAAAACAACGGGCGCACCGATAGGGCCAACGTGTCATTCCATGCACGCAAGATGAACACAATGGTGTGTTCAGATAAAACTGACAACGTTGCAAGGTCTGTGGAAACAACGACATATTATTTTTTATGATTATACATAACACTTAAAAAAATGGTTCCTGAATGGGCTTAAATGATCATTGAATATGATTGTTTTGAGATTGTGAACTTAAATATTGGTCCTTTCTCTCAGCATTCGTTTCTTGAGACCTTGTGAACATCATTTTGCTCTTCTTCTTGTTTCAAGCGGTGAACATTGTTGTTGTTATTGTTTTTGTTGTCGTGTTATACAGTCACTAAGTTATAAGGTTGTCATGAATGCATTTTCTCGCGTCACGGTTTCGTACCAAAGAATTATTGTAATTACTAATTTCCCAAAACGAAATCACTCTTCCGTTGGAATATCCGTTGGCCTCTTTTCAAATGTAATAAAAGTATGGTAGACATCACATTTAGCTGGCACATTAAATTACAAGGACAAGGGTTCCAAAAAATAGTACAGATTGTGCGTTGAGACCACAACATACACAGGTAGCATACATAGGTATTAGGTAGCTGAAATCAAATGGCAGTGTAGATCTCTACCTTACTATCAGAAAACAGAAACATAAATGGAAGGGGTGAATATGTGCTGATACTAAATGATTTCTGAATACTTGTTTTATAATTGTTCTTTTGTTTCGATGACAGTCTGCACCATTCTAGCAACAACAAGATCAGTTGACCTTCTCTGGTGACCGAGGAAATATACACCGGCGTAACCTTTTGATTTCCTTACTTTTTTACAACAATAATAATTGTACAACAGACAAACTTAAACACTATTAATCTTTGACTAAAGAGGTAAACCACGTGATCTTTCCCATCCATTACTGTGACACAACACCACAGTAATGGATGCCGCTTGTATTTTTAACAGGCTTTTCATAGTAAAACCAAAAATTCTTTCGGTCATCAATCAACTATCATCAATAAATCAATCTCTAGATTGATATGTTGATAAAACGCTCGGAGCTAACACCAACATCTTGAAATAAACACATCTCCAGGCTCGAATTTCCCACAGTCATCTCTAGGAAACGCTGTCACGTAAACCGTTATACGAAGGGGTATACAAAATGAAGGTAATGATACTTTTCCTTTCCGACAGACATTGTTTTAGTACGAACGTATCGGCCACAACCAGAAACCAAGTACTTGAAATTAGTTTTCTATTGCCCTTGATAGTTCCATAACAATTTATACCAATAATAAAACACAAATAACCGTTTGATCCACAGACCGCATACAAAACAAAGACAAAGGTCTGGAGATTTTAAATGACCGCAGAAAAATGTAGCCCTACGACGTGTTTGGTTTGAATGCCGTAGTAGGTATTACAAAGAAGAAGCGAAGGTATTCTTGGAAGTAGTGGTGTCGGGTGACCTTCGCGCACCAGAACGCCTCGAATAATACGTTGTAAGACGCGCTCCAGGTATCGTCATAATACGCCTTGCAATGACACAGTCATACCTGTCGAGCTGTTACCCACTTGAGGCTATTCGACGGCCTCATTTCTATTCGGATATAGTGTGAGCTTGCGACTCCCACTTTTTATACAAGAAGCTTTCTTTTAATCGTCTAAAACTAAAACAAAATCGATCTGATTGTTATGGCTATAATGCTTGTTTCAACTGGGACCTTATACATTTTGCATTACCTACCAGTTTCTGTTGGCTAAATGACCCCCCACCTGCAAGGTGCATATAGACCTACACTCATGGAACGTCTCGAGTTATGGGCTTTCTATATTGATCTTCTATCTATATTCTATATCGATCAGTTTAGCAAATAAGAATCTTATTCTGGATATCGAGGGTTCGAATCCCACGCTAGACGAACCAAACTTGTGTTTTTCGAGGTATCTTGTCTTCTCATAACCCGATTACTGGATTGGATTCCCAATCCCACAAATAATTCTTGGACTGAGTTAGAATAGGTTTAATCTCACTTTTCAATGCATCTCCAGTCTCCAAACAACTTTCAAACAGGTAAATTGCCCTCGTTTATTTTATACTTTCTTGAAAACAATAGGAACCTCGGAAACATGCTTTGAAGACATGATGATTGGGTTAGTTTAAGTTTGTTTTGTTTTCTCATGCTAAGTATTTTTACTTGCTAACAAACTAATTCATCAAGTATTATGATATAACGTATAACGTAACTTGTTTTGCTATCAGTAGACGCTGTCCCCAGGAACAGTTTAGACACCAGGCATGCATTTAAAAAAATGAATTCAAGATTTATTTGGATTTATTCCGTATTTGCATTTTACCGCGTCCGATAAATGGAGAGAAATTACAAACAAGTATGTGACGTCGAACGTGAGCCCCAGAGCTGTTGTCATATTTCAACAACAACAAACGAGAGAAATCACTCCATGCACAGATTAGTATGGTAGGTAACAGTTTTGTTAGATACCAAAACCACTTTTTGTCACGATTTTTTTTTGGCTCTCGATTAACACGTTTTTCTAATTGCGATTTTTACGTGTATGTTTGTGAATATTAAACTTTCCTTCTTTCTGTTTGGAAAACTTTCGAAACCTTCTCGTAAGGTTCCGGTTTTTGCTTTGCTTTTAAATTCATACGACACAGGGGTCCAAGCACACCAAATAGCTGTAAAATGATTCCTCATAACAACTCCGAGAAGAGTTATAATATTATAACTGTGATTCGATGCATACATTTTATGTGATTCTTGTTTCTCTTAACTTTGAGGTACAGCGTACGATAACGGTTTCCCTTTATGTATCTGATATGTTTGAATATATAATTACTGACCATGTGGTTAATACGTGAGAGCGTGACCAAGACGTACTGAGAGAACTGGGACTAAACAGTGTCTTGGCTTGTTATGATTGTCGTTATACGGACTGTCCCACTAACTGTTGCTAATCACAATATCACCTGCCCGGTTCCATGCAACAATGTGGGATGGGGTTCAGTCCTTGCAGTTGCACATAGGTCGCAGGCGCAGGTGAACTTTCCCAGTTAGACATGTCTACTTCCTCATTGGCTCCCGTCCAGCGTCTCCCGCGCTGGTGGTGACCGGTACACGCAACACCGCGGAGTATCTCTATTGTTCTTTAATCGTCTATTTCAATACACAAATGTTAATTTGATTAACTCTGTCCTAGAGCAAGAACGTGGGTACCAGGATAAAAGTTGACCTCTATCTGATTTCTCTAATCGGCTGTGGCTAATTCTAGCAAACACATGCCTGTCTCAGTGTTAGTTGTTATTCTCTCCAGTTTTGTGTCTACTAATGTGGCTATTCTATTCGAGACAAGATAATATAGATAAGATACTGATAAGATAATAAGAAAAAAATATAACCTTAAAATTAAAATAAAAGTAAATTTTGAACAACAATCTTATCAATGAATAATAGGTAATTAACTTTAATTAATACGTAGTGCTAAATCAATTCCCTAATGTTAGCGCTAAACTGCTAATTTATATTTTGAATAAACGATCTTAGCTATTTAGTACATTAGTACTTAGTAGTACTACACTAGTCACAACGTAACTAGACTCATGAGAACCTCAGATACGTATCTTATGTGCCCCTTTCATGCACGTTGTTTCAACGAAAATGTACAGATTCCTGACGTGCTTATACACATTCGTAAAGTCAGTATTCCGCTGCGCACACTGCACAAGTCATTAGTCATTCTAGCTCTCTCAAGCTGTGTTACCAGGTAACCAACCATAGGTCGTACATTCTAATATAGACATGTTTTGAGAAAATAGTAGGACCTAGAGAAGGTAATATTGGACACGACTATTTCGTGAGGATCATTTACTATTTTACCTTTATCATGAGTGTAATTATTGATTAATGTCGTTGTCGTTCAAGTAAATTGAAAATGCATAGATCTGTGAAGACTGTGAATGTAGTCATGCAGACACAACTGCGAGACAGCGAAAGTGAGCTGAGCTGAAACTCTTCGCTCCGCAATAATTATTGTCGAGCTGCCCCACCCAATGATTGGCGTCGTATTATAAATAAAAACTCTTTGTTATTCAATGGGCTACAGCCTTGGGCGGTCAGTCTGGTCCAACGTACTTCACCTTGCTCGCTCGCTCGTATGAGAGAAGGGAAGCTGTGTCACTAGGCCAACGAGATGTACGGCGATTATACAACTAACGAGGACAAAGCGCGCGCACATCCGTGTCCGAACAACAGCGCATGCGTAGAGCGCGCACGCTTGACTCACGGCCGGAACCACGCACCTTGAGCGCATGGTAAACACGGCCTAAGGTTCATCGGACGGTAGAGTCAGTTACGTAACGAGCTCGTCGGATGTGCATGGGTTCGCTTCTCGTCGGGGTAATCTTGATGTGGCTTAGCCGCTTAGTGGTAACACGCGAGGCTAGCTCGGGCCAGTTCAATGCCCACCGCCAGTAATCCTGACTTTTTGCAGAGGTTTTCCTTATTTCTGGTATTGTGTCCTACGAACGGAACAGCCTTAGAGCATACCTTTCCAACCATCCTATTTGGGATCAGTCTTACCTCTTCCTGTCTGTATTGATAGGAAACAAACTCAAATAAAAGAAAGGAAAAATACAAAAATAACTTGTATTCGTTGATTTGCAGAAAGCAAAGTGTCTTCTCATTTGTTGACGATGAGTGGTATTATGTTCAGATGTAAATCCATGCCCACGCCAGGCTTCGAACCGGCAACCATGTTAACAACCGTCTACAATTGTGTCTGCAGCTCACTCGTAGTCTCGTCCCCCCCCCCCCCCCCCCCCCTCAGACTCTGTCACTCTCTCATCGCGGGTGACGAGGCTGCTAGAGTGTCGGGTTTCTCCAGACATCTGTGGGCAGGTCTAGCCACGTCACTCCCCGGGCCCGATATTAATTAATCATAAAAAGATGCATAAAATATCAACGCTTCAAATAATATGTAAGAACATTAACATTGATTATGTAGGATAATTGTGATCAACTTCTAAAGTATAAAATAAGAAGCACGAATCCTGAACATGTGCTTTTCACTTTTTTTCTCGCAGTGACAAGTTTCAGAAGCTGAAAATAGTCTCGTCGGCATCAATGAGTGGGATATGTTCATCTGTGTTCATAGAGTTTGTGTATAATACAAGTGTTGTACAATGAACAGTTGTACTTGAAATCTCATAGTCCGGTAGAAAAACACTATAGCTCATTCATACTAATAGTAGCGTGTAGCTAAGCTGGCGATAATAATATACAATATACATGCATGGAGCAGGGATTCATACGAACAACATTATTTTCATGTCAGACACAACTCAAACAATATCAGTAAAAAGTTCAAATGGTACTTTGCACTGAACTACTTCATCATCACGCTTGAGACTGAGACAAGTAAAGGATATCGCCACTAAAACTGTCAGTGTCAGGAGATAGCGCTGCTAAGCTGTACCATTTAGAGAGTTATAATATGTCTGTACAAGAATTAGGTGAAGATTGTCTCGTGCGGCTGTGTAAACTCCTGCGACCAATAAAAAACTATCGCCCCTATGTCCACTCTCGGACTATGCAGGTTATCTACTCTCTCTAGTACCATTGTCTGCGCCATTTTGGGTTCGTTATATAGACTCAATAATTCACACTCAATAATTGACAGCTTAACACCACGGCAACCTTGTGGATGCTGACGTCAAAGATGAGTGAGGCATCAGCCAACCAAATGTCAGTATTTGATTTGATAAAGCCACATACTGATTGGCTCCGACTCACTCATCTATGACGTCAGCATTCACAAGGTCACTGTGGAACCAGTTTACTTCGTTTTGTGGCCACCAGAATGCACTGAGTGGTAATGACGTCATTGTTCTGTTTCCAGTGGAAGTGCTCGTGCGGGAATGGGCGCCGCTAGTCTGGCTGGCACCGGGGGAGAAGTTCTTCCCGAATGCTGTGCCCGAGTTCCTCCACCATGTCACGCCGAAGACTCGGGGTCGAGGGCTCAATGCGCATGCGCTTACCGGCGCCATGCCGCTGGGACGTTCCTCCGAGCAGTTCTACCTCGTCACCAACAATAAGCTCGGTAGGCTACGATAGTATAATTTCTGTTAAAGTCGCCGTACAACAACTTTGGTAATGCTTTCGTCATCAATCAATGACGTGTTTACGATCTCGGCCAACCCGAGCAGGTATTTGAATTTGCCACGGCCGCTGGTTGGGTGCCACTCACCCACCCGTGACAGAAGCAACACCGAAGTTGTTGTACGACAACTATACGCGACGAACAAAGCTAATGATGGCATAATAAAGCCAAATGTAGGAAAAGAAGATAATATAATTCCCATTTAATTTCAGTTATTTCAGGCTAATTAAACTTGGCTTTCGGGTGAAGCCGCATTAATTGTAGCTTGTAGCTAAAACGAAACGAAACGTAATCGTTTCAGCTAAAATCGACGCGGCTACACCCGAAACCCGAGTTGAATAATTGACTCGGGCCGCGAAAGCCTACGACAGTACTTCAGGGTTGTTTACTGAAGAATTGTTGGTAGGCCTACATACATTTTAGCTTTATTCGTCGCGTAACAATAATTTTCGTAGGGGGTGTTACACCTGTTCAAATTTAATTTAGAAAGAGACGTCGTATAAATGCGTTGTTATATTTAAGCTATAAATTCAAATTGATATTTATGGGAGAAACATTCTCGTGGGTGGATTCGTTGTGAAATCCAGAAATGAAAAAAAATATATAAATAATCATATTTAGACTTATTATACCACTAGCCGTTTGTTATTCCACATAACAACACAAACATGCATTGAAGATAAAATATCGATCTCTGTCGGATTTTTCTGTTTTCCGACTCCGGTTGGTGTATTATTTATTACCAACTCAAAATTTCGTGAAGTAGGATATGTCGTCAATGTCAAATCCATAGCGCTCTGGCAACATTCAGAACCAACGGAACAACGTTGCCATTCTTCCGTCATGCAACACTGCTGTTGACCGATCCCGCTCACCCGAACAAAATATATAAGATTTATAATCCGGCATATTTTCCGGATCAGAGGTGTTCATAGGAAACGGTACATTTTGAAACAAGCCAAAACACGCTGCATGTAGGCCTACTGTGCGTGCCACCGCTATTTGACCCATGGGAATACAGTTTCCTGCATAATTGATTCTTCACTCACTACGCACATACAAGTGTGTCAAAAGTGTGTAACACAAATATCTTTAGAGCGTGAGATTTTAAGTTTTTTTTTATTCGTACCTTTAATGGCAACCCAGCAGTAAAATGATTGATTAATGCCGGGCTTTATGACTTCCACCTAATTATTTAAATGTCCACTAAAGTCGCCGTACAACATCTTCGATAATGCTTCCGTCACAGGTGGGTGAGCGGCAGCCAACCAGCGGCCGTGACTAATCCAAATACCTGCTCGGGTTGGCCGAGACCGTAAACCCGTCATTGTTTGATGACGAAAGCATTACCGAAGTTGTTGAACTATGTTTTCGGACACCCAAAATATTTAGTTGGAATTCGTTACTGGGCATAAGATTGTGATATCCAAACTCAAAGCTAATCAATCAGCACCAAACCAACCAGTGGCATAAAACTCCCTATGGTGAAGGTGCACACGGGCCCGGTTCGCAACCTACAATAGGAAGACCCCACTTGAACGACCGATTTATACTGTCAGACGAGTTGCTGTAATGCTTGTTGCACATGGACGTCGACGAGCGCCGAGTGCCGGAAGTAAAGATGATCCGACCAATCAGGGCGAAGCGGCGCTCACAAGCGCCGAAGTTGGTTGGTTCCAACTTCTTCGGATCATCTACTTCCGGCGCTCGGCGCTCGTCGACGTCCGTGTAGTGCAACAAGCATAACTGCTGCAAGGGATCTTATGGTACTAATTGGCGAATGCTTAATATAGCTTTAGTCCTGAGAAAAAGGACTTTTACCATTGCTTAGGCCAATGTGTTGAATGAATTTCATACACAATGTAATGCCCAAATGCATAGTTCATACTCAAGCCCTTCTCAACTCAGCCTCACCTGGCCACCAATCACAGAGCCGTCCTCATGGCAATGCCGTTCTGTCATTGGTGGTTGGGCGAGGCTGAGGAGAGGCTTGAATTGTGGAAGTCTGGACTATGCATACGGACCTGCTAGACACTGAATCCCATAGACACTGAATGTCTATGCATACGGATCGTCTGAGGATGGTGGGGGGCAAAATTCTAACTTGTGCCACTGAAACCAACATGTGTTCTTTGAAAGGGTGCTTCGAATATTATTTTCTGTTGATGCTGCTAATATATTTTTATTTCTCTTCCCAGAGCGATTGCTAAAGAACTACTCGTCCTTCATCTACGGTCGTAACCCGTACCGCGACCCAGTACCTGTGTACGCTCTAGTCAATGTGTGTTCAAACGCGACCTCCCCAGGCGCCGACAACGAGATTGCATCCCCCTCCCCCTCCCCCGGTCAGGGTCAGGGTCCCTCGTTCCACGTCACCTACTGGATGTTCTACCCGTTCAGCGAGGGCAAGTCCATGTGCACTGTGGACGTGGGGATGCTGGGGGTGTGGCCCATCCCCGTGGTCGCCGGATACTGCATGGGCTCCTACCGCGAGTTCGGGAACCACGTGGGAGACTGGGAGCACATGAGCCTTCTGTTCAAGGTAAACAGTTGTCGTTGCCCCGTTCACGACCGAAGCTAGCGATACCAGTAATAAATGATAAATGATAAATGATAAATGATAAATGATAAATGATAAATGATAAATGATAAATGATAAATGATAAATGATAAATGATAAATGCTACATGCTTAATGATATACGTGATACATGATACATGGTATATTATACATGATACATGACACATAATATTATGATAAATTATTAATGATAGCTATTGTCGAATCACAACTAACCCCTTTTAGTAAATAAGTACGAATTTCAGCCTAATCCTGATGCGCATACCTTTTACACCCTCTTAGTTTAGATGCATTTCACGAACCATCCACATATGTACTTCTAGCCGACATTTAAAACTTAATTTATTGAATGTCATTTTTATTTCCATATAATATTATATTCATTTGCACTAATTATTTAATTAATATTTTAAAAAAATTATAAAATATAGATGGAAAAAAAGTTCATATGTCTTGGAATGTGAAATTCCACCGAAAGAATGAAAGAAATTGTTATTTATTGTTGTTACTAGTTTAATTAGAAATTATAATCAAGATGTTTGCAAATTACAAAATGAAAGCACCATACCAACGCGTGAACTCAGTGATGCGGTTTCTAACAGTGGGAGCTAATCAATGCTATTTGACGAATGTATAGTAAACGGTGGGAAATCAGAAGATAAAGCTTTCTTGGTTTTGTTGTTCATCTTGATTTGGCACTTTTAAAAACTTGCCATTATGATATACCTACGTCATATATTGAACTTTCACCTGCTCCACATTAAACCTGTACTAGTTCAAGAACTAAATCTGCTGAGAAGTTGATTAGCAAGCCAACATGTAACATGTTTAGCTAGATGTACAATGTCAACAGGAGTTTGCTGGCAGATGCAGCTGTACAGGGGAGTCCAACTAGCTAATTTAACGTGTTTTATTATATCATGAGAACGTGTCAGAGTATTAGTTTAATATCAGCTAAACAGAGCATTTCAAATATTAAAATATTGCAATTGTTACGATGGTTTATTCTGTAATGAAATATAACACTTATTCGTGTGCGAGTCTGTGTTATGTTGGCCGCATCGCTATATAGAGATTGAATGTTGTGGTTGCAGGGTAGATCCACGCCCGAATCTATGTACGTCTCCGCCCACGACGCTGGGGCCTACTACTCGTTCCAGCCGCCGTCCCGCACCTTCAAGTTCCAGCGTCAGGAGCTCCGACGAGGGGTTCTACAACGACCTACCTTCCCGCCCACCGTGCACCTCACTTACCAGGGGTTCCACCCCGTGCTCTTCGCCGCACGGGGCTCCCATGGCCTGTGGACGGCTCCCGGTAAGTGTGTTACCTTATGTCCCCGCCCACCGTGCACCTCACTTACCAGGGGTTCCACCCTGTGCTCTTCGCCGCACGGGGCTCCCATGGCCTGTGGACGGCTCCCGGTAAGTGTGTTACCTTATGTCCCCGCCCACCGTGCACCTCACTTACCAGGGGTTCCACCCTGTGCTCTTCGCCGCACGGGGCTCCCATGGCCTGTGGACAGCTCCCGGTAAGTGTCCGAACAATTAGACGGTTCAATTTAGTTCAGTATTCTTCAGCAAGAATCAAAATGTAGTAGGCGTCGTACATAATAAAATACAACAATGCGAGACTTTCTTTGATTCGTTTCTGTCCTTAGATTCAAGGAAACTTGAACGGAACATTGAACAGTCTAAAGGCAGCTTTATAGCTCTTCCACCGCTCTTCCCTTATATGTTTCCCCCTACCGTACATCTAACTTACCAGGGGTTCCACCCCACACGAAACCTGTGGCCGGCATGTGAACCTTCGCTCCTCGCAGTGGAGTTCCGCGGGAGTTTACACCAACATTTTAGGAAGTTTTCTTGGTACACCCCTAGAGCAAAGTCCAGTCTAGCAATCTCCAATCAAACTCGAGCAAAGGACGAGGAATTCAGTTGACTGAATACACACATCGCATTCTTCAAGGCGATGAGGTCCGATCGTTCTAGGAAAACAAGAAACCCAGGGTAGCTTATCATTTAACGTATCTATGGGTGTCCAAAACGGGGGAAAATGGTGTGGCCATGGTGTAAACTCCCGCGGAACTCTACTTGTACCATTGAGTTTGTTACACTAACAAACTCAATGCTTGTACTGTTCCCATGACATGTAGATCCACCTCCTTTATGCTGTACAACTTCTGAGTACTCTTCGAGTTGTAACTCTGCGTGACATGAGTCACAAACGTGCAAGTAAAGAATGTTGTCTCTAACTTGTCGAAGGTAAACACAAGTTCGTCCGTCTCCCGCGTCTCTACGACGACAGCGGCTACGGCATTCCTTGGCCCACGTGGAAGTACGTGGAGATGATTCCGTCTCTCGACTGGAAGGGCCTGGGTTCGTCTCCCGCCTGGATCAAGTTCAGAGGGCGATGGGGTAATCCTAAGAACAAGTGTCATCCTCTGTCCAGACTCGGTATCAACATCTGTCAGTTCACCGACGGCCCTGTCGGTATTTCCATGAAGAAAGATAACTTTAAGTGCTCAGAGTTACTGTGATATACGCTCCACGGTGAGAATCCTAGTTCACGTCTTGTTTTCGATTTCAATACATCAAAATCTTCCAGCAAGATTTTCTTTGGGATATTCAATTATAGAATTAATATTGAAAGCAGGGTTTCTCTGTTCTTACTTTTGAACAGCATTTACTTAGATGTAGAGTGTGTAAACACTTAGAATCTCAACTTGACTTGATCGTCAAAGTATTTTGTTTTTCTTATGGAAAGTAGCTTACAAGAAAACAATTCCATAGCTACCAAGTGTTACTCAAAATCAAGTGGAGACTGTGATTCCGGCTCGCATCTGTGTTTATTTAATATTATTTTAGATATCAAAACTGAGTTACACAAAACAATTATAGTCAATTCTCTTAAATAACATGTTACAATTTATAACGTCTGTGAAGAAATGTTCATAAATTAGTGAAACCTAATGCTCGATACATAATAATTAGACCTACAGCGAACGAAAGTGCTACTGTTGAGATTGAGTGATGAGTTTGCCGACAGCTGCCACCTGAAAACATACAATTACGCGTGCATTTAGTACGTCCCGCACCAGTACAGATAGCATCTAACTACATTTACTTAGAGTTATTATCCCCTCTTTCCATATTTTTCTCTTGCATTGGGGGTTCAATACCAACATACGTTTATATGCTCATGATGTTGAATACATTGTTTTAAATCTTAAGTACTATTACAAAGATTCTTTCAATAAAGAAAAAGGAAAAACAGATAAGATTAATGTATAACCTGTGTGTGTGGACAAAATTAGGAAGAAAAGAAAACAAGAAAGCTGTTTGTTAACGTAACAATGCCCGTAACCTCCAAAACCAGGATCACGTATTTTATTTATTTTATTTATTTATTTAATGTATGTCCTATTCAGTTATAAAAACTGAATGAATTAAGTCACCCCTATCGATGATAATCCACCCTGTATTAGTCCTTCAAAAGCGGCTTTGCTGATACTTTTCGTTAAGTCCTATCTTATGGATGAAGACTGAGAAATAGGTTGAGTACATGTCTCATAAGCTCTTCTTTATAGAATCATTGTTTTCTATTTTGCGTTTAGAATGACGGTAAAAATATAGACATTCACTTTACAAAAATCATACTAATATCAGTTTACACTATGAGGCTAATGTTGATGATGATGTTTCGTTTAAATTGATTTCTATTTTGCGTTTAGAATGTCGGTAAAAATATAGACATTCACTTTACAAAAATCATACTAATATCAGTTTACACTATGAGGCTAATGTTGATGATGATGTTTCGTTTAAATTGATTATTATTTCAGAATCCGTTCTGTGGGAGTGACTCAACTTGTGTCGTGCCATACGATCCATATAGTCTTGCCACATGCCTCATTATCAAGAACCTATGCGATGTACCTCATTGCAGGTATGTTCCTCTACGTCATTACAATGGGCATGAATATGGACTTCTTTTTAATCATTTAGCACAAAGTGTATGTTGCAAAGTAGCTTTGTTAGTACATATAGAATACATCCTAATTTGAATTAATCGTTATAGAGTAGCCTACATCTTGAATTAATCGTTATAGAATAAATTCTAGTTTGAATTAATCATTATATAATACATCCTAATTCTGATTAATCGTTATAGAACACATCATAATTTGGATTAATCGTTATAGAATACATCATAATTTGAATTCACTATTATAGAATATATCCTTATTTGAATTAATCGTTATGGAATACATTCTAATTTAAATTAATCATAGAAAAGAATAGCTACTCCCACTGTGTAAAGAATTTACATGTAACGAATCCTAGGTCACAAATTATCCCTAATAGACTAGTTTTAAATAAATGGTAGAAACTAAGAGAAGTAGCAAATTCAGTAAAGGTACTTTTGGATCGGCTATTTCGTAGGCATGGAATAACTACGCGTCACTGGGGCAACTTCACTCATAAAATTACATTGACACAGATATTTCTCTAGCATAACTGCGATGATGTGACATGATTTCTTGTGTAGATCTTACTTGTCGAGCGGCAACTTCCCGGGTCTTTCGAGTTACTGCTGTAGCCTGAAACGCACTGGCAGGTTCCCTTCTTACACGTGGCCAATACGGGGTTGCCAGACGTTACTACGCACTCGTTGTCACTGGAACAGTCGCCGCCCAGTGCTGAAACAACGGAACATTCATTGCAACAATTTTAGTTTTATAAGTTTTCATCAATTAGTATGTAAGTGGAGTACGCTGAAAATGATCGGGGCATGCTGGTTAGAATTTTCTGTTTTACTTAAATCCCTGTTCTATTTAAATCTATTATTTTAGGAATTATTATGTGTTGTATTATCGTTTGAGTAGATCATGACGCAAAAAAAAACGTCTTAGCTATAAGGATTTGATCAAGATTATATCTGATGTAACCTCGTGTTTGTGTTCGAAATGTGACCTGTGATTTGTTTGTACATGTTTTCATATTGTAAAGGTACCCATTTAAGTAAAAGGGTATGATAAATAAAATACACCCTGAGAGCTTGAGCATCTGTTTGTGAGTTGAATGTTGCATGAAGTGATATGGCTGCATGGGTGGATGGACTCCCTTGGACTCCCTGACAAACCATGCCCAATACCCATCTCTCCCTCATCCCCGACATCCCCGGCCCAACGAGATTTTTGTATTGTTGTTTTTATTATCACTGATATCAATTGGTATTATTATTCTTATATTATTATTATTATTATTATTATTATTATTATTATTATTATTATTATTATTATTATTATTTTTTTTTTTTTTTTTTTAATCCCAGACTAATTTTTATACTCTGGTACAAAATAAGGCTGGGTTAGACCCAATCCTTACAGAATACATTATATGTATACAATAAATATTAAATAAAGAGTAAGACACGATACTAAAATAAAAAAATACACAATAAAATTAAATACAAATGGCAGAATTTAAAATAAAAGTCAGTATTAAATTTAATATAAAACAATAACTATATTTGAGAGAACGGTAACTGGCAAATCACGAAACATTACGTATTTGCAAATGTTCTGACAATGTGGCATGTTTAAAAAATGACCTCCTTCTGCATTTGTATAGAAAGATATGAGCCATATGTGGTTGTTGTGGTTGTTGTTGGTCATACCAACGGATCTCCAGCAGACGGTGCTGCTCGGCACGGAGTGGTAATACTTGGAGCACCAGCAGGTTCCGTTGAGGCATTCTGCTGTCTTGAGGTACTCCCCGCACTGAGAGTCTTCCTCGCACTTGTCTCCCACGCGGTCGGCCACTGAAACACGTCACCACTTTCTGACCAACCTACAACCACTCACAATATAGTCCTTGATCTGTTACTTATAAGCCAAGATATTTGTCAAGACACCGTCCGTCAGTTCAGATGCATCGATACGGACAAGAGCACCGACAATCTGGCGTTGGATTGCAAGAAATCTAGCGCCAAAATTAAAAAAAAAAAACTTGTTATAAAAAAAGAAAAATTAATTTTTTACCAGAAACTAGTAATTTTTCTCCCACATGTGCGATGCGATAATAGTAAATTAATAACAATAAAGAAGACAGAACAAAGAACACACACACAATTCTTAACTACTGTTACTAAAACAATAAGAACCTTGTGTACAACACATCACATACTTGGAGTGAAAACAGAAGTACACTTAGCACTGGAGGAGGTATAAATTCATATTTTCCCAGAAAATACTACACTACATTCGTTGAACGTGTTTTGGCTGTTGGTGGGGGTGCCGAGTAGAACGCCAATCCGGCACCCCCACCATTCCTGTTGCACTCTTCTCTAAAGAGAAATATAATAGCTAACAGGAAATTTAAGATTTACATAATAAAACCAATATGGGTATAAATATCATTTATATTCATATTGTAATGTTAGCAGAGCAGCACTATCTCGGTTTCACGGAATTACTTGTAAAGTCAAAGGGATTGTGAATTCTTCGTAAAGAGACCCCGCAACTGTTATATACATATATATTAGTTTTCAGGTTTTCGCGGACATATGTGTACCTGTTGCAACTTTCTGGGGATTGTTGCCGCGAATAATGTACTAAAGAAGGAGGCACTGACTTACCCTTCCCTTCCTGACGTTTCGGGGAAGTCACATCTCCCATCTTCAGAGGCCCTCACTCGACGATGTGCATCTCGAGCTTCGAAGCCAGTTCAGTTCAGTCAGTTCGCGGCTTCGAAGCTCGAGATGCACATCGTCGAGTGAGGGCCTCTGAAGATGGAAGACTGACAAACACATGACTCATGACACATGACTGGATGGATGTGACTTTCCCGAAACGTCAGGAAGGGAAGGGTAAGTCAGTGCCTCCTTCTTTAGTACATTATTCGCGGCAACAATCCCCAGAAAGTTGCAACAGGTACACATATATATATATATATGTGTGTGTTGTTCTCATATTGTCGCGGATATATGTTATTTGTTTGTTTTTTGGGGTTATTTCACACGAGTAAACAGAAGTGTTCGACTCACCCAACACTGCCCGACGTTTCGGAGACGTAACATTCTCCATCATCAGAGACCTTCCCTCTCGCGAATCTGCGATGACACTGCGTCACGAACAAGATGCACTCGGCGCAGTCGTCTGACGAGTCGAACTACTGCGCAACGAGCGTTGTGTGGAAACATGTAGCGCCCGTACACCTGGTTGAGTAACATTTTTCAGTCGATCGTGAAGTAAACTGTTTTTACTTCGTGTGCAATATCTTTCCTGCCGACAGCTATTCAGTTCGTGTATAGCAGGAGAGCTCTTACTAAGTAGGATCTTCTTGTGAAGGAGGCAACTTGAGAATATCTTGTATGTTGTGTGTGGTTTGGGTTTTATTGTATAATTCCAAAACTGGTTTCCACGTTGAAGGGAGACACTGTCCATCTGTCTGCACATTGAGACTGTCGGGACGTTTTTCTATTTCTATAGCTTCTCTTATCATTCTCAAGGGGTGGCTGTGTGCCATGGCTGAAGTTTTAGAAGCCTCAAAACCTATGCTATGTCCGGTTTAACAAAAAAAAAAGGACATAGCATAGATTTTGAGGCTTCTAAAACTTTAGCTATCGCACACAGCCACCCCTTGAGAATGATAAGAGAAGCCATAGAAATAGAAAAACGCCCCCACAGTCTCAATGTGCAGACAGATGGACAGTGTCTCCCTTCAACGAGGAAACCAGTTTTGGAATTATACAATAAAACCCAAACCACACGCAACATACAAGATATTCTCAAGTAACAAGTTGCCTCCTTCACAAGAAGATCCTACTTAGTAAGAGCTCTCCTGCTATATACACGAACTGAATAGCTGTCGGCAGGAAAGATATTGCACACGAAGTAAAAACAGTTTACTTCACGATCGACTGAAAAATGTGACTCAACCAGGCGTACGGGCGCTACATGTTTCCAGTTTCCACACAACGCTCGTTGCGCAGTAGTCCGACTCGTCAGACGACTGCGCCGAGTGCATCTTGTTCGTGACGCAGTGTCATCGCAGATTCGCGAGAGGGAAGGCCTCTGATGATGGAGAATGTTACGTCTCCGAAACGTCGGGCAGTGTTGGGTGAGTCGAACACCTGTTTACTCGTGTGAAAAAAACCCAAAAAACAAACAAATAAATATTTTCTGTTTATGTCACCTATTATTATTATTATTATTATTATTATTATTATTATTATTATTATTATTATTATTATTATTATTATTATTATTATTATTATTATTATTATTATTATTATTATTATTATTATTATTATTATTATTATTATTAGGCTTATTATTATTATTATGATCACTATTTTATTGAATGTATCACAATCATACAATCTCGGTCAAAACCGGCGTTAACATGTTATACGGACGTAATGTCAAGTTTTTCCATGTGTCTACCTTATTTAACTTCACTAATCACATGTTACTAGTTTAAATCTCGGTCAAAGCCGGTGTTTACATGTTATACGGACAATACGGATGTAATGTCAAGTAATTCCATATTATTATACTATTATCAGACCTACACCTCAATCCAACCAAACACGGGATATTGTGACCTAGTTGTCGAGTAGGTCGTAAAACAATAATAGAAAATACAATATTGAAAACTCGGCGAGCATATTCCTACCTTGAAGACATCTCTTTTCATCTCTGCTTTGAACGAAGTTGACTCGACAGCGACAAACTTCTCTGCATCTTGAGTTCAAACTCAAACAGTTAGCATCAGAAATGCACGGATCGCCAATGTCTGCAATGGCAAATATTAAATAATTTATGACCATTTCAAATATTTGAAAACGCGCAGTAAAAAAGCAAGTTCGAGAGCGTGTCCAAAAGTCGAAAAGTATGAGTTCTACTGGCTCGTTTCCTTGATGTGTTGTCTTCTTTCAGTTATTCATGAAGTCAGATGGAAGAGTAAAATCTCGTGAATTACATAGTTCGCTTGATGATATGAAAAAAAAACTTAAAAGTTAATTCGAAACCTGTGTGAATCGCCCATGAAAAATGAACCATGAACTGACTTCACCACATTAACAAATTATTTTGTCAAAAGCTACAGGATAGCCAAACACGAAATTAAACAAGCAGGCTAATAACTATTAATTTATAACTACATAATTGACATTAGTAAAGATTGTAGAAAATAATGAATTAATAATCAAATGATTAGTTGAGCAAGCAAGTATGCAAATAAGCAAGCTCTTCTATCTTTGGACACACCCTAATTCTAGACATATTTTCCATGTTAATGGTAAGTTTTGTCTGATAAACGATCACAGAATGCCAGGGTGTTATAAGCTTACATGCGCTCTTCAAGCAGTCGCTGCTGTCGCCGTTAACATGGTGTCGTCGCGGACATACGCACACACTCCCGTCACAGAACACTGCGATCTCTGAGTTTATCCGACAGTTGTTGTTGACTTTACATTTCATGCCCAGCCCTGAAACCATAACACATGCGTTGAATATATACTTGTCTCAAACCTACCTCACAGATGCTGTCGTCATTCACTAGAGTATGAGGCGTTACAAACCGGCGTTGTGCAATCGCTTCGTTTAAAAACTGATCTTAAAACCTTTAGGCCAAGTCGGTTTCATTTCAATCCAGTTGAGTATTTGAATTGAAAGACTGAAAGTATCAAATCGCTTTGAAAACCAAACAAGCTGGTTTTAATATAGTTCAACCGGTTTGACACACCAATTGTTATGGCAGTTATAAACGGCTCGTGACAAACTAGCGAGCCCAAATTTCAAATTCCGATCCCTGATTGGTCACAAGTCACTCGTCTACGACGATCGCATCGGTAAGGTTGCTTCGGGGAAAGTATACATAGGCAGAATTCGGACCCGAGATGTTCAGATTCTCTAAACAAATCAAGAAAACGATTTCGATAGACGTCAAAGTAATTATTTACTGTGTTGTCATTATGTGGCCCACTATCAAATTAAACTAGCCTGCTGTTGAAAACCTGTTGAAATGACCCGAAATCATATGACTAAGTACGTCGTTAAAAAACTCAATACTTATCTGTCGTGTTATTTTTTGTTATTAATATTTATTTACCAAAATGAGCTTGCGCTCTTTACACTGGTAAAAACTGAACACTAGTATGAAATTGTAAAACAATGTAACATATGACTAAACCAAACTGTCTGTAGCATATATGAGATGAAGATGAGAATACAGAGTATACAATAATATACTACTTGCAGCTAACTTTTTGAAGCACATTTTATAGCGATAATTACAAGGTATATAATAATTAATATAAGTTCAGTACAAACAAGAGTCAATTACATGTAAAACGTAGAAAGTAAGAAATTAACAGTTTAAGATCGAAAAATATTCATAGAGCGAATTACAAGATTTATCAAAAGAACTTGTAGAAAATGCAAAAGGGAAGTCTCATCAAAAATAAATATTCCTCAAAGTACCTAAAAATGGAAGATCATTATCTAAAAATACGGGCGGTATAATTTTTATATCTGAGAAGCGTATATTTCCAATTCTATTAGCATTTTAAGTTTGAAATTTGGAACTTCTTGTTCCGTAATTGAAAAACGGCTCTTGACGTCATATGTCATGTAAACAACTGCCTCCTTGAAGTATTTTTAATAATATCAATGATATTAAGTTGGACATTTTACAATATCTAGGATGCAGTGACTTTACAACAATGTCTTTTATACCACTGTTTTCTTCAGAAGATACATTTTGATACAGTATTTACCAAAACGTGTTTAGAATAATGCAATTATTTAACATTGTTGTTAATTAATGTTGAGAAGTGGTCATTTATTAACTATAAATAAATGTTGGTTCAGTTAGAGTCTTATGAGAGCAATAATCTACTAAAGGGTGGGATTTCAGTACTATTTGTAATTGTATGATATAAAATTATTGTTTACTGACATATGACGTCAGAACCTTGAAATCACGAGCAAGATGGCGCAGGTCCGTTTCTGAGCGTGTTTTGACAGCAATATCTTTGACTTGCTGTTAAAGCGATGTTAATGCACCTTTCGAGACGAAACCAATTAGTTCCCGGTTATTTTAACTTGAGGTAACCAGTAAGCAAATAAAAAAAATGCGTGAGACTTCCCTAATGTATACATTACTAAATTTATATTTATTTATTTTATTTTTTTATAATAATTTTATTATTATTATTATTATATAATAATAAAGATGAGTGTTTTTACCAGCAGACTCGTAACAGCGGCCCTCTTTAAAATGCGCGCTAGTGTTACACTGGCAGCTGCCGTTCATGGCACACGAGGCGAATGTTCCAAACGGCTTCGTACACTGCAGGTCTTGGTCGCACGGGTCTCCAAGGCAAGTAGCCTCTGAAACAATGTTGATGCTTTAGTTTGCATTCACGTTACATTTCTGTGCTGAATATTACACAACATGCATTTAATTCAATTTCATTTCAATATATTGTAATCTATCAACCAAATTATTGGATAGGTTGACAAATATAGGGTTTTTCAGTCATTTAGCGTAAACATACATTATTTTAAAGAAAGTATTAAACGCAATGATTTTCAACATCTATAGTAGGCTAGATCGCCAGTCCTCCAACCTTCCCCTCAGTTGCAAGCGTAGCGATTTGAAGCCATCTTGAAACTGGCAATTTACATGCTAATTTGGACCTTTAGTACTGCTAGCGCTGCCAATGGCAGAAAGCCCTGCCTGTGTTATTTGCCCATTTCAAGATGGCATCAAAGTGCTACGCCTGCTGCTGCTAGCCTGGCGATCTAGCCTACTATAGGTGTTGAAAATCATTGATTAAACGTTACAATCAATAACTAAATGAAGACACAACGACAGACCTAGACCTAGAGCGACAACGACATTAACAACAACTCACCACGGAGACACGCGGCTCCTTGTGATCCTATGTGGACTATGAAGTGTTCTTTACACAGACAATATGTTCGGTTCACACAGAACGCGTTGTCAACGCAGTCGCTATCGTACACACATGCCCGCAAACCTGAAATTTAATAAGAAACATCTTGCTAGAGCTTCGGTCCAGAGGGTTTTCTGCTCTCTAGAATGAATTCAGCATCTCCGAAATGTTGTGTTGTTTATTATTATTATTATTATTATTATTATTATTATTATTATTATTATTATTATTATTATTATTATTATTATTATTATTATTATTATTATTATTATTATTATTATTATTATTATTATTATTATTATTATTATTATTATTATTATTATTATTTTATTGTTGCAATACATACAAACTCGGTCAAAACCGCCATAAACATGTTGTACGGACACAAATGTCAAGTATTTCCATGTGTTTACCTTATTTAAATCTACTTAGAACTACTACTTAACTTACTTATATCATTGTCCACATTATTTTTTCCAAACCGAACTGTGGATGCTATGTACGGTCGTGGCCGATTTGTACTCATCCCAGCATTCGCTCTTTGTACGGTGGAAACCACGAAAACCACCATCGGGATGGATAACGTCTTGAAGTCTTCATTCTTCTTAGTTCAAAAATGTTCGCACTATCCTACACGTGTTCAAAATAATTGCTTTTTGCATCTCGATGTTTATTATTATTATTATTATTATTATTATTATTATTATTATTATTATTATTATTATTATTATTATTATTATTATTATTATTATTATCATTATTATTATTATTATTATTATTATTATTATTATTATTATTATTATTATTTTTTATTATTATTATTATCTTTATTTATCACATCACCAGATGGCAGGTACATTATTAGTCTACAGCACCAAAGGTGATCCTCACCTCTTAGGTGCTGCAACCACACATTACAAAATATGACATTACAAAGATTTTACACATTACAAAGATAATTACATTTTAAAAAGATTTTACATATCACAAAGATTATTATTATTATTATTAATATTAATATTATTTTTATTGCTGCGTTTTGACTTTTTTCTATCCATTTTCTACACACTGGTTTAATAAATAATAATACATGTCCACACATTCAGATCTTTCAATGTGGCACATACATCTTTAGGAGTTTTACTGGCTAAGATAAAACTCGTGTAGTATAAATAGAATAAAAACATGAACTATTTAGAACGGTGTGACAATAATTAGTACATTCAAAACACAGATAAAACAAATTTTTTAGCAACGTTACAAAATATGTAACTTAATTTTTACTGCAATGCATTATTTTGTAACCGTTGCAGTATGCACTTTTTGTTACATATATTATAAGTTTATAACATAGGTACTTATACCACCTAATAACCTATTCAAACCAGGACCATTTCCATTACATTATAGGTTTCAGCCTACACTCATTTTATTAACAATACCGTAACGGAAATGAAATGTCATAAGTTGTAAACACTAGAAGGAATTTAAAATCGAGATGTACTTACGTGTTTTGGTTGAGTTGAGTTGTCCACTAACATCGCTAAAGCTGATCAACAGCATTAAAGTAATGCACACTAAAACAGCTGTATTCATTAACGTCAGACATTTAGTGTTAATTAAGCATACACCGTGCGCCATTTCTTAGTCTTCGTGTAGATTTACCGATGTAAGATATTGTTTGATCGCGACAAACCACCTTACTATGGTCACACCTTGTGACATGTTAAATAATGAGATAGCTATCAAGATGTAGGTTACGCTATCTAAAGCTCACACATCGTCCATGTTTGTTCTGTGACTAGTACCTATGACGTCGATAGTACTATAAGTCCTTATCACCAGAGAATGTTGATAAAACTCCCGCTATCTTCAACGAACGATGGAGCCGGCTTGTTATGTAGACAGGGACCGGTATCGATCGTATATCTTGTTAACTCATTTCAGTGTTTCAAAACGATTTCCTTATCCAACTCAATTGCACATTTAGTAAATACTGATATGTGAACCCTTATGAAACTGATTTCTTATGAAAACAAATTTTAATATTACACAATCCAATCTGCTTTAATCGCTTGATACGTCACATTTTAACTTTTGGTTTTATTTTGGGAGATTGGCATTTTGTTTGTTATCCTTTTTACATGTTCTCTCCCCCCCCCCTCCCTCTCCACCACTCTCTTTAAGAAATGTAAATATTATTAATAGCATTAATCATCTTTTAAATATATATTCGCACAGTGTTTGGAAAAGAATTCCTAGTAGTTATCCTAATATTATGCCTGGAACTTGTCCATATTTTCTATTACATATTTGACTGATATAGTATAGTTGAGGAAAGATTGTTCAGAAAAATTCAATGCGAAATAACAGACACATTTCATTTTCATTGCATCATTCAAGATTACATTTTTATTCGAAAATAATCGTTTTCTTCAACACTTTAACACATCAAATAAACACACTTAAACTCGATGCATTGTAAGGTTAAAGAAAGTACAAACCTTAAAAAAATAAACAATAAACTATTAGCTACCAATGAATGTGTGCATTAATGTATGATTATTGGGTTTTATTGTACAAAATGGATGTGAATTTTCCCAGCAATACGTTGTGTTCGAGGACATGGTTCACATTGCGTTTTTCAATCGCACACAATGTGATTACAATTTGTCAAGTCAAGTCAAGTCAAGTCAAGTCAAGTCAAGTCAAGTCAAGTCAAGTCAAGTCAAGTCAAGTCAAGTCAAGTCAAGTCAAGTCAAGTCAAGTCAAGTCAAGTCAAGTCAAGTCAAGTCAAGTCAAGTCAAGTCAAGGTATGAAATGGTTAGCTCGAACAGATTCCAGCGGCGGTCCCCTACAATACTAAATTGAATACAAAATATGTATAGAGAGACAATTACTTGATGAAGGCTAATATTATTTGTAATGCTTTAAATTTGTCGCAAGATAATCTTCGATATACTTCAGTGTTCTATCATAAAAATGTTAGTTTGACAGTCTGTTACAAATTAGCTTTTAAAAAACAAATAATTACACGGTACATATTATTTGTCTGCCCGCAATCTTTCCTGCATCCATCGAAATGTAACAATATACAAGTATCCTAGATCTGTGTAACAACCACTGTGTAACAACTGTGCCCAAGAGAAGGTTATGTAGGTTATGTCATGTTTTGCGATTAGTATGTGACCACGCAGCCTTACAGTAATGATTTAAAACATAATAATTAGTAATAATGGTGTGCTTCATTTGAGACATTCATTAACAGATGCTAATATTATAATGTAGTACAAACTCAGAATGGTATAGTTAATATAATATCGACTTTAAAAACGATGCAGTGATTTCCTGGGTAATCTGTTGCGTAGATCTTGATCCATATAGCGTAAGCGTGCACAGGTTGTTAGGCTAATAATGCAGCCATCAAATGAACTTCATTAACACCAGTGTAGAAATTAAAATACTTGAGATTCTGGTTTGAATTGTAGCAGCGCCTGGAACTGAAGATTTACATCATTTACAGAACATGAAAGCATAATATACGTTATTTGATTTGATTTACTCTTGTAAAATGAAAATCTACATACTATCGCTTTTTGCCATGCTGGGATATTCTGAAGGCACCATATCTGTCTCTCCCGCTGCTGTTTCTTCCAGTTGATCTTTCTGTTCTGCCATTTCTAAACAGTTGAAACAGAAAGTTCTAGACTCTAGAGGTTTGCGAAGAAGTTTCAGCATTGGGAGAGAAGGAAGGTAGCCGCCGCATGCACATTATTGCCATAAACCGTCATAGTTGTTATTACTGACCCCAACATACATTTTGAAAGCTGCTTTGGACTAGCAGACAACAACCGATTTATGAGGGAACTGTTCTTTATGTCTTAAAAATTTAGGGTCTGCAAGAAATTGAGGTGATTGGACTTTAATATGAGCACGCGGAACAATATCCGATTTAGTTATTAAATTTTGTAAACTTTTTAATTTTGATAATTCATTATTTATTTACGATATAGTCCTTCTTGCTTTGAAATGTTTGATTTCCATCTTTTGGAATCATTTATATGTACAAAGTAAGAAGTCGATTTTTTCCCGGGGCCAAAATTTGGCTCCGTCAGATGGATGCGGATGGAGATCGGATGGAGCCAAATTTTGTTGTCAACAATTTTAATTGATAATCAAAATAAAACAGTCATAACAGTTTAGCACATTCAAAGTATTTACCATTTTTCTTAATTCCGCACTTCTTGTCCATGTCATGAAATCCAAGGTCACTCTTGCATTGACAGTGTTGGCCAATACACAACACATCGTCCCCCAACCTCTCGGAACACTGGATATCCTCCTCACACTGGGCCCAGTACTCAGTGGCAACTGAAAGTATAAACACTCGGAGTATAGTACGATCAAATAGGGTTTTCTCGCTTATCAAACATGGTACGAATTGCTGGGCCAAATGTTGATCTATCTCGCACACCGCACAATATGTATGACTATTGACTACACCACGGTCTACTATTTAATAGTAGACCGTGGACTACATATATAATGTGTAAATCAAATTCGAAATGGAGCTTGGTTTAGAACAAGTGATTTGTGAATGTGTTGATTTGATAGCATATATATATATTTAGCATTACTCAATATATTTTTTCTTATTTTAAATCCGGTCTGTGCTCATGATCTTTTAAACATTTTGTAATATTGTGTTATTATATTTATAGGTTATTGTCCTTTTTTAAAATCAGCCAGAGTATAATTTGATAGAAATTAGAGTCAATACATTGAATAAATAAATTTTTGTTACCTGGTAGGCACACATCATTGCTTGCCTTTGTGACGAAGCCTTTTTCGCACACACAAAGTTGATCACAAGTAGATTTTTTAATGTGTTCACAGTTAAAGGAATTTTCACAGCTTTCTCCAATGGCTGAAAAATTCGAACTTTATATTAGTGCGTTGAGTGTGCGATAGTTGTGTGAGTCTACTTAACAAAGCGTGTACCTTATTTTATTCATTTATCTAAATAAAATGTTCTCCTTTCATTATTGAAACCCTAATGTTTAAATTTCTAGAATATAATTTTTTCTCCATCCACTTAAAATTGCTTCAAATATTCTGAAGAATTGAAACAGATATAAATAGGATTGTATTCCTCACCTGCATATCCAAAGAATTTTGTGTTATAGAATAAGCAAGCCTGTACTTTTTAAATTTAAAAGTGAAACCTCACTCATCTTCACGTAGTTTTGCACCACTCCGACGACGAGTAGTGTAAATCCACTATTATTTACTTCAGAGACAAAGAACATAATATTTCGAAATAACAAATAACGAATAAACATACATTTCTTCTTGTAACACCGATTGTCGTGTTTGGTGTCTCCTTGCATACATGAGCAAACCTTGCTTCCCAAGGACCCTGGAGGTCTTGAGCATGTGACGTCACCGCTGTATCTGCTCTCACATTGGTCGGCTATTTCGCAGGGCTCGCCCAACAGTTTCCCGTCTGATAAAGGAACACACACGGGAGGTTACGTTATCTATATCAAAGACAGTAAGATATAACCTGTCGGGTGATCTATATAGTCGTGGTCGCCCGACCATCGAACCAGATTTCTACAGCAACCTTATGAGTGCTGACGTGACGTCATAGACAAATGAGTCGGAGCCAATCAGCGAATGGCGTTTTCAAATACTGACAGTTGGTTGGCCAATGCCTCACTCATCTTTGACGTCAGCATCTCCAAGGTTGCTGTGGAATCACTTTCACGAAAAGTTAGCGTCAAGTTTAGATTGAGAGAGTTTGGAAATCCCTATTCTGGAGGATAATCGGCGCACCTTGTGTGCTCAATATTCCATTCGCTCATTTCCTGGAAATTCATAACAGTATAGACACAATGTTTTATTTGAATTTATTTATCTTATTAAAGTTTACACTGAAGCATACCATAGACGGTCAGCTATCCCCCCAAATTCAACAGAATGGTCTCACTCGGCCGGACCAGTCGAGAGTAGGCTCAAAAAATTCGTAATTTTTAGCTGATTACAACTAGGGCAATCCGGAATTCGAAATCGGTAGCTTTTACTTTTTATAGCCAAAAAAGGCAAAAAACGGTAAAAATGTATTATTTAAATACTACAAGACTAGTTGACTGATAACGCTTAGACAGGTGTCTAACAATTTGTTATTTTATGTTAAGTTAAAAAGAAATAATGCGAAAATGGAAATCACTACCGTTTGGCACTGGGAGCATAAAAACGGCAAAAACGGCACACATTTCATTTAGAAGACCAGTTAACCGATAACACTGAGAGAAAAGTAAAAAAAACTCAGTATTTCAAACTGAATGTAGCCATTAACACATAAAGTGAAGTAAGAAATAATAATCGCTGACTAAAACGAAGAAACGGCAAAAAAAGGGCACCATTGTATCATATAGAAGACCTATCAACCGATTATACTGAGACTGGTGACACGAACTCGATATTTTAGAACGAATTCAGAACAAATAAAGCGACCGTCAAAATCAGCAGTGCTTTGCTTGATCTTTAGAGCAAAAAGTTACAAAAAAAGGCATATTAGCCAGTAGCCTGTCACCTTTGCTCCAAAATTCAAGACAGTGGTCTCACTCGGACAGACACTCCGCGAGTGGGCTCAAAAAATCGTAATTATTACCTGATTGCATTGAAGACAATGCGGAAATTGAAATCGGTAGCTTTCACTTTTTATATACAAATAACGGCAAAAAAGGGCAATTTATGAACTACATTACCAACTAATGGTAATGCTAGTAAGTGTGGCAAAAATTTGAAATCTTAAGAGATTGTGAAGGAAATGTAATCCGAAAATTTTAAATAATAGCGTTGGGCATTATGTAAAAAAAAGGGGGGGGATGGGCATAAAGGGACAATTTAATATGTAGTCCAAGTTACCGATACACTCTAAGTAACCGATAACATTGCATGGGAGAGATGACAACATATATTTCATACTTAAAGCAGAATACTAAACAAATATTGTGAAAGTTGAAATCAAAAGTATTTGGTTTTCAGCAAGAAATGTGATATGTAGATTATACAAGACCAGTAGAATGATAACGCTGGGTAACAAATTCTCTCAAATCTTTCACCTCTCAATCTTTAAGTATCACCCACTCCCATTTGATTATGGCTGGTGCCTAAAATGGTTCAATAATGCTATCCGATGGCTTGTGACAAAACCAGCCCCTGATGAAGTATTGGAATTGATATCGCGCAAATGCAAACACTGCTCCACAGCCAAGTGTTAGTGCAGTGATTTGAAGCTTAGATGTACAGACTTGTGTTACTGTGAAGACCAATGCACAGAGGTGCAAGAACTTGCTACCACTAATAGAGGAAAACTACACTGCAATGAGGAAAGGGGCCACAATTTCTTAGGTATACATATATAATATTTAAGCCCTTATATACTGAATATAATATAATTAAATGAAATATAGTTCTTGCGTTACCAATGCGCCTATATGTGAATGTGTTTCTGTTCTAGTGATTCTCAAAGCTCGGAAAATATTTAACAAGACGGTGAAGAGGATGCACTAGTTTAAATAAAGAATACAAACTTCATATCTAGAGTACATCCACTCAGTAACATGACTGATTTTCAGCGAAGGATTTTAATTTAAAGCGAATGACCCAACCCTATAGGCTCCGAACCCCATTGAAGAGTGAGCGATAACAACTAAAGATCAATATTTAAATATAAAAAGGTGAATCATTGAATGGACAGTGCGAACACCTGCGGGTAACTATCAGAATCAACAAGGCTGATTCAGTGAGTCCTTCGTTGCTAGGATGGCTCCAAAGTCACCGATGTGTTTCATGTTTAAGACTGGTCCACACAGATTTTTACATAGGAAACACGTATTGTTGTTTTTAAAACAACGTCTTAAAACCTTATGCATTATGTCTTAAAAATCTGTGTGGACCAGCCTCTACAGCGGAGTTGGAAACAATAAGGTACAATTTGTATTTGTTGTTAACGTCATCTCACATGTGTGTTTTGATTGTATTTACATTGGCGTTTCATTTACTTGTATAATAATGTATAAAATAATGAGCTAACATCTACATAATTTGATACAATTCGTACTCGTAGGTTTACAATGACTTTTTCAACAAGTTTACACATACACATGGCCAGGGCATAGAAATGCAAATACCGAACATTGGTGTTTTAGGAGTTTGATGGAACACATCCCGTCCATATATTATTTTTCCTTGTATTTGATCTTTTTAATAATTGGAAACAATTAGCCTATTTGGGTTTTTTCGTTTTCGTGTAAATAAAACTCACATAAATATTGACCAACGGCGTTCATAATCTTGTCCAATGGGCAATGATACTTTCTACCCAATTATTGTTTCCTACAAATAGTATTTCCATTTAATTAAATGTAACTTTGTTGCCGTTCTTCAAGCACTTGAAATAATACCAACAATTTTGCGACATCTTTTATGACCGTTTTCAACTGCATTTGGGTTTATTCTATTTTGGTAAAAATACTAACACTAATAATCTTATAACCCCCCCCCCCCACCCCCCCCCCCCCCCCCCTCCCCGGTTATTTTGACCATTTTGGCCCTTTAGTATCTGAAAGGTAAACGTTAATGGTTTAGAAGTTCGCACGATGCCATTTATCGCATTTGTTGCCTTCTCTTCCAGAAAGTCACTAAAGCGATCTAAAAGACAGCGGTGCCTTTTTGGTACCCTTTTCCATCTGCCGGTAATGTTTAAAGGTACATATATTGAGTTTCACATTATTTCATTTACATTATGCTTAAAATCAAATTAGCTTACCTTTTTCATTATTACTGGTCAGTTAGGCTATTTAATAAATTGTGCCATTTTTTACCGTTTTATTAGGATCTCAACGCTGAACGCTACAGATTTTCATTTTCGCATTATTGTTTCTTTATTTCTAAAAAATATCGGATGTTTTGCCACCTTCCCCAACGCAATCACTCAATTGGTCTTGTACTTAATAAATTTCCCGTTTTTTGCCGTTTTTTGGCTATAAAAAGTGAAAGCTACCGATTTCGTTTTCCGGATTGCCTTTGCTGTAATCAGGTAAAAATTACGAATTTTTTGAGCCTACTCTCGGTTGGTCCGGCCGAGTGAGACCACAAAAGTGCGTAGCTGACCGTCTACCATGTGAATGATCGTTTTGGAAACTTATTCGCCGATAGATAAGTCTACCACAATCTTGACACTTTTGACACTCCCAATGGATGCACAATACATTATGTACTGCTTAGATCCGGTTTTCCCGGGGTTTTCTGGTTCGTTGTGCGGACGACAACGGCTGTAGGTGGCTCAGTTGAAGCAATCAGTTCCACAATGTATAGCGGCCATTGCCATAATTTTATGCTCACATGAGGACCGAGATTAGAGCCTCACCATTAGGATCACCACCATCAATAAAAGGGGGAGTAACCTTAGGGAAGTTATACATATATGCTCTAAGAGAGTAACGCATACGTATTGGCAGGTAGAGTGGCTTGCTTGGATACGTTTAAGACTCAACTGAGCTCTTCATTCCTTTTGTTACTTTGTGTTTTAGAGTCCATGTCCATCTGCACCTATGATTACGGACACGGGTTTATTACCAAGCAGGGAAAAAATCAAAATTAAAAATAGGTTCAAAGTGTTGAATTGCCAAATACCTAATCAAAATAATTATGTATTAAAGGTTTCCAGTCATTCTCATGACTACTCTTCGACCGACTGTTCTCGAAATCTGCCGCAAAGCCTATTTTAGTTTGTAAAAGTAGTAGTCTTACCTTCCAGGCAACCAGACTTGTCTTTCGTAGCCACAAACCCCAGCTTGCATTCACATGTTTGAGCTCTACACTCCGCCGATGCCATCTGACATTCGGCCGTGGATTCACATTCGCCGCCAATGTCTGGAACAGAATGTTTTTATAGTAGATTCGTTTGATTTACGTACACCTTTTGCACTTCCTGCACTGTGCCCCGTAGTAGAGCATGGGGGGGGGGGGCAGTGCAAAAATTACAAAACGTGTAGGTTAATCAAATAAACATATTATTTCATCTCAAATGTGAATAAAATAATATTTGGTTGCCTCATACAATCCACAGCTCCCTTGTGTTTAAAGTTCAAGAAAGTCTCATCGTAATGGTGAAATATCTCCGAATTCTTTTAAACATCTTTTGTTATCATATCATTATCAATAACTAGAAGTACGTAGAACCATAGGCGTGCGCAGCGTCTAACATTAGACCCGGCACAAGGTTGCATGGTACAGCTGGGGTGTGGGGCGAAGCCCCAGCCGCCGGAGGCAATTTCGCATTTTTTTTCGGTTGATGCACTAACTTTTATGGCCTAAAACGCGATTTTAAGACGCGACGCTTTCCGCTGTCATAGGATCTTGTGGCCCCTAACAGTGGCGTAACTAGGAATTATTTCGGGGGGAGGGGGGTTAATTAGGGAAAAGTGAGATGAGGGGACCGAAAGGGGTCTGGGGCAAAGCCCCAGCCGCCGGAGGCCATTTCGCCGAAGGCGAAATTTTTTTCACTTTTATAATTATTTCGTGCTTTTTAGACTCAAAGAATACTACTCGAACCACTACTCGTTTGTTTGTATTATATTGAAGTTACAGTGTTACAGTAGGTATTAATTACAGTTCTAAATAAGAATTGCATAGAAATTGTGTCTTTAATGTTTTATGGTTGTTCAATATAATCTCAACATGAAGTGAAACATTGTGGGCACAAGTCACATACATTTAAATTTTAATTCACATACCGTACGATATTGTAATATTAGATTAATACATTTTTATTCATAGTAACCCTCACTTTTACTAGTTCGAGCGAAAGGTATATTAGTTTTAGATGAATACATAAATATAATTGAATTATTGAAAGAAATTATATTTCTTATCTAAGTGAAGTGGTATGATAAATATAATGAAAATGTTATTTGAATCGATTGTTATACACTACAGCACTGTTATACAACCGAGCCGGGCCGGAGCATTGGATATATTATTTTCATTTGTAAATTCGTTCTTACCGATTGGTCTCTGAAACGTTTCTAAAACTAAGGATATGTTTGAAGAGCCCTTAAAAAACTTTAAAATTTACAATTTTTTTATTATCAGGCCTTTATTGGCAACGGATAACAAATTCCACTAGTACAAATTCAATATAGACATACGCAAAGTCTATTTTTAACATTTTTTTTTATGGGGACATCGGGTAAAGCTAATTTGAAAATGAGTGATACCCATAAAAAAAATGCTAAAAATAGACTTTTCCCCGTTGTTTGTGTCTATATTGAATTTGACTAGTGGAATTTGTATTCTGTTGCAAAAAAAGACAATTTGGATTAGATCCCCAATCGTAGTTTTTTAAGCGCTCTTCAAACATGTCTTTAGTTTTAAAATCGTTTGAGAGACCGATCGGTAAGAACGAATTTACAAATGAAAATTAGTATTAAGTAAATGAAGTATTAAGTAAAATCATTCTCGATTTAGTTTCGGGGGGGGGGGGGGTTTAAAAGCCCCTAAACCCCCGCCCCCTTAGTTACGCCACTGGCCCCTATATAGCTATGTTTCGTTCTTTTAAATAAAAGATAAATTAGAAATTATTTGCGCAGCCCCGGGTGAAGTGTGCCTTTGCGTAAAAACGCGCTACTGAAAGTGCATTTTAATTTAAAGACTAATTAAAACTTAAGTTTAAAGTTAAACTGCTCTCGGCCCAGGCCGGGTCTAAAGGAATTGGAGTCCAGCGCGGCCCGACTGCCAAGTTGACACATTAGGTCCGGCCTGGGCCGAATAGGCCTGGGCCGTGCGCACGCCTATGCGTAGAACCTACAATTAAGATTGATTTAATTTCAATTTGTCAAGCGCTATACACGCATAGCGCTATACTATACTATATACTATTAACAATTAACACCCAACATTTCAAAAACACTATTAAATGGAAATTCACAAAATTCTGATATGCCCAAAAAAGAAATTAAATGTGATCAAATTACGTTCACGAACATTTTGTTTTATTACTAAAACTAATTCTACTGCGCTCAATAGGTCTGACTTACTACGTTGTGGCTTGAAGCACGTTGGTGTGCCCTTTGCTGAGTATACAGAGTCATTGACACAGACGCAGAGTCGCTTGACGCAGTCGCTGTGAACACCAAGCTCAGTCAAACATTGTCGGGGTCGCTGGCACGGGATAGGCCGGTGTGAGACATCTTCGTCTAGGTCTGGCTCGGCTTCGGCGCCTAGACACAAACATTGCGTTGTTTCAGTGTCTAGCTCAATGTCTAACAATGTGGATAAACATAAATACTGCAACTTCATGAGCAAATGTAATGAAAATCTACCCCTTTCTCCGATTCTGGAAAATCTGTAGTTGAACCACATCATGCCTTGATTGATAATGTTATTTTTTATTTTGAAGTAATCTTTCATTTCCGAAACTTTTGTGTTGGTGACGCATTTCCCAACTTAAATAGTTCGGCAAACCGATTTGTCAGATATATTTATAAATTCCAGACACCAAAAGCCGTCCGTGGTATCTGCTTACGGCGCAGGGCCTATAAGCGTATAAGCCACCCAGGGACCTGGGTTGAATCCCGCAAAAGCCATGAATTATTTTTTTGTGATTGTTCTTTACATTCATTTCTCCCCAATCGTTTTTAAAAGCATGATTGCAAATTGTCATAATATATACGTTAGGTAACAATAATAGTATCATATTAAATAGTATCATAATTATTATCATAAATATCAATTATCTTTATTATAAGATATGAAATCAGAAATACAAAAGTAAATGCCAATTCGAGCACAAAACCCACAATACAAAGTCACAAAGGCTTATCATTCAGTGGGGAATAAAAACAATTATTATTAGGGCTAGGATGTTCAGGACCTTTCAAAGTGAGAAAAAGGCAGGCAAATAGTACCTTTAAAACAGAAAAAAAAGGACCTAAAAAGGACCTATTGAATGTAATCGAATTCTATTGGTTTCATTACGTTCAGTATTGTTTTATTAAATTAATTCAGTTACACCAATATATCGTCGTGTAGCGTCGCTGCAGACATCGGCTGGCTCATCTCATCTCTGACTCATCGTTACAGTATTCGACAACAAACAAATCATTGCGTATGCTTGGCCCGATGATGTGGCAAGCTCGACACTGCACTAGCGCGTTTTGCATCCGTTTTAGCAAATTATATCAAAAATAGGAAAATAGTCCCATAAAAATGCCCAAAAAGGACCTTTTCTCATGAAATGATGTAAATAGGCATTTTAAGGCAAAATAAAATGCATATTTTTGGCATCCCTAACACTTGAAACACACTTAAAACTATTTTCCAGGCGAGTATCTACCAATAGAAAAAAAGGAGATGTCCTGAACATCCTAGCCCTAATTATTATAGTTGGTATAATGTAAACTGCTATCGCGGAAGCAGAATAGTAGTTATAGTTTTTTGTCAAGTAAACAGTCATGTAAACACTCATACTGAGCTGCGTTCAGAGTAATGTTTGCTTTCCTGTATGATATGATGTTCGTTTGTTTTCAATAGAGGGTCCATTGATTGTCTCTCCTTCTACAGTACGAGATATTGTATTAATTTAGTTGCACCATCCAGTGGCGTAGCTAGGAATATAATTCGGGGGGAACCTACTCTTGGGAATTATCACGAGATAAATAAGGTCAGGAAACCCGCTCTACACTCTATGCAAATGGGAGGGGGGTTGGGGGGAAGGTCCCCCTGAACTGCATCGTAGGTAAACATTTTACAGGTTGTCGAAAGAATTGATATTTTACCAGATTCTTTGAGGATATGATAATTGGTATTTGATGTTATTGCACTATAATAAACACCAAGCACGATTACTGACTTCACCAATACATTATAGGATATATCCTATAATGTATTGGTGAAGTCAGTAATCGAGCCTAATCACTATAGTGATTAGGCTATTGATTAACTTTAAAACTAATGGCCATTTAGCCCAAAACTAATTGCCATCTGAGCAAGAAAGAGTCTCTATGATAGATTAACTTATATACCTGCTTTCGTATCATGCTCTTTTAATTATAACTACTACTTTAGTTAGTTTCAAAATGGATACAAATTGTATATTTGTTACATTTATTGCACATTCATTGTAGACAATCATTTGTGCTGGGATTTTTAGTGGGGGGGGGGGAGCGCTATAGCCTCTCCCAGCCTCCCCCTCTCTTCGCCACTGATATATAATATAATATTGTAGCTTGCCTGGAAGAATTATCTATGACAGTGACTGATACTCAAGTTTAATTTATACGCTTCACTTTGGGCCCTATCTGCCCATTTACCTATACAAACCCAACGCACAAAAAACTACCTATACCAACCGATAAGTGATCGAGAGCAGCAAACGGCGTATATTCCCCTCGAACCATTGGTTCAAACAGAACTTTCGAAGTGAATTATGTGAATAAAGTTGAACTTTTGTGTACCATATCATATGATTTATTAATCGCGAATCCCCAAATCAATATCGAATATTCAACAGCGAAGTATGCACATCATACATAACAATTCTTCGATTATTGACTCTTATTTAGATTAGATTTTGAACCATTCGCTAAATGACAGCAAAGTAAAAAAGTATGTACACACACAAATCTCCCCTCGATCGCAAATGTATAGCCTAATAAATAATACACAAACAATTAAAACTGACAGTGACAAACATTCACTCAAAGACTAGTTAATCAGATCTGTTTCTAGCAACCTCCCGTGCAGTGTTCTAATCTTACGTGTAACCAGACCCACCCGACAGGGTATATCTTACTATCTTTGAACCAGACACACTCCCACACACTCCCTTATTGCTTGCCGCACTCAACGAAGAGTGTACGAGTATGACTCACCGGTCGATGCAACACATACGATGGTAATAACGAACACAAAGTGCAGCATGATGAAAGAACCAACACGTACTAAGATGAACGCTCTTCTCGACTGAGCAGGTGTGGCTGCTGGAGCCCAATGTGAGATAACACGTTATCAGCTCACCCAGCTTCCTAAAGCAGATGTGGGGGTCTCCCAAGCAACACAATATTCCCCATATGTACGCATAGAGAGATGCTTGGCAAGCATTCGTATTCGATTGGCTGCACTTTCGTGCACGAAGTGCGCACTGAGTGCGGCTAGCGCATTATATTGGAAATGGCCGTGTGCACTCAGTGCGCCTTTTCATATTCGATTGGGAGTGCGCATTAGAAAAGTGTTGCACAACAGTGCACTGACAGCAGGCCAATCGAATACGCCATAAAATAGCTTATTTGAATCGTAAACATGCTTTGTATACAGCCGCTCTCTATAAACATGTGAATGAAAGTTTGGTACCACGGACAAAGTCAAAACTATCAGCCTGTTTTTATGCTAGGTTTTGTGTACCGATGAAGGGGACTCAGTTCTAGCACATGAGATTCTTATTCGGGAGGTTCGCTGGTTCGATACCCGCTGAAGCTGAAGAGTTGTTCGAGCTTTTCCTGAGTCCCAATGCTGGGATTGAGACATACGAACATCCCTCGGACAATCTCAATTACCGTAATACCTACCTGAAGAGGGGCACGGATTATTCCGGGTCAGGATTCCTACGAAAAATGATTATGTTTATAGTGGTAGTGGTAGTAATATAGGAAGGGGGGGGGAGGGGGGGGATAGCAAGATACGCCTATCTTCTTTTAGAGATAGATATTTTGCTGGAGTTTTGTTTTACGACGCACTAAACAACAAGGTCATACTCGTACAGCGTCGGCCGAATCAGACCCATCACACTGTCACACATCGTCGTGGTCGTGTCATTAGGAGGGGAATTCAGTTGTGGGGGGGGGGGGGGGGGGGGGCGTTCAGGCCGTAAAGAGGACCGGCAAGTATGTCGAAGAATGTGATCGTTGGAAGAGGAATGATGATGAAGGCCATTTGAGATGAATAAAGAAATTACAAAATATATGCCGATTGAGCGCCCTCTTTGCAGGCACTACAGGCATGCAGGCACCGGTCACGTCGAGGAGGAACCGAACCGACCTCGACCGGTATTTTGCTGTAAATGGACACATTCAGGTTCAAGTGTACGTTACAATGTATACATGTATGAACGAGTGATCTTTTGAAAAACTGTTCATTGCAGTAACTTAGGGGGTATGTTCTGTACGGCATCCCAACCCTGGTCCGACTGCGGTCCGCCAATTGGTAAGTCATCCAAAGCTAATCTCGTCACCAAACGTTCGTTCGGAGTGTTAATAAAAATGACATGAGAAGAGGAGAGAGAGAAGTACCAGAAAGCCACTTGTTTAGTATCTTTGTGAGATAATACAATTATTAGTTGTGTGGGAATACCAATATGCGTTTCTAAAAGTTAAAAAATTAATTTAATATAAATAATATTTATTCGTCTCATGCAAACATAATTCTATATTGAACAGATTATATAATCAAAGACATAAGTTTCGTAATTTCTTTGTAATTTTGCGGTTTACCAAGCATATTTTACTCATAAATAGTTTATATTAGGCCAAAAATTACATGTCTAATCTTTGATAAGGCCTAGAGTTGTTATTGTTATCCTTGTTAATTCCAGGATGGTATTGGTATAGACGGTTCAGAAGAGGAGAGAGAAAAACAGCATACAGTCAAATACACGTTGTATGACTGTGTGTACGCGTACTTACTTGTCGAGAATAATGGAGTCGGGACAAGATGCTGAAATTCAATTTTGCAATTTTATGTTACAGTTTATAGTCCATATTATTATTAACTGTTTAGAAATACATGAAATAAATTGTTTCTTAGTGTATCTATTTCAGGCATATCACCGATATTTGAACCTTTAAGGACAGTTATCTATGGGCATATAGTTTATGTCTGAATTTTAGACAAGTTAGGCCCGGTATTATGAGGAGTGGCTTAATATTTCCCATTACCATACCACTACCATTAGACTTTCTGCTTATTATTGTGTTAAAATATTCTTCAGAAAATGTATTACATTGTGTGATTATGTCAAGTAATTCATTATGAAAACAACTCTCATGAAATACTATGTACTATATATATGTATGACAAAATAGCATTATAGTGGAATATAGCAAATTTTATTCCTTCCGTACAAAAATTGTTAAACATACTTTAAAGTTCTAGTATTTGGCTATTTGGGCCTACTTTTACTCAAAAATCTGCATGGGTAAGTCAAAAATGACTTGCGTGAAATATTAAGGATGAGGAATTATTGAAAAAATAATTTACGAACTGGTGTCGAAAACCGTATGCATATTTCTCAATTCTTCATAAAGCTGACATTTATGTAGCATATTTATTTCAAAACTGCCTGACTGTCATTAATTAATATTGTACAATACACGTTCAATACGTAACACAATTGAGGGGATGGGATGTGTGTAACAAACTTTAGAAATGAAGGTAAAGAAAACAAAAACAATCCTTAAAAATGTAAAACTCTCATCTCGAATTTATTAATTCTACAAACACTACAAACTGAAATAATGAAGTAACAAACAACTCATTTGAGGTGACAGAAGAGAGCTAAATAATTAGATTGATGAATGATGAATTATACGAAGTTGCGTGACGCTGCCATAACGATCAGCCACACCGCAGACAAGAAGCTCAGGCTTCGAAGACCGGCAGAACCTGCAACATAATCATTATATATTTCACTGTACACAAGTCGAAATGTAAATATGAAGCATCGCATCTATAAAGTCAGAGAATAATATCATCCTGATGTCAGTTCATAAATCTTCGAAGCCGGTATTTGCGCGACGAAAATGGTATTTTACCAATCACATCGAGGGATAATCGTGTGATGCCGCGACAGAACTTGAACATATTTTATAGTTGGTCGCGTCGCGTCGCGTCGCGTCTGACAGCCATATTGATCTAGGATAAATATTTAAATTTCAAGTCAGCTTTGTAGTTAACAAAATAGTATTTAAATGAATACCGAATACCAAGAAGAAGTATGTCTGGGGCCTAAAGTACGGACAGCCTTTCAGATATTCAACTAACTCCAATTAACTATTTATTGTTAAATCATTAAATTATTGTGGTTTGCTTATAGGCGAAGCTATATTGGTAATTTATTTTACATACACATACCACGAAAACTATGAA